>JAEMOT010000208.1:89678-177469 GCA_019297695.1 Apostasia ramifera
TATATATATATATTTATATATATATATATATATTTATATGAGAAGATAAACAGCCTGAAAAGGCTCATGTTTTCTCCTTTCTGATCTGATTAGCCTCAAAAGCCGGAGAGGATGGGGACGGGACTCAAAGGACTGTGCATCGTGCGCTCATGCGTTTCATGGTTTTTTGAAAACCCATGAAACAAACAAAAAATATCAAGAGTACTGAATATGCATGCCATCAAAGTAAGAGAATTAATTACAGGGGGGTACCTCATTAACTGTTGCTTTACACTCATTTCTATTTGTTGTTAGTAAATTTTTTTTATCGAATTAATAGAAATGTAATAAACCTTGTATCATGTATTTTGATGAACTCGTCAAATAGAAGTTTGAAATAAAAAATATAGATTTAAAATCAAATTTAATGAATTAATATTCAAAATTAATAGTACCTCAAAGACTGATGAGTAATTTATCCTACAAAAATAGGTTAATATAAAAAAATTATATGCATTTTTTACAAGATTATTTATTTTTATTCCATTATCCTTAAAATGGATTATTATTATTATGATTATATTTAATTAAAACGAAATTAGTAAAAAGAAGCAAAGCAGGGCATTTTTTAGGAAAAAACACTCATTCCAGCTGGACATATACCAATGAAATCATATCCGCATAGAAATTCTTGTGCAGGTTATTGTGCGGGCAGCGCGCCCGAAAGTTGAAAATTTTCTCAAAAACCGTTAGTTATAAGTCCATCGATTTTGAGGGTCGCATAAATTAAAATATGCGGAAGGTCGCCTAGAACTTTATTTGTGGAGTTTTTATGCGCAACTACCGCTGATGCATGGTGTTTTTTTTATTCTATAAATTTCAACCATTAAAATTAATTTTATTTTATATTTAATACAGCTATAAATATTAAAATTACTTTTATTTCACAATTTACTCACTTCTTAATTTTAAAATTTTTTTTTTCTATTAAATTTAAAAAGTAAAAATCTTTTTTTTTATAAAAAAAAGCTTGAACCAAACAAAACTAAAGTACTATTTGTTTAAAAGTTAAAAATTAATTTGATTTAATTTTAATTAGGTATATCACATTATATATTAAATTTAATATTAAAAATTAATTTTATTTTACATCCTGTGTATATTACTAAAATAATAACTAACTTATATTATATTCATCACATATCCTAACATAATAACCAACTTTATTTTCTCATTCCTCGCAGATTTCAACATAATAATTAATTTTATTTCACATCATTCACAATTTTTTAATAAAAACAAATTAAAAGTTGATTATTTATAGCGGCATTCAAAAAACAACTGTAATATATTTATAAGCAGCCCATATTTTAAGCCATTTAAAGTGGCATTTAAAATTTTAAATTGCTTTATTGGATTTAAGCAGCTTAAAATTTTAAAATATAAAAAATATTATTTAGATGCATTTTAAGCCTATCATTTTATTTCTGAAGTTACATAAATCATTTATTTGTTTTTCAAATTTAAATAAATTTATTTTATATTTAAGTCTTTTCTAAACACAATCTAATTAGAATTGACTTATAGATCTAATTATTTTTCTAGGTATAATCTGACAAAAGTTACAAAAATGAAGCAAATACTAAAATGTTTTGCATATTTTTATTTTTGAGTAAATTGCATCCTGATTTTTGAAATAAGAAAGGCATTACAAATTAATCTTAACTTTTAAAAAATTTTGATTTAAGCCTTACAAAAGCTCTGCAATTTTAATTTTATTTAAACATAATTACTAATTTTTTATTGATATAATTTTAAAATATTAATATTAATATTTTTTAATTTTAAAATTTTAATACAAAATATGGAAGAAATTAAATTTTTAATTTTTAATAAATTTTTAAAGAATGATGAGAATAGAAAAGTATAATGGTACTTTAAAATATATAAATAATTCAGTCTAGAAAAAAAATCATCAAATTTCATGCAATGAAAACGAATGAAAATAGTAAAATGTTAAAAGATGTACCAAAACTATAACACTGTTACAATCTCAAATATCTAAATAAAAATTTAAAAAAATTTCAATTCAATTTATAACACTTTTCTAACCTCAGAGGCCTTAAGCAAATTACCCTTTTATATTTTGCTTAAACTTTAAAGGTCTTATGTCCTAACCTGATTGAAACTAAAAACTATCCTAGAAGGGAGAAAAAAAAAATCTTATTTCACATAAGAAACTTAAATAAAAAATTTTACATCTACTTCTTTTAAAGATTTTTTTTTTTTATAAGTGACATTCCCTATATTCAAATATTTATATCTTCTAAGTCTAATATTTCGAGAAAATAAATTTATAAATATTTGACTAAAAGGCCAAATTACCTCTTATAATTTTTTTTTTTTAGAAATAACAAATATAAATTTCATAGCTTATGTTTTTAACATCTTGTACATTTTTAACCAAAAAAATTTACTTCAATGTACATTGTAAATTTCTCAACATGCCTACATAAACTACAATATAAAACTTTCATCTTTAACTTATTTTGTCATTATATATTTAAATTTTATAAATAGAAATACATACGTACAATAAATTTAAAAGAAACATTTGATTTAATATTACATCATATTATTTAATTTAATAATATATATAAATAATATTTTAAATAATTATAAAAATATTATTTAAAAATAATATTGAATCGAATACCAACTAAATAAATTAATTTTCAATCTATTTGGCAGGAGAGATCATAAGTGGAGCAGAGAATGTTTTCTCACTTTTGTCCATCATATGAGAATAATGATAAACAAGTAGTTGCACTGCCCTCTGAGCCATGAAAAAAGGCTGACGTTTTTTACTGCTGAGAGCGACTTCACCATGAAGAGCTGCCAATTATATTTTCAAAATTTTTATTATGAACACAAATATTCCATCTTATGTATCTACTCGTGTTATTGAAATGACTGTTAAGATATTTAAATTATCTAAATAACAATATCATCTCCCAACTATTATTTATTTGATTCAATTTTATTACATTAAAAAATTAATTTATCTCTCTCCTTCTATTATAATTAAAATAATATAATTTTAAAATAATATTAAATAATATAACAGCACAATAATATTAAGAAAGCATTTAGTTCATTATTATTTTAGTATTATATTATGTAATTTAAATGTCATTTTTTAACTAATAATTTTATAATCTAATAAAAAATTATTTATAGATATCATTAAACCAAACGATTATTTTTTCTAAATAACATTGAACTAAACGACTCTTAAAACAAATGCCACGCAAAAACTTTAATATATATGTGCAAACGCGTGTAACATTATTTTATAATACAGCCATAATAAATAAATCCACTGTATAAATTCAACGTAAACTAAGAATGGCAATTAAGATTATTGACATGAAAAATTGACTCAAAATTAAATAATTTTTAATTTGGTTAAAAAGAATCAGACAAACAATGGCAAAACGAATTAAATCACTATTACATACGTACTATAATTTTATCGCATGTGCATTACATAGGATATAATTTTCATATAACTTTAACAATTGCTATATAATATTTAAAGACTTAAATATCAAATATACGAGGCAATTAAATTTTAGTAGCATCTACATAATTATATATGTATAGATACATAAAATATAATTGATTTGTATTATTACATTCAAGAACTTTCTACCATCTTTAATCCCTCCTTCAATTAACATGCCAACAACAGTAATTATGCTTTTATCCCACAAGGTGAGATCAATGATATGAATTACTTATTTTTATTATATTGTATTAAATAATAAAATTTTATTTAAAGTTTAAATGTATAAAATTTAATAGCACAGCTCTCTCTTTACTGGAGCTTCTATTGTCCTATATTTATACGTTTAAATTATCTAAACCGACTCTCTCTAAATCTATCCCCAATTAAGACTACTTTAACCTTTTAATGAATATATTCATTTTTCATTCTATTTTTTTGCATATACATACATATTCATCTACCTTAGTATTTTTATCTTTACAATGCTTATTTTATTTATATATTTCTACTTTATAAGTCAATATTTAACACCATATAATATCACGAATATACTCTCTCAATTAATTTTATATTTCTTTTTCATTCATTATTGGATAAAATCAAACAGTTGCCCAAAACAGGCCACTGTTTGTTTGACAGTTTAAAATTAACCTGGTTTTATTTTGAACAGGCATATTACATCATACATTAAATTTAATATTAAAAATTAACTTTATTTCACAAGTAATAACTAATTTATATCACATCCCTCACATATTCTAACATAATAACTAACTTTATATCATATCCATCACATATTCCAACATAATAACTAATTTTATTTCACATCATTCACAATTTTCAATAAAAAATATCTTTATTCAAGTTTAATTTTAACCTTATTAAATTTAAACCTCACAAACAAACTGGCGAGTTTATGTGCAGCCACAAACCATAATCTACTCTGGCCAACAGCAAAACAAATATCACAGGTTCATTAAAACTTCAGTCAAATGGTACAGGCATATAAAATTGGTTCCCTCTTTCCCCTTCATGTAAACCATAATCATTAATCATGATTACCATGATGACAAAAATGAAAAGGAATAACTTCAAACATGACTTAAAAAAGACTATGCATGAATGTCTAACCTAATAAAAGCAACTGTTAATCATCTCAAAGCACTTTCATTAACCTACTTTCTCAAATAAAAAGAAATAAGTTGTACTGCATACAAACCTGATCACAATAATGAGATTCCTTTTTCGCCGTGTTAGAGATTCCCGAAATTTTAGTAAGTTCTTCGAGTTCGTCAGCATCCTAGGTGTCCGAATTTCTAGTGGATTAATCTTCTCGATACTTGGCAATGCAATCAGAAAAGAGTAAGGACTCAAAAACATAAGAAGGAATTGCCACCGAGTTATGCACGACTGACATTGCAAGGAGGGCGTATTAGAAAGAAAAAAGTTAAATTGGATTATGTAATTTGTTTTATTTAACATATTGAGTCGAATTCATTCATTGAGTTGATTGAACTGACGTCATTTTATGGCAATAAAATTACAAATTTGTAGGTCCAACATAGTCACGGGCTCAAGAAGAAGAAAAACAAATAGTGTAATGTATTTTATTATATGTGATTGTAAAGAATATTATTTTTGAGATGAATAGGTTACTTTTCTTACCCAATACTCTGATTTTTGGTGACCTGATTTTGATTTTTCGTTGAATCGGGTAATTAGTGGTCGGGATGTTACAAGAGTACTGTCAAAGAAAGTTGCCGAAAATTTAATATCTGGCAACAACCACACTCTTCCACTCTCGAAAGAGTGTTTGACTTCCATTCCCAAAGAAAGCCTCTTGAAGAAGTTTCATTATTTCGTTTCCCAAAGATGTTTATTTGTCTTCCCTTTTAATACCATCACAAAAGAAAAGAGAACCGAAAGGAGAAGCATTTAGTTTTATTCATTACACAATAGTTTATCATTGTACCTTTCGAGATCAACTTTTGAACGGTGCTTCGCTTTGTAATCCAAAAGGCATATTCCATCCTACCCCTTTCATGCATTCCCAAAGATTGAGACGAAAGCAATTACTTAAAATAAAAATTACTAGACTGCCTAGGGACTAAAGCATCTAAACATCAAGCTTCTTGACAATTAATTACATCATCTCTAATCCTTTTGAGACTAGCTCTCGTAGAGGACTTCAAGAACTACTTCTGACAGCACCTTTTCAACAATTGCTCCAAGACAACCCGCTCTTCGACAATCCCTTTCAAAAATTAGGCAAGCTTCGATAAACAATTAGTCTGAAGCATTTTGATAATCATCAACTCCTCGATTGTTGATAAGTGTAATAAAATAGCAGAAACTCTAAATTTGTACAAAATTCCCTTAATTGAGTCATAAGCTCATTGGTTTGAGGCTGATTTCGAATTGCTTACGACTTCCTTGAAACACGACTCAAGCCAACTCAAGGTACAGTTTTCCTTTCTTATAATACCCTCTTTTGTTCAGTCACACATTATGTGGGTGAGAGAACCATCCATATGACCATCTTATATAAAGACTCCAATTTAGTTTAGTTTTAACATTGTGTGAAAACCATCTAATCCATTTTATACAAGGCCCTGTCCTTCACAAATTAAGGTTGCTAACTTATATTCAAATTAATTTCAAAGCTAATTTAAATTGGCACATTTTCATAATGTTCTATTAACTTTGACCAGAGAATGTGTTAAAACATACAATTAAAGTATATTAAGCTCATGATTCAAAAGCTCATGTTCAAAATTAATTTCAAATTTTGCTAAGTTCATGATTAGGATGAAGTTACGACTCATGCTAATAATGAGTTTTTATAAATTAAACTTGATTAAATAATGAGTTTGATCAAAGATTAAATAATTCTATGGTATTTGGGTCGAATCCAAAATAGAGCCAGCTAGAAATCAATCAAGTAGACTCGAGTATGAGCCAAGTCAAGCTTGAATATTCTGAGTTCGAGTTTGACTTGGCATGCTCGAATTCGAATATGTGAGAGTTAATTGTTGAGCTCCAGTTGTCTAGCAACACTAACAAAAAAACTGCATCAACACCTCATTTGTCAACTACCTTTATGTCGACATGTTAGTATCCCCAAAGCATGCTGAATAAAATCAACAATTGAAAGGTCTTTCACAAAAAATAAGTGAAATTAAGGGAAAGAAGGATAACAAAGTCATTCTTTAACCTTATGCTCACATTTTAAGCTTTAACAGAAATTGCACCGAAGATAGGTGAAGAAACCAACATACATGTAAAGCGTTCCAAAGACAATAATAGCACATGAAACAAGGATCGTAAGTAGATACATAGCAAATCCAAGGAAGCAACATTGATAGGTTCTTGAAGGGTATATATGAGGTGCTTTATAGACATATTTGAAGTTTGGGGATAACAGTCGAAGCTAATCAATTATGTTGATGAGGGCAATGCAGAAAATCAGGACAATAGATCTCTTTTTGATTTTGTTTTTGACTGTAATAAAAAAAAATGGTCCCCTTGCCACAATCCTTTATAATATGAGTTCCAATTGGACAAAAATACGCCACTCTGATCAGACCATAATTTCATAGATGTTCTCTCTCCTCCACCCCCCACCCCCTATCGTCCTCCTCTTATGCTACTACCTTTTACGTAGCATAAATGGTAGTACCTATACAACCTACATAAGGAGGGGGAGGGGAAGTACCCACACAACATGCACTCGCCTTCCTCCTCCCACATATACCATGAACTAAATTTTTTTTATCTGTGTTGATACCTTTTATCCTCACAAGGAAGTCATAACATGTAATCCCTGACATAGAGCTATCATAAATAGTGGATCTTCCAGTTCACCTATATAAGATACTATGATTTTTCTCAGTTGGGTTTTCCACATTAAAAAGTATCATACTTTCATTCTTTTTAGTCTTTGCTATCTTCTCTACACGTTCTGCATCAAAAGCTCATTTATCAACTTTATGCCAATGGCATGTTAATAGCCTCAAAGCTTATCGAATAAAATCAACAATAGAAGGTCTTTCACACAATTTGAAATGAAATATTTAGGCAACAAAGATACTTGGAAGGGAAATACAAAAATGAAATGAGAAGAAAAAGCTACTTGCTTAGAACAGTTACATTTCGAAAGTCTTTGGTAGATTCAGAATGAAGGATGCAAAATTGTGAAGTTAAATCTCTAATCTTATGCATGCACATTTTAAGCTTCAAGCAAAAATGACACCAAAGACAGATGAAAAGTAATTATGCATGCAGTGTGTTCTATATACATAATTGCATTGGGTAACCAAGTCTATGTCATGGTAATCATGATATGCACTCAACTAGACATAGAACATTTAATAACGACAGTAAGCAGATATATCACAAATCCAAAGAAGTAACATCAACGGGCCACGTGAGATTCTTAGGTCGCATTTTGATAAAGGTGAAAAAGGCCATGACTTTTTTGTCATGGCTAAAACTTTTTTAATATTAGATAAAAATTATTTTATATCACATCTTGCACAAATTCTAACATTAAAAAAACACTTATTTTCGCATCACGCTTAATACATAATCAACTTTATTTCATATCCTACACAATTTTTGAAATAACTAACTTTATTTTCTATCATACATATTTTTCAAAAAACGCGCCAATGCTGGGTCCCAAGTCCTAAATGAGAAATGCGGAGGATTGCATTAGGCAGTCGATAACCAGCGCAAAACTTGTTAAACCAATTATGACATGAATTATTTAAGAAATTGCGTTAAAGCTAGGGTGTTTCCTAGAAGTAATACGTTATATTGCCTGAATACAGTAATAAATGAGCAAGAACTACTGCATCGGCGCTTGGGTGTAACAATAAGTAAGTAAGGGTTCCCACACCATAAACGAATGCAGGTAAAGAAGTTAGTCCAACATACTAGAACTCCAGCTACTAGGATTAGATTAGAAACTTGGAATATAAGCACTTTGACAAATAAGCTAATAGAATTGGTAGATATTATGATACATAAAAAGATTGATATTTTGTGCCTACAGAAAACAAAATGAGTTAGGGAGAAAGCCAAAAAAATTGATAGCTTAAGTTCCAAAATTTAATACTCTGATAGGAATAAAAATAAAAATGGAATAAATATAATTCTATATAAGAACTTGAAAGATCACATAGTTGAAGTCAAGAGGAATGATGATAAAATTATGGCTTTAAAAATTGTAATCAATAGAATGATTATTAACATTATAAATGTGTATGCCATTCAAGTGAGTTTGGATGTGGGCATAAAAAAAAATTTTAAAATGATTAGGAAGAGTTAAATACAAAAGATATCTCAGAAGAAAAAATTATTTATCAAAGGAAATCTAAACGGATATGTTGGAAGTATTGCCAATGAATTCAATAGCATCTATGATGGATATGATTTTGAAGAGATGGATGAGTTAAGTAAAATGCATTAAGAATAAAAATCAAAAAGTACTTTTCATGAAAATAGATATCAAAAATAGATGGATGAGTTACTTTCAATTACTTTTCAATAAAAATTGTGAAAATACAATTAATCTTATTGAACTCAGCACCCTAAAAGAAAGTAAAAATTACTCTTATATCCAAGGTATCAGTAAAACTAAAGCCTAAAAAGCTTTAAAAAAGATGAAGTACAAAAAAACAATAGAACTGGATAACTCAATGAATGTTTGAAAGCATTTGTGAGATGAAAGAGCTTTTTGGCCCACTAAATTGTTTAATACGATTTTAAAGACTAAAAGAATGTCAAATAAATAGAGAAAAAATATATTGGTATTTATTTACAAGAACAAACGTGATGTACAAAATTGTACCAATTATATAAGAATTAAATTAATGAGTCATATTTTAAAACTCTGAGAAAGAGTGATCGAACATAGATTACATCGCGATACTAAAGTATCAGAGAATTGATTTGATTTTATGCCAGATAGATTTATTATTGAAGCTATTTATTTATTTAGAGGTTTAATGGAAAAATTTAGGGAGAAAAATGAAAACTTACATTTAATTTTTATTGATTTGAACAAAACCTATGATAAAATCCCAAGGAACTTTGGAGAGTTTTAGAAAAGACATGGATTAGAATTTCTTATATTAAAGTTATTAAAGACATATATAAAAGAGCTATTATCTATGTTCAGACACAAGAAAGTTTGACTAAAATTTTTTTCTATTATAATTGGATTACACTAACGCTTAGTTTTAAGTTCATATCTTTTTACTTTGGTTATAGAAGTTCTGACAGAACTTATCTATAATGAGGTGTCTTGGTGTATGCACTTCGTAGATGATATTATTCTTATTGATAAAACTAAAGAGAAAACCAAAACGAAAGTCGAGTTATTAAAGAATACTTTAGAATCTAAAAGTTTCATTCTAGTAAATCAAAAATTGAATATATAAAATAAATATTTAGTCAAGAAAAAAATATTTATATCAGTGATGTGACAATTGGTGATCAAATTATTAAGAAGAGTGAGTACTTTAGATATCTTAAATCAATCATACAAAATAATAGTGAAATAAATAATAACATTATCAGCAGGATCCAAACAAGATGGGTAAAATAAAAAAATTCTTCTAGAGTGTTGTGCAATAAAAAAATTCAGTTCAGAGTTAAGGATAAATTTTATAAAACTATAGTAAAACTAATGATGATATATGATGCTGAATGTTAGCCTATAAAGAGGAAACATATAAATAAGATAAGTGCTAGAGAAATAAGAATGCTAAAATGAAAATATGGGTATACACGAAAGGATAGACTGAGAAACAACTACATATACGAGAAAGTTAGAGTTGCATCAATTAAAGATAAATTTAGAGAAAATCGACTTAGATAGTTTAGATATGTAAATTGTAAGTCAACTGAAGCTCCATTTAGGAAAATTGAATTATTAGATTTTGTCTATATACGAAGAGAAAAAGAGAGATCAAAGAAGATATGATAAGAAATTATAAGAAGTGATCTTACTCACTTAAACCTAAATAAGAATTTGTTATTGATAGAGCACAATGAAAATAAAGAATTTATATAGGTGACCCCATCTAGTAGGATTAAGGCTTGGTTGTTGCTTTTGTATACATATTTTTCAAAAAATGAGCCAAACTTTCCATGGCAATGACTTCTTTTGCCTTCATCCTAATCTAGCCTAAAGATATCTATAAGGTGATACACAAACACATTTGAAGTTTGGGGTTATTAGTTCAGGCATAGTTGGTAAATTTGATTAGGACAATGCATAAAACCATGATAATAGATCTCTTTCTGGTTTTGTTTTTGATTTGAGATTGAAAAATGCAATGCCCTTGCCTCCTGTTTGAGTTCTAGCTAAAGGCAAATATGCCACAATCTGACTACAAGTTGATAAATTTCTATCCCTCCCTCCCACTTCCCCTTCCTTCCTTACCTTTCCCTCCACCTCCCGCTCACCCTAACCATCCTCCTCTCCTTTCCTATCTCACCCTCACCCTCCCCCTTCTGCCCCCCTTACCTCCATGCCCCTCCCCCATCTGTCAAAGCGAGCCTTCTTCTCGACTTGAGATATCCTCAAAAGTAGGCCTCATTATCTTTCAATGTGTCATTGAAGCCTTGTTCTTTATCAAGCTAGGTAATTGGAATCGAGGTTTAGTCTTTTTATTGACACCTCTCGCACTGAGACCTAGTGTCCGAGATGTCGGATACCTCGTGTTGCTGCCTGACACAGGCATATTAATTCATTTGACGCTTATGCCCATCCTCTGAGATGTCAGGTCTCTCGTGTCAATGTCAATACAAACTTTGTCTATGTTGACACCTCACTCTAGTGCTAGTATTCAACTTGTTAATTTCTTTACATGTCACTATTGTAGAGTGACACCTCGACATTATTTTGTGAGACTTCCTAGTTGCTAATGGGGAATCAAGCCTCAAGTGATCCATCGTCTTAATGGGATGGTTCCTTGATTTTTTATAGGTGTCGTTGTGGGTTCTAGGCATTTTTTGGTGAGACTTGATATCAGAGGGTCAAGTCTCGATTCTTTCAAGGTATGAAAGTTGAAGGGCATTGGGCTATGAGGATCTTCAATGTTGTGAGGAGCAGCTCTAAGGGAATTTAGTGGATATTCTAGCTTGATCCCCTGGTTAGCATTTTCACAAGTAGGGTGTGCAGTGAGTTGAAGATCCACATTACAACACATAATAGATTTATCAACTAAGAAGGCAAAGTTACATGACAGTCATCAATGATGCAATGAAGGCTATATTTGGAGAACTCCATGAAAGAGTTGAGAAGTTCACAGTATTTTGTTTGGCAAGGAACTAGATGTTTCGTGACAAGATGATACTACAGATGGATAGAGATTGATGTAGATTTTTTCTATTTTATTTTATTATCTAGAAAATTTGTTATGGATTTGAATTAATTAAATCTATTTTATTTATTTATTTTATTTTAAATTATGGGTTTATTTAGTCTAACATGTTTATTTTCAATTCTTTATTTTAGGATGAGATTAGTCCCTCTATACATAGGATTTATATTTGAACATTAAAGGAGACCTCTGATTAATGAAAAATTGCTTTGTGCAATTGATTTTAAAATGAGTTAGCTTAAGGATTTCGAAAAGGATCAATATTATGAAAAAGAATGGTAGGGAACTTTACGTAAGAATCCTTTAAACCATAGTCATCCTTTGTTCTTCCATTTTTTTTAACTTTTCTCTCTCCTCCAAACCCTAGCCGCCTTCTTCCCATGTCGACCAGCATCAATTATGGTATTATAGCACTTCATCTTGCATCATTTTTGGTATCAGAATGTTTTGTTCCGCATCAATTTTGGTATCAGAGTGCTTTGTTCCGCATCAATTTTGGTATCAGAGTGCTTTGTTCCGCATCAATTTTGGTATCAGAGCATTGGCTCGTAACAGTTTTGGTATCAGAGTGCTTTACCTTGCATCAAGTTCCTAGTAGACAGGTGTTGTGAGGTTGGAAGATCAAGCTCGAAGAGACTAAGATGGAGTCTCGAAGGTCAAAGGTTAAAATCACTTTCGAGAAAGTTCCTAGAAAGTACTTTGTCGAGGAAATTCCTTAAACCTTTTGGACAAGGTGCTTTGAGAACGAAGGCCAAAGATCACATCTCAAGCATACTCCACAAGCGCCAATGACAGTTGTACATTTTCAGCCATGTACAATTTATTATGGAGCATTTTCCACATAAAGGATTGTTAGGGTTCATTATGAGTAGCCTCTCCTCAATGTAATTCGTGTTATACCTTTCATAATTAGTGAAGATTATTCTCTCAACTCTCTCATGGTTTTTCCAAAATAGATTTTTCACGTAAATATCTACTGTGTTGGTTCTCTTATTGATTTTGTTACTTCCTATTGTCTATTTATTGTTACCATAATGGCACAAGGAATTATACTTCTTTAGTTGTTTATTACAAATACTACCTAACACAAAGGGATGGGAGATTCTGATATGTCCAATTATAATGCATGGAAATCAGTATAACAATTAACAGAGAAATCTACAAATAATCATCATTCAATCCCTCACTCCAAAGAGGTGACCTCCTCAGTGGTGGAGAAGAGCATACACATACCTCTAACCTTTGCCAGAATTCCTCATCGCTCGGCTTCAACAATGCAGGGAGTTGAAGGAACACCCCGTTCTCCTTGCAAGCCAAATGCCTAGGCCTAATCTTCTTCTCCAGACTAAATGAGAAATACTGAGGAAACCCTTTGAGCTCCCTCATCTCCCTACCCATTTCCCCGGCGCAAAATCCGAACTTAGGCTGCAGATTCTCCTTTATGCTGTAACAGAAGATCTGGGGAAACCTCTTCGCCATAGACCGAGCTTCCCTTGAAGAAAACCCAACACTCTGGAGAAACTCAAGCCGTGGAATGAGCTTATCCTCGACGCTGCAGGAAAGAAGATGGGCGTGGCGAGCGGTGTTCTTGATTCCCAGCATCTGGAGGAAATAGAGCGTTGGGCGGAGCCGGCTGGCGACGTCGGAGACTAGAAGCCGCGGGCGGCGGGAGATGACGCGGCGGAGGTCGCTGCCCTGCACGCCTGCCTCGCGTAAAAGGAATGTGATGACAGGGGAAAAGGCCCTCCGGCCCCCGATGGTGAGAATCTCCGGGCACATGCCGCACATTCGACGGAGATCCCTCGAAGAGAAGCCAAGAGAGACGAGGAAGTCGATGGCAGATCGGAGGTCGGCGAGAGAAGCGGAGACGATGGGTGGGTGATCGCTGACGAGAGGGAAGAGGTCGATGCCGAAGGACTCGAGGTACAGCATTTTTTCCCGGAAGGGGAAGGAGCGATCTTGCGGGAGGGAAGAGGATTTGAGGGGAAGATCGAGGAGAGAGACGGGAGCCCGAGTGGACACAGAGAGGCCCTTCGTGGCGAGGGTTGGGGGACGATTTAGGGCATTTTTGGAAAGAGGAGACGGGGTATTGGGAAGGCGATGAAGGGGGCAAACGGGCTTAGACGACTGAGGCCGGAGGAAGCTTGGGCGGCGAAAATGGAGGGCTTCGTCCATCTTTCACATGGCTGCCGGAAGTTAGGGGGAGGGGCGGCGGCGGTCCTGCTGAGCATAAATAATTTCTATATTACGAAAAATATTTTCTTCGCGGAGATAAGGCAATGAACATGGTGTGTGTTTGTAAGTGGGCTCCTGCCACGTGGGCCAATAAGAAGACCGACACGGCTCTCCTTTGCCACGTTGGATATATAGGCGCCGCGGAACGGTGGATCTTGCGCTACGATTTATTCTGGAACAAATTTTTTGCTCATGATCTTTTCAATCAATTAATCATCAAATCTAATAAAAAAAAAATCATCAAATCATTTTTAATAACACATTAAAGTATTCAACGAATGGAATATTAATAATTGGGCATTTTCATTTCAATTGGGAGTTGATCCTCATGCAAATATTTTATTAAGAGTAATTTCACTTAAGTCTCTAATATTTATCTAATTTATCATAAAAATCTACAAAAATTAAAACATGTCATCCAGATCCACAATAATTACTAAAATAAATTGCACAGTACCCCTAAAATCAGAATAACGTTGTAAATAAATCTCACATTTTAAAAAGCCTAGATTTAAATCCCAAATTTATATTTACACTGTTATTTACTCTTTTAGTTTAAATATTACTTTTTTGGATAATCCAACTAGACAATAACAATTAAATTTGATTGTTAGTCATATTTATATAGACCAAAATGCCCTTATAACTCTCTCAAAATATTTTAAAATAATATAAAAAATAAGTAAAAACTCTAAGAGTAAAATAATAAAAAACCAACAAATTTTAAATGTGGAACCAAACGATAGCGCAAACACAAACTCGAAAACCCAAATCTAGGCTTTTTAAAACGTGAAATCTATTTGCAGCGCCATTCTAACCTCAAGAGCCCCTGTACAATTTACCTTAATTATTATATAATTCACCAGAATTCTAATTATTCTTAAAAAACTTACAACCAAATTCAACATAATATTTTTCATTTAAAATACTATTATTTCATAAAAAAAAAAAATTAAATTAAAATAAAATAATTTTTCAATTACAATTTTATTTCTCGCACAGCGTTTGGCACAAAAGCACACTTTAAAAGGTATGATTCAAATTTTAAAATTTCAAGTTAAATTTTCAGATCAGATTCAACCTGTTACTCCTAAACTCACGTAGTCAGGTGAACCACTTAATATCAAATCGCTTGAACACATTAATGCTTTAAAATAGGTCAGTAATTTTTTTTTCTGTAAGAAATGCACTACATATTTAAAAAATATTTGGTACAACAATTAAACATCGTTTTGTTTATATTCAATATTGTTCCTAAAATATGCAAAAACTCAGTATTTTTTTTTTGAAAAATTCGATAAGAAGAAAGAAAATCATTAAAGTTTCATTCGAAGTAACTTATCAAAAAATAATGACTTCAGCAAAGTTTGAGAGTCAGAGATTTGAATCTCTTTGTGAGAAGGAAATTTCGTCTGGACATATCACTGCAAATGTGATTATCAAGAAAAGATATCCTCTTCAGAATGTGATATACGTTTCCAGAAAATACAAAGGATTTATAAAGAATTACATAAAGAGTGGCCACATCAACCTCTCTACTGAAACAATTGCGCGACTAAAGTGAGAAAAAGACATTGAGATCACTTTTGACAATTTAAAGAAAGTACGTTACTCCGTCCCCTCGCTATAAGGGCCGGAAAGATAGAAAGCTATAGCTGTTGTCATTGATGATACCATTTTTATTCCGATGAGAACAAAGATAGAGAACTACAAAGAGGAGCAAGGCTACCGTGAGAGACGAATCATAAAGAGAGAAGTTTAGGTGATCCACCACCAGCCATTTGTGACGCACAATAGAAGACAATTGGCCATCTAGAATGCATTTGATCCTTTTGAAAAGAAAATGAATAACAAAATAATAGTTTTACTCGCCCTTTAAAACTCTCGATCTTCAGGTGAGAAAACTCAAAGCACTCTTTAAGATCAATTAGTTTGTCTTATGATAACCACGAAATGACATTTTCACTAAAAAAGGATTACTCTTAAAATTATACAAAATCCTACCCAAAGAAGATATAAATTTTAACATTAAAATTAATTTTATTTTTCATCACTTTTAAATTAATATATTTTCTCACTTGTCCAAAAGTACTCCTCCAACCAAAGGAGCTCCGATAAATCTCTATTCCGATTAGGCATCGGGCTAGGCTTGGTAGGCCTGAAGGGCAAGCTTGAGTAGGGACATCGGCCTTTCACTGAATGATTAAATTCGCACAAGCCCACCCACCCCTAGCTCCATCCACCCATTAAGATTTAAATACATTTAATATGTCACATCTGAACCGAATTTCTCAATTTAATTCCATTTTGAATCCAAAGAAACTCAGTTTGATTTTGATTTCAAAAATTATGAAACCAATTTTGGTCGATTCGTGTCCAAGTTTAACATAAAATTGATCTGAACTAAATTGAATTGCACCATATAGTAAGAGAGGCATGATAGATATTACACAGAACAGACGCCCCATATAGTAAGCTTGAACCCTTTTCTTCTTTTCTTATTGATCTTCTCTTTTTTTTGTACCAAAGGAAGCACACTCATTCAAGGAAGGCCGTTGACTAGCCAACCAGAAAGACATTATCTGTGAATAACTAGTCAACCAGAGCGGAACCATGACAATTTATTTAGGATTTAATTTAAAGATGCAACAACACCTTTCTCACTAGTCTTCGACCGTTCTTACGCTCGAGATACAAATTCCCTCTTCCCTCGCTGTGGGTGGCCCTCTATGACGATAGAGCAAAACACGAAACTTCGGTTCGCCATAAGAGATAAAGGAGCTAAACGTGTTATAAGATTCAGTTTAGGATTTCGCTTTAACAAACTGCCAATTTTACATCACTAGCTAACCATGTATGGCCAGCCATAGCTGGCGCTCACGAACCTCCTCATTCACAAGTAAAATCGCACTACTATCAAAAAAAAAAAATCTCACTATACTATTTGGCATAATGGCTAAAATACTAAAATAGTAATGCAAAAGAAATCATGGTTAAAAGAAATAAAATTTCAATCCCCACATAAGATTAGTGTGTCTAGACGTAGATCCTTAGACAAATTAGTAATCACAATAAAATAAATCACGTTAGAAATGATTATATCATAGAAATTTTAGTAGATTCTGAGATGAATTAGTAACAACATTAAAGTGGACAACATAAAAAATTATTGACTGAGATGCGATAGAAATAACATCCATTGAGAGAATGATATTTAAGGTGATTTGACATGTTCATCATCCTGTGATCATGTAAATGTGAGTAGATCCCAATCGCATCACCAGAGAAGAAATTGTATACCACAAATGGGTTGGGATATCACTTACGCTCACGGAACGCATTGCTTTACATAAAAATAAATAAAACCTCAGAAATCCACTTATGCTCGTGGTTCGGTTGAAGGTTAGTGTGGATGGCTTGGTGCAGGGCCAAAGCATAGCAAGAGTAGGATACCTCATCAGAGATCGAGGCTCAATTATGGAAAGTGGCAGCAAGAGGTTGCTTATACATGTTCTTACTGCTAAAAATGTGTCGCCCATGAATTAACGAAGCTGCTACCAAGTGGGCAATAGGGTTAAATTGTGTGGCAAGAAGGAGACTGATTGGAGATGTTAACGTTGTTAAAGAAGAGCCAAAATTTTTAACCGGAGCAATCTGAGAAGGATCACCTAGTAAAGAACATCAAGTTTTTTCACGTTATTATGTTGTAAAATCATTCATATACCAAGAACTTTTAACAGTGCACCTAATAATATAGACATATAGCCACTAAGAATTTTGCTTGGGTAAAAGGAATTCCCCTTCCTGCAGATTTTTGCACAATCTCCGCAAAAGGATTTCACCTGATGTATGTATTATACTCTTATATTTGATACAAAAAAGGGTTAGGCCACTCTTTCAAAAAGATAAAAAGTTAAATGTAAAAGAAAAATTCATGCAACTGCAAGCCTGCAATTAGTTTGGCATTAAAACTTCATCGTAGTTGTCATATATCACTAAATTCTCCAAACAAAAAAAATTATGACTGACTCTACTTCTTTGTTGTTGTTGTTGTTGTTGTTGTTGATGCACCGTAGGGAGTTCAAGTTCTAATAAATATTTTTCAATATAAAGCATAAACGAAAAAATAAAGAAAAGTATTGATGATAAATAATAGAACAAATTGATAAACATACAGCAATGATGAGATCATACCGATACTGAAGTTGTCATTGATAGATTGCTGATTATACTATCAGCTTTCAGATGGCTAACGCATTAGCCAAATCAACAATTTCTAGAATCCATCGATGACATCATATTCATCATCCTCACTGTAATCACTTGCACATATATCAAAGCCATTACCAGTATCGTCCATGCCTGTTTGATTAGAACTCTTATTAAAAAAGTCACATGAATTCCAAGCAGGTGGGAATGTCTTCTGCAGTGCTTCTGTGAGCTCGCCGCCAGCTCTCTCGATCTTTTGTAGACATTTAGTCCAGTGAACTGCAGTACCCATGTCAACGGTCAATGCATTGTCAACCATCTCTTTACAGACATTCAAAATCCCCGAGTAAATGTACTCATCAGACACAGTTGCCCTTGACAAAAGAGAAGTCATCAAGCAATGGTAAGCAGCTTTGTCTGGATTCAAACCCATCTTTTTCATCTCCTCAAAGCATCTTAAGGCTTTTTCGGGAAGTGAAGCACGGGCCCAACCTCTGATAAGTGTGGTATATGTTTTGAGATTAGGCTTGACTCCAGCAGCTTCCATTTCTTCAAAAACCTCAGTTGCTTTCTGCAATGCAACGTTGATGTAGGATATATATCAGAAAGTTTTTACAAATGCATCCAGTCACATGAAAACAGATTACATGAATGATGTGTCCTAACTAAAATGTTTGCAAAAGCCTTGCAACGTCATGGAGCAAGTTTGGGGTCATACTAGATTTCATTATTTGATAAACAGGTAGATTAAGCAAGCAGTAGTCTGACTGTGTGCAACAAATTGCAGATATGAAGGTAGGATAATGTAAACTGAATCAGTATGGTTGACACAATGAGGAATTTAGCAAATGGCTGTACGGGTACGGACGATCTCATATGCAGTAAAAATGGGATGCAATTTTTGGTAAAAATGTGGTTCACTAACGCATTTAAGGCAGATGTATGCATTAGTATGCCTGGACACTTGGAGTGATTATTTTTTTCCTTTCAATTATGAACTGATTAAAAATGTTTTGGGACTAAAACTATTAAGAATGATTCCTTCATTAATAGTAACGCACATTTATCAAAAGCCTGAATATAAAGTATAACTTTCTTTAGAACTTTCATAAAAAAAAAACTTTCTTTAGAACTTGACTTGCCTGCATATCACCTGCTTTGCAGCAAGCATTTACAAAAGAAGTGTATGTATGGATATCAGGAAGAACTCCGTCTTGTTTCATCTGCTGCATTAAGTCAGCAGCCTCCCATAGGTCCCCTCTCCGGGCCCATCTAGTGGGAAAATTAGAAAAAGAAAAATTACCAATGAAGATTTTTTCCAAAAGACACAAAACGCCTTACATTTGAAGTGAAAAATATATTGTTTAAATAAACAACAAAAAGGATGAAGCTGGTCTTTTCAGACGGAAAAAATTGCTACAACTGGTACATAATTGGTTAAATCCTACAACAACAACAACAACAACCAAGCCTTTATCCCACTAGGTGGGGTCGGCTACATGAATCCTTTGTTTCCATTGCGCTCTATCAGTTACCAAATTCTTATTTAAGTTTAAGTAACTAAGATCACTCCTTATAGTTTCTTGCCATGTCTTCTTTGGTCTCCCTCTTTCTCTTTGTACATGGGCAAAATCCAGTAACTCAATTTTTCTAACTGGAGCTTCAATTGGCCTACGATTTAGATGTCCAAACCATCTGATTCCACCTGCTCCGTATCATTCAATAATTTAGGAAAAGACAACCAATATCATTCCAAACCCTGACATTACTATTTCCTAATTCCTATAGAGCTTCTTATTGGGATGGCCCAACCCGGAACCAACCCAGAACCGGTCAGAATCGATTCCAAGTTTGCTGCTTGGTTCAATTGGCTGGGGCTATCCAGAATCAGTCTGGAACAGAATTGATTCCAAAAAATTGGAACCAATCGAACTTATTTTTATTTTTATTATTCTTTAATTTTATATGTGGTGGGTTGCTGCCCAATCATGAAAAAATCTATGAGCCCAACAAATAAATTTTAACTCCATTGGGGCCCACATTTTTTTTTTCTCTTTATCTTTGTGATGAGCCCTTGGATGTAACTGCTCTAATTTCCCCTTTATTTTATCTTTGATTTTAGGATGAGAGGCTCGTTTATAATTTCACTTTAAATAAATATTTTTTCAATTAAATTAAGGCACTGCAATGTCTATTTGACAGCTGCTACTTGCTAACTGCAATGGTCCGATAGACATTGCAGCATATCAACTTTATTTTAAAAATTTTAATTGTTAAATTTTTTTATAAATAGTCTTGCCAACCTATTTTTTCCTCTCACAAAGTTCTTTCTCTTCTACAACTCGCAAACTGCAAAACACTCAAGAACTCACTCGTCTCCATGGCTAGCAAATATCAATACCTCAAATAAATTGCCCGCAACCCGATACTTTCACATGTTAACGAAAATGATCAAAAGGATTATGCGATAATGACGACGACATCACCAATCCAGAAATATCTCAGAACAAACTCTAATTGTGGGTCAATAACAAACAAAATATTGGAAAGGTTGCATCAACACAATCATCAGTAATTGCAACCCAAACTCCTACAAAATATGGTAAGGTATAGGAATTTTTTAATATTATTGAGAAATTGAATGCTAATTCTAATATAGTTGAGCAATTTTTTGATCTACTGAAATAAAAACCTTTACATTTTAGAGCATTCCTCCAAAGCTCTACTTTCGTTTTAGCTCCCTCTTTAGTTTTCTCAACAAGGACAATATCATCTGCGACACTAAGGTACCTCATCTTGGATATGTCCAGTCATGACTTCCATAATCAAAACAAAAAGATACGTACTTAAAGCCGAGCCTTGGTGTAATCCAACTGTAATAGGAAAATCCTTAGTCAAACTTCCTTGTGTCCGTATACAGGTAACAGCTCCTTTATACATGTCTTTAATAACTTAAATATAAGCAGTGCAAATCCCTTTCTTTTCTAAAACTCTCCAAAGTACTTCCCTTGAGACTTTATTATAAGCTTTTTCCAAATCAATAAAAAGCAAATGGAGGTTTTCCTTTCTCTCCTTAAATTTCTCCATTAAACTTCTTAATAAATGAAGGCTTTTATAGTAGATCTACTTGGCATAAAACCAAACTGATTCTCTGATATCTTAGTATTATGGCATAACCTTTGTTCGATAACCCTCTCTCAAAGTTTTAAAGTATGACTCATTAATTTAATTCCTCTATAATTGGCACAATTCTGTACGTCGCCTTTATTCTTATAAATAGGTACTACTATACTCTTTCTCTATTCATTTGGCATCCTTTTAGTCTTCAAAATCATATTAAACAATTTAGTGAGCCAAAAAACTCCTTCGATCTCCTATGCACTGTCAAACATTTATTGGAATGTTATCTGATCTGACTGCTTTTTTATGTTTCATCTTCTTTAAAGCTTTCCAGACTTCAACTTTACTAATACGTCGGATGTAAGAGTAATTTTTATTTTCTTTTGGGTGCTGAGTTCCGTAAAAAATAATGTTCATATAAAACCGAAGATGGTGATAGGACTAGCACGTTCAAGCAGCATTTAGTTAATTGTCATAATTTTAACAAGAAACCATGCCACCTGATAATCGCGAAACCATCTTAGACGAAACTCAATCTAGTGGTCGAGTCAAAGCTTTGGACGTTTCGTAACAATAAGGAACAACATGGTCTAATTCATTTTGTTGTTAAAACGAAACAAACAATTCACTATTTGTGCAGGGAAGGCAACCTTGAATAGATAATCGAGTATGTACATCTACTTGTCAATATATTTCCAAACAAAGTTAAAGAAATGATGTTTAGTTATTTACGAAGAATATAAGAACATTTTAATTCAATATTTAAAAGTCCAATCTTGTAAAATGAGCCTAATCTTAGATAAATGGACAAGAACGAATGGTAAAAGCTACCTAGTTGTAATCTGTTATTAGATTGATAACTAATGGGAATGCAAAAAAAATTTAACACTCAATCCACTTGATGAAGCATATACAATTATGACCATATCCAAGTATATTTTAAATATATGAAAAATTATTTTATTGGCAACAAGGTGTTTTTGATCACTTTGGATAACGCATCAATAATAATATTGTTGACACTTAACTGAAAATTTAAGACCTATTTTAAATGGCACTTTATTACGTATTTGATGTGCACGTTACATTATAAATTTACAAGCGTCTACCGCATTTTCAACAGATAATTTAGTCATAAATAAAAATAAAAATACAGCAACACCAATCCACAACTCAAACATTAGATGTGAGTATAAGTAGATTTGTGAACAAGCAAGAAAGAATTGTATAAATTTTCTTTACCAGTTAAAACTAGATGGAATCGTTGCATCTTTTAATTGATTCTGTGTTGCCATATAAAGAATCTCACCGCTTTTACAATTCTCACACAATGAATGAAAATTATCACATGTGCCCATCAGATTGAAATTTCGAAGAAAGTTCATGAATTATTATTGGTATTTAAGGAAGTCACAAAAATTCTCTTATTTTTTTACTATATGTTTTTCAAATGATTCAAAAGATTGTAGCATTTCATAATGATCCTTTTCTAGGCATTTTTGTTTCATCTATGAAAAAATATTCAAGAAGAACTAGGAGAAATCCCTCCACTGCACTCCATCACTTCTCTCCTTTATCCTTGCCAACACTCAAAACACTTTATGTAGAATGTTTTTAGTTCTTGGAGAGTAATATAGATGCCCAAAAGATGATTACATACAGAACTCTCCAAGAAATGTTTTTTTTTTTTAAATTAAAGTGAATGGACTAGAGGTCAGGAGCAAGGACACTAAGTGGAGGTGTCTTAAAAAAGAAGATAAAAATTTACAATGTACTAAGGGAGGCAATGAAGAAGTGACGGCGAGCTACTATCTTATCCAGAAAGAAAGGACCGCCAAAATGTTGCTATTAGAATAGGCACCGGCTAAGGGTGAGAGTTTGCCTCGAAGATCAATAGTCACTCAATGTTTGGATCAATATTTAGCTCGAATCAAGCTTAGCTCGAGTTTATTGAGCCGAGCCGAGCCATGAGCCATGGCCTGCTAGCAACCCTTTAACCTTTAAATAAATATGCTAGCGCAGTCGGAGCTAAAACAATCATTTTCTCTCTGCCATTATAATAACTTTCGAACAAATGGAAATGTGTTCATCAAGAAAGAGGAAATAATAGAGCCAAGTGACCAGGAATCTGATAAAATAGGTCTCAAAATCAACGTCTGGAGAAGCTATAAGATCATCTCCTCATACCAAAAAACAAGCTCAAAGATGCTGTTAACATTCATTTCAAAAAAATTCATCGCACCATGTCCAAAAGGATCAGTCAAAGTAGGTCTGTAATACAATACTACACAATGTAAGAGCAAGGTACTAGAAAATAAGAAATCCAATAACACATCCTGATCCAATGATTGATCCATAAATAAAGGTGTTTGGCAACCTCCAAAGCCTTACGAACACTATGAGAATATACCCAGTAACCCCCAAAACTCACCGTTAGGAGATGGCTGTGGTCAAATAAAATATCGTCCTTTAGAATAAACTCATCATAAGGACATCCTACAAGAGGAAGACCAAAAGCTAAATAAAAATCCAAAAGGGTAATAGTCATTTCATAAGGACCTGTCCAGCACGTATTTACTTGAGCATCCTAATGCTCAAGTGAACCTCGTGGCCAAGAAGATAGTAAAACATAGCAATAAAAAATAGAAGTATAGACAGCCTTGTAGATACTAACTGATATTAAGGCATCATGACATGTCTGCAAAATATGTTGAGCCCAAGAAATATATCTCGAAGAAGGTCTAATGGTTCTTCCAAAAATAGAATAAGGGCTCCAGTCAGGAACCTTAAAATGTAAAAGCTAATGACGTAGATTAGTCTATATAGTAGGATTGCTAGTATAGCTAGCAAGGTGAAGAACAAAACGGTCTCCCCAGTCTATGTTATTAGCCCATTACTCAGATATTATAGTCTTCAATAGATAAGTGAACAAAAAGGGTCCAAAATACAAGATGCATATATGGTAATCTAGGCACATTTGACAGAGGCATAGCAGGTGTATGAATAAAAACACCAGAAAATGCATCTCTGCCGGCAACCATAGCTCTTCTAAGAGAAAAATGATCCTCTTGTGAAAAAGATTCCATGAAATCAGGAATGTAGCAATGAATCCACTCTTTAGCAGGCTCCTCTGAAGACTGGTGTAAGTCATTTAGACATAGTAACAAAAGAAATTTAAAGAAAAGAGCTTTAAAAATAAAGGAGAGGGGAGAAATAACAAACAGGGAGCTTAAAGAGGGAGAGGAGAAATATGGTTGAGTAATGAGCTCTCCACATCCCTTATTATCCCTTTAAATAAGGTCAAAGCATACGGCCCCATGAAAGGACTACAAAGAATCCTTAATGATGAGATTCAAATCGTGCACCAACAAACAAATTTTACTAATATTTTGCAAAACATATTCATTGTGGGGCAATTTGTTTACCCCAAAATAATTTCAGAATGAAAAAATATCAAATTATTCCAATTTGACAAATTAACATTTTCTAAATTTATTAAATCCATTAAATAGGCCGTAAAATGAAGAAAATTCAAAAATAAATTATCAAAAATCATCAAAATTTTTCATAAGTTTAAGAAAATCACATGGAGCACGGTGCTATAAAGTTTAGATTGATTTGATCCTCAAACTGTTCAACTAAATCCAAGAACTATGGAAAAATCATGAATAAATTTCCTAAAGCTTTCACCTCTAAATTGATCTATTAGGTCAACACGGAATTTGATGAAATTTGGTGAACATATGTATTTTGAGGAGCTGGACAAAAGCCCTCAAGAAATTTTATTGTGTGATTTATATTAAGTAATTTTTAAATAACCCGTTAAGCAACATGTGGTCAATTGGGTATCAATTCATAGATAATGAACTCCCAAAAGGAGCCAAAATGTAAAATTATCATTGTGTATTCTACATAAAGGTCCCTTAATTTTGGGATAATACAACTAAGTTCTAAAAAAATGTAAAAGAAGCTTCATTTAGCCTATGGACAACAAAAGTAACAGATTTGAACTGAAAAACTGAAGTTTGCTTGATGGAATTACAAGCAAGAACTCAAACAACATAAGTATTTTATCTATGCACTAAAACAATATAAATATGGACTTGGAGGAAAGATAAAACTTTTCCAAGGTACAGATTGCAAGAAAACAACAAAGCTCTAGCAAAGATTGAAGACTGCTTGCTCATTGCAAGCAAGAACTGATAATTAAAGTTTGCTGGCTTAAATTACAGGCAAGGACCTACAACAGAAAATTATTCCATTTAAGTTAAATGAATATAAATTCAAATATAACTTCAAATTCATCAAAATCAAACTAAAATAAAATAAATATCTCCAAATTAAACTTTCAATGGGGCTGCAATGGGTGAACATTATGCTTTTGCATAAAAGGTCCCCAACTTCTCTAACATGTTATTTAAAATCCCATGTGAAGTATAAATATGAACTTAAATAAAAATTCCTTTCAAAAAACCGCAAAATAAAACATTGGTCCAGATGTTTGTGTCCAATTCTCATGTCCAAAATATTGGGAATGAGGTTTATGAGCTCTAAGTTCAATGTTTGTGTCCAATTCTCATATTTCAGGACGTAGATGGAAGATTATGACATAATTGAAATATTTATAGAGTAGAGGCACTTGATGGTAATTGTACTTTAGAGTTTAAAGATTTTCACCTTGATAGATTACAAATTGAATATGTAGAGTGCACGTTTAGTAAAAAAAAAAAATAATTGGATTGGTGAAGTGACAATTGATAATCAAATTATTAAGAAGAGTGGGCGTTTTAAATATGTTAGATGAATCATACAAAATGACAGTAAAATAAATAATGGTGTCATTAGCAGGATCCAAGCATGATAAGATAACGTGGAGAAATATTTTTGGTCTATTGTATGATAGAACACCACTCAAATTTATAAATAAATTTTATAGATAAGACTAGTAATATATAGTGCTGAATGCTAGCCAACAAAGAAAAAATATACAAAGAAAACAAGGGATAATAGAAATAAGAGTGTTAAAATAGATGAATGAGTATACATGAAAAGATAGAATAAAAAATAAATATATCCGTGAAAAAGTTAAAGTAACATTAATTGATGATAAACTTATAGAGAGCCAGCTTACATAGTTTAGATATATAAATCCTACACTGATTGAATCTTTAGTAAAAAAATTAAATTATTAAACCATGCATATGTAAACAAAAGTAGAGAAAGACCAAAAAGACATAGCAAGAACTTATAAAAAATGATCTCACACTTAGAGTTAAATGAGACTTTGTTAACTAATACAATGAAAATAAAAGATTCATATAGTCGACCCCACTTAGTAGGATAAAGCCTTGCTGGTTGTTATTGTTGTAGATCATTGGTGGAACCCAGAACCATAAAACCATGAGATTTTGCGTTCTTTCTCCATCCTTATCCATCTTTGTGCCGTCAAGTTCATAAGTTGATTCTTCCCTTGAGCAAAAGTTTCATACTCTAAAAGAAGATGAATAATTAACTACAAAGGCTTGCCCATGCAGAAAATTATCAATCCCCAGAAATTCTAAAATCCTAAAGTTAACCTCTTTAGGGCAAAATCTGATTTCAATGTCTTAAGAAAAGAAAATTCCTTTATATTTGGTACACTCGATTATTATTTCTAGAGAACACATTAGTAGCATGATGTAAAATCATCACATGCCTACATCAGGATGGTTTGGTCCCTGGCCGCCAAAAGTTCACACCAATACAAATCAAACGGTATGGTCTAGTTGGTTGGACGATCCGATCAGCCACAACATTCAATATTTTGTATCAAGTCGATCCCAAATAATTTTAACGTTAATCTCTAGATCATCAAGAACACATATGAATCCACATTTCGGGGCATGATCATCTATTGTTCTAGGTTTTCATAATCAGCCATGCACAAATGACTATCATGATTTAATCTTGAATTACGTCTCTTATTTTGATCCAAATTTCCACAGCAATCTAGAAATGACCAAACAAAGGTAACCATAGCATCTTCAAAGATATTTTAACTTGGATTAATAAAGATCATCAATTCCCTTTGCATAATTCATGATACCTTAACCAAAGTTTAACATGCATGATTAGAGCATGATAATATAACTTATAATTCACATTTTATCCTGCAATAAAGTCAATCAAATCAAATCATAATTAATCTTAAATTCGCATTTATGTCAATCTATCGATTATAGAAATATCAAGTGATCATGCTGGATAATTACACAACATACCAAGTGGCTGAGACAACATTCGAATCCATAATATTCTAGAATAGATTTATTCTTTAATTTTAAGAACTTGAATTGACTATCAATAAATCTACTTAGTATAAGCTTTGAACTCTAAATCGTTGAAAATTAATTAAGTCATCAAATTTTCAAGTCTCATAGCATTTATAATTGATTTGATAAGTCAAATCTCTCTAAATATGAAACTTAATAGTACTTCCAAAATTACCTAATTATTTCAACTTTATGTAATAAATATAAACATCAAGGTCAATTTAATAAAAACACCAATATACAAAATTAAAAATTATCAAAAAATTTAACAATATTATTCAATTTCATATTTAATGCAAGTCAACTGGTATAAGAACTCATTATTTAGGTGACATGGTCACAATCCGTTTCAGGACATATTTTTGCATCAAATTCATCCATCTAAAATCTATCCAAAATGAACTATTTAAAAGACGATTTTTACATAAAATTGTAGCATAATGTGTCCTTTAACATCCCATATTTTTTTGTAACAATCTAAATTCATTTGGTATATCAAATACTCTACAAATAGCTCAAATATGATAAATAAAGGTCATAAATGAAATATCAAGCAAGATACATGAACAAAAAGTTAACAATGCAATAAAATATAATTTCACAAACAATTTAGCATCAAAAAATATTTAACATCTTAAATCGTTATAAATCAAACTATCTGATTGATTATCTATGAATAGGCTTAACTCTAAGGCCCTATTTGGTTGGAGGTCATCTTGGCCTTGAACATGGCCAAAATAGCCTCCAACTATTTTATTAAATAATTTTTTCATTTNCTTGGCCATGGTCAAGGCCAAGATGGCCTCCAACCAAACAGGGCCTAATAGTTAGAGAAATCTCCTACCATAAGGAAATATAAAAATATCTTCCTTTTGTCCATTTCCTCTCATCTTTTTCTCCACATTGTTCCAGTTCTTCTTCTTTGATTGTCGATTTGATTAAGAAAGGGTTGCCTTGCATTGGATCTTCACTTTAATTCTTCTCCTTTTTCTTCCTTTCCTTTTTTTTATCTTCCTCTCTCTCCCTCTCTTATTTCAGCCAAAAAGGATGAGTGTGACCGGTTACAATTAAGGGAAAATGAATCATATGAGGGAGAAGAGCAACCCTATTTCTCATGTATACTTAGTCTAGGAGTGTAAATCTGGTATTTTACCCAATGCTAAGATTAAAAGATAATGCATATTCAAAAAATTAACAATAAACTAAAGTTTTATCCCACTAGGTGGAGTCAGCTATCTAAACCCTTTATTTTAAATACACTCTATTAAATAATAAATTTATATTTAGCTCCAAACATGTAAGACCATTCCTAATAGTTTTTTGTTATATCTTTTTAGGCCTTTCTCTTCCTCTTTCGAATTATCTAATGTTCTTTATTATAACTTCTATCGGTCTACGATTCATATGTCAAAATTATCTAAGCCGACTCTCTCTAAGCTTATAGTCAATTGATGCTACTCCAACTTGCTTACGGATATACTCATTTCTCATCTTATTCTATCGCGTATATCCGTTGATTCGCCTTAACATTTATATTTCTGCAACACTTATCTTATTTATTTATTTCTGTTTTGTAGGCCAGTATTCAAACACCATATAACATTGTAACTTTATAATTATTCTATAAAATTTATCTTTAAATTTGAGTAAAATATTTTACCACATAACACGCTAGATGCATTTCTCCACTTTAACCATTCTTGGATCCTGCCAATAACATCATCTATTTTACCATTATTTTATATAATTGATCCAAGATATTAAACTATTCGCTCTTCTGATAACTTGATTATTAATTGTCATCTCCCTACTATAAATGCTTTTATCTTGACTAAATTTATATTTTATATATTCGATTTTTAATTTACTAAGACAAAATCCTTAGAATTTAATGTATTTTCTTCATAATTCAAGTTTCGCCTTAGCCTATTCTCTAATCTTATCAACAAAGAGAATATCATCTGCAACAAGCATACACAAATATACTTTTTTACTATAAAAATGTACTTTTTTGAATACGTCCAATTAAAACTTTTATAACCAATGCAAAAAAATATAAACCTAAAGCTGAACCTTATTGTAACTCAACTGAAATAGAAAAATTATTAATAAAATTCTTTTGTATCTGAACACATGTAAAAATCCTTTTATATATGTCCTGAAAAACTTGAATGTAAGCAGTACAAATTATTTTTTTTTTGACTCTCCAAAGTATTTCTCTTGAGACTTTATTATAAATTTTTTAAATTAATAAAAATCAAAAAAAAAAAAAAAATCTCTGCCTAAACATCTGCATTAAACATCTTAATAAATAAATAACTTTCATAATAGATCAACCTAACATTAAATTAATTTTATGATACTCCAATATCATAACGTAATCTATGCTTAATCACCTCTCAAATTTCTAAAATATAGCTTATTAACTTAATTCCTCTATAGTTAGTATAAATTTTTTACACCATCTTTATTCCAATAAATAAGTACCAATATACCTTTTCTCTATTTATTTGGCATCCTTTTAGTTTTAAAAATCATATTAAATAATTTAATAAGCCAAAAAACTCCATCTCTAATATATTTTCAAAAATCTATTGGAATGTCATTAGTTCCTACTGCTTTTCTACATTTTATCTTCTGTAAAGCCTCTTTAACTCCTTTACGTATACGCCAAATGTAAGAGCAATTATGATTTTCTTTTTGGATGCTAAATTCAGTAAGATCAATCGTATTATCACAACTATCATTGAATAAGTCTTTAAGGTATCTCATCCATCTACGTTAACTGTCTTCTTTAATAAAAGTATTTTTTTTATCCTTATTTTTAATGCATTTTACTCTAATGGTGACTTTAATTTTCTATTTTCTTACTTTAGCATGCTTATATGTCTCTCTCTTTCTTTAATATTCAACTTCTAATAAAGATTATCAAAAACCGTATCATTCTCATTATAAACTATTTTCTTAGATTCTCGTCAAGCAATTTTATATTTTTTCAAATTTTCTTCGCTTTTGCATTTATTCCAACCTTTATGACAAACTATTTTTATTTTAATTTTTTTTATAAATCTCTGTGTACTACCAACCATTTTTATTATTTAGAGCTTTTCTTTATATTCTCTCACCATATCCTTTACATTCTTATAGATGCAATTGACAACCCTCAATCACATAAAATCAGCTCTCCTTCAATATCACATTGCCCATATTCTAGAACCCTCTTCCTAAAGATATTTCTATTCTCATTTTTTAAATTTACCATCAAGTCTGAAGAAACTATTTCGGCTTACTATTCTTTCTCCATCTGTTCATTTCAAGATTTAAGATCATTTATTGATGTTGGGTAGTTAAGTATTTATTTTGAATGACTCATAATCTTTACAGTACAGACAATCTCATTTTCTTATAAAGAAATAATCAGTGTTCTTGAAGATTTATTCTTAAAAGTGATAAATATGCTCATCTTTTTCTTAAATAAAATATTTGCAATGAAAAGATCATAAGCTGATAAAAATCCTAAAATAGTTTTATCCTCCTTATTAGTCTCCTTAAAATCATATCTACCGTAAATGCTATAAAATTCCTCAGCAATGCTTCCAACATGTTCGTTTCAATCTCCTCTAATAGATATTCTCTTCTCTTGAAATCTCTTATACCAATTTTTCTAAATAATTTTAAAATTATTTCTTTATACTCGCATTTAAACCTACTTAGGGACAGACACTTATAATATTAATAATTATCCCATTAATAATAATTTTTAAAATACTATCAAAAAATTAAATGATAATTAAATATTAAATTCAAATTTGAATGGATAAGATTAAAATATATCTCTCTCTTAGAAATCTCCAATTTTGACACATGCTCTAAGCCATAAATATTTGACATATGTCAAAGCTATTTCGAATAAATTCATATTTAATTAGGAACTATAATTTGCTACTTTTCATCTTAATCTTTTCAAATAAGTTTCAGGTTTTTGAAAGAATTATTTTTAAGTTCAATATTTCTTCTAATATTCATCCTAAGTCATTTTGAGATATTAAATCCTCAATCACTTACAAGTCCACGATAAATTTATCTCCTTCAATGAGTCTAAATTTATTTATATAAATCATAATTTTGTAAAAATTATATTTAAGCCCCAACATTGATATCTCATAAATTCCAGGTTCTCTTTGGAGATTGAATTATAAGCATTTCTTAAAATTTCTTCTTTAAAATCTAGACCTAATATACTCTAAATTCTACTCATCACCCATAAGTCATGCATATAACTCCAATTTACACAACATATCTAATTAAAATTTTTGAGATGTTACACAGCTGGTTCAAACCGGTTGGAAATGGTATCACTTATGGTTCCAAGGAACTATAATGGTTCTGGATCGTTTCCAAGGAACCGTAATGGTTCTGGATCCGGACCCAGAGCTAGTAAGCCTTGAGCAAGAACTAGCCAGTTTGACATTGTAGTAGTTCGGTCTTGGCCAATAAGCAGCACTAATTTACTAACCCTAGAAAATTCATAATTCAATGGTAATGTAGAGAAACATCACTCTATGAGAGGACTTGATCTTATGCACAGAAGTATGGTCAGCAGCAAAAAAACTGTTATTAAACCACAAATAATATACTAGAATTTATATGGCTCAAAACGTACCCATCCATCAATATGTTATATATGAAAGTATTCCGTGGAATCCCTACTGTACGCATTTGTCTTGTGACTACCAAAGCACTCTGCATGCGGCCAGATTTGCAGCATGCCTTCAGTAATGATTCGTAGGTAAATACATCAAGCTTCAGACCAGCTTCTTTAATTTTTGTGAAATACTCAAAAGCTTTGCCAGTATCCCCATCTGCAGCGTATCCTTCCATGATGGTTGTGTAGGTGTGCTCATTTGGAGACATGCCAGCTAGAACCATCTTGTCAATTACTTCAACTGCCTTTTCCATCTGAGACAAAAGAAATCAATTACCGCATAAACCATTAGCTCATTAACAAAGAATAAGAATAAAAAAAAGGTGGGAAAATAGAGTAGGGGAATATACAGAAGCAGAGAAAATTTTGAGAAAGGTGGGGAAATCGAGGAAGGGAAAAACCGGGCAAATTTTAAGAGGTAATGTACTCAATTCAATTCATCTAAGTCCACAAAGTACTACTGCTAGTAGACCTGTATAAAGAACAATTAAACTTGCCAAAACAACAGAAGATAGAGAAAAATCACAAATTTTCTAAACAATGAGACAAAAAAGAAACCAAAACATTTGAAGGCAGAAATCAAAGGAAATACTAAATATAGAAAAGTAAAGTGTCAATCTCATATATAACAAAATATGAAAATATTCAGATAAAGAGATCACCTTTTATCATTCTATATCACAAAAACTCTAAATTTACCTGATCTTTGCGAGTGAGACCAAGAATAAGGACATTATAAGTCTCAACTGTTGGTATACAACCAAGACGTCTCATAAGATCGAATATATCCAAAGCTCTTTTCAAATTTCCGGCTGTTGCAAAACCATATATAATTGGTCTGAATGTTCGTGATGAAGGTCTGTGCCTTTCTTTCTGCATTTCATCAAGAAGACGCAAGGCCCGCTCCATGTTACCCATCTTACAGAATGCATTGATGATGATGTTATAAATAACAGCATCAGCCTTCAAGCCAGACTTCAGCATCTCCTCAAAAATGCTGAAAGCATTGGCGTAATCATCTAACTGAATAAAGCCATTGATTAACATTGAATAGGTCTTGTTATTATGTTTAATGCCACATGATTCCATCAGCTTGCTAACATCCACAGCCTTGGACATCTTTCCCATCTGAAACTTGAGCAGGGCATAAGCATCAAAACGTGTCCTGATTTGCATTATTAATTATAATATCACTTGATGATGCATTTTTAGAACATAAATCTTTATGCCCCAAGGATAGGAGAAATTACAATTAAAAAGTAATTTCATCCTATGCGCCAATCACAGTCAAGTGACTGAAGCAACTGCTATGTCCTCAAAACAAAGTTAACGTTTCCATAACAAACGAAAAGCTAAAATAATGAAATTGTTGCCATTAAGTATGACACATGCGTGCTCTTGAACAGATTTAAACATAGCAGTCCAAGTTTGAATCCATACATGATGTTTTTGTTGTTCATGGTTTTTCTTTTTCACGAGTATTCACCGAATCAATACTTTTTGCAATGTATACAAGCAACTCAGCGGTCAAATGAATTGCAAATGCAGTTCATAATCATTATTATCGTTAGTAGCATCGTCCAAACCATCTCAAGCCAGCTTTAAGAATCGTTTCATTAGCTCTGGATGATGTAATTCGTGGTGTTAATCAGAATAGATCCAGCACTTTTTGTATAACCTCTAACCAAGTTATTTTTGGCACATACAGTTGTTACTAATCTCAGTTACCATATCTGCTAACTAGCATACAATTATTTACCCTTCTCAGGACATGGAGTAAAAAAACATGGTAAAAATTACAAATTTCTCATAAGATGACCTGGCAAAGAAGTAGCATGAGCCAGAAAATCTTACAACAGTGACAAATGAGATAAAGTACAGTGCATAATTTTTGGTCTGCAAAGCACGCTAATATTGATTGGTGAAAAAAAAAACGTTTGCCCCCATTCAGATGGAATGAGAGCAGATAAGATCGAATGAAGAGGTGTTAGGTTTTGTTGTTAGCAGGGTTGAGGTAGGCAAGAGAGGGAAGTTGGTTTCAAGGAGCCATAAAATAGGCATGCTCCTAGAAAATCTATTTTGAATAGATGCTTTGAATTTTTCTTTTCTTCCTAAACTTAGCAAAGAATTCACCTTACATCAGGGGGAAGTAAAACTGTAGTCTAATGGAGTATCAATAATTAAGAGAAGTGATGCCTGCTTTTAGCACAACCATGCCAAGCGCTAGGTTGCATTCGAAAGCATCATGTTCTTTGTATATAGATGTCATCCTTATACAACATAAATGTAACTTGCAAAGGAATATTAACAAAAGATCAAGCAGCTCCATTTTTCCCTACTTCTTTTTCCTTCCATATTGACCATTCAATTTCCTATACCTAGCTGGTTTCACGGCAATTATGACACGGTACCATGTATCCGGGAACTAAATGACATGTACCTATATTCAGCTACTCATCACTTTATTATTCCATAACGAATGGTTTATAGTAGGCTATTTAAAAAATAAATAAACAAATAAAACACAAGAGCAGGCCTACCTTTGCATACAAATTCATAAGACATCCGTAACTGATAACAGAAGGTGCAAAACATTCCTGGAAAAAGTCCAAAAAATTGGCAATTAATATATGCGAGACAAATAAAAAATGTGTTTGCAATCCTGCTTAATAAAGTCGATTAGTACAACAGCTATGCAACTGATTATAAATATAAAATCATAAATATAAAAAAAATGATGCTAGAACAAAGTTATATGATTTTGTATCAAAAGGATGTAGAAGATTCAATGGTCTTTGAAGAAAAAATAATATACTCGACTAGCATTCAACAGAAAAATATTGTTTACTATTATGAAACTTGTAGAGAGGAGTACTTTTTTATAATCATGTGGAGAGTTGATAATGAATATCGAAGTACATCAATTAAACAAAGCCATTCCTGCATTCAATCTACGCAGTCAGTCCCATTCAACTTACAGGTCAGGTTCAGGTTTGGCCCAAAATTGACCCCAACCCATCCCCAATGAGTTCAGAATGACCTAAACCTGACACTGAAATTTTGATTTTTGATCTATATAAACTCTATTTTTAACTTGGTTACTGTAAACAAGAAAATGATAAAGATAAGCATTAAACTGTGTTGATCATGATTTTCCACATATACATTCATTTAATCAAGAAATTTAAGTTATGGATATCACTGATCATTGATACATGCTTTAGTAAAAAACAATTTTTGGGTCAACTCAAACTCGAACCAAACTTTTGAAATCATATTCTTCAACTCAAACCTGACAAGAAACTTGAAAGGATCAACCCGAACCAAACCCTAATGAGATGTAACTATTCATAAGCTTTGATACAAATTCATAACAGCTAAAGTATTTTGACCGAAAGAAAATAGGCAGACCACCAGAAAAGTTTGTTATCATCCCACTTGCAAATTTTTTAGGACCTAAGGATAGAGATAAAACAGAGGTACAGATTGCATAAAGGATGGGACAGGATAGGTCTTAAAAGATTGAAATTAGTCGATACGACAATGAATTTCAGGCAAAGCTGACATGCAGACAATGAATTTCAGAATACAAGATTGAAATTAGCCAATCGTATGACATGCAGGATAGGTCTTAAAAGATTGAAATTAGCCAAACGTATTGACAAATTGCAAAGATAAAAGACAGAATACAAAGAAATTTACTAATTGGAACATATACGTGCTTACAAAATCAGACAATGAATTTCAGACAAAGCTGACATGCAGTCCATTGATCGTGTCTAATATCATCTCTCTCTCTCTCTCTCTCTCTCTCTCTATCTATCCATCTATCAATCTATCAGTCTATGTATATGTGTGTATACACACACACATATAAACATATATCAATGGTACAAAAATACAATATCAACTTGCAAAAACCACTTTCTTTACCAAGTGTCATCATCACCACTTTATCCCAACAATTGTGGTTGTCTATACTTAAGATATGGTCAACAATGTTTCAAATTACTCGAGTACAACAAATGGCATGAAACTTCTGACATGGAATCAACAGTAGAAAGACCAGTGTAACAACCACTTTAGTAAGGGTGAGGAGTGATCGCCTAGGACAAAGCCTGAACAAGAAGTGAATCTACTCAGACTTCTAGGATGACTACAGCTAGTAATAGATTGTACCAGATCATAAAAGGGAGGGAAGTTGTGGGACATATAAGCAGGGCTATTATTGGTATAGGCTTCTCTTTGAGGCAAAAGCCATGAGGTCTAGTATGGGTTGGGCAAAATCAACAATACCTCGAAAGTATTTGGCTGAGTTGTGATGTATGGTATTAGAGACAACCTCTGCTAAATTAATCTGATGGTCAATTTACCTATTGTTTAGTAAACACCACCATACAACATAAACAGTCAGATAGCAGTCTGATAAAGGTTATAGCAACACCAAGTAGAAAAAGATGTGAAATATCAACAAAAAAAAATACTGACTTGAAATTTACCTAAAATAAAAAAAATAAAAATAAACAAATTGAAGTTTACCTTCAGCCTATCAAAAACAATTAAACATTTCTCCTCATTTTGAACAATTTTATAACCATCCATCATAGAATGGTATAAATCAATAGGTGCATCAATTCCATGTTCTTCCATTTCTCTCACCAAGTCTTCTGCTCGAGACATGTTGCCAGTCTGACTGCATAAATAGTAAAAATGTACTTACTAATAGTGAACATATTTGTTAGGAAAAAAAAAAATCTAAACAACGGTACACTTTTTAACATGTAGAGTTCTCAAGTAACTAATTTAAGTAATATAATATTTACGTGATTAATTTGAATTTGTATAATTATCAGAAAAAAAATAAAAAACAGACATGTTAGGTTATGTAATACATACCAATATAACTAATTAAGATGATACAACAAACAAAGTAAGAAAAACACTTCATTGCATATATAGCCATTAATAATGTCATCATCATAATAGTGAATCTCTTACATTTACTACATATGGATTCTAATTCAACTGAATGTCGTTTAATTGACAAAAAAATTCATTTAAATAGAACACACCAATGATTGAAAAGTACATAAATCATGAATAGACCCAATAGTAGTGAACACAATCAACAAGTTCTAAGTGTAAAAGATGAAAATTCAAATGAGAATGGAAGTATAGCTGATTTGTCTTGAGAAACACTAACCAATTCGCATAAATAATATTGCTGTATATGATTGCATTTAAGGATTCCAGCTTCTGCTTTGCCTCCAAAAAGAGCTTTTCTGAAGACCTATCAAAACAAAAGAAGAGAAAATTAACTGTTTTAAGTCCGCTCAACGGTACCAACAGATCACAATGGAACCATCTACATCAACCTCCTCAGGATGAAAATTTTGGTAGCAGATGACTGGAAGCTAGCACTAGTATTAAAAGAAGAAATAGCAAGAATTTCAGCCTGCTTCCAAGCTCTTTCAATTGGCACTGTATGTGATATATCATAAACAAATATGAAAATATTATCTGGAGATCTTCTCTATAAAGAGCTGCTTTGTGTGTTAAAAGTCAAATATGCCAAATTGCACAAACGGATCATAGGTTAAAGCAGCACGCGTAATTACTGGATTTCACAAAGACTTGACGTAGTGATCTAATAGATTGTTGAGGTTTTGTTCAAAAATATTGGTGCATATTAAACATCTTAGACACATCACAGAAGAAAATGCTACACAATAATGGAAATAAGAGTCAAAGTTCTCACAGAGAAACAACAATATGAGAGGGGCATGCTTACTTAGCATCACCAATATTGGCAAAACCTCCAATGAGTATGCTATAGGTCACCAATGTCAAATCAACACCCTCACCCTTCATTTCTTCAATGCAAGATAAGGCCCCCCGCATATCTCTAGCAACTGCATAAGCGTGAACAAGGCTGCATGAAATGAACTGCTTTCAATGTAGGAGACAATGTGAAACTAGCTAAGAAGCAAGGAAAAGATGTGCAAAACTTGCAAATTAGAAGGAACTAAAATATCTAAATAAATCAAAACAAACTAAAAATAAAAATTTCTCGGCATCTTGAACATTATATCTAACCTCTTTTCATTTTTTATGAAATGTAACAATAACCTATGTTTAAGGTATCAAAAGGTTAAGTACAGAAATTATTATCCTCATATAAGGTTGTACAAAAATCATCAAGGAGGGACATTCCCCCATCCCAGAGTATATCACTGTTAAAAGTCCTATCCATCACAATGTTAACAGCCTTATTGGCATTCCCATAAGCACGAAAGACCATAATTTTACTAGTAAATGAATCCTTTAGGCCTCTACAGGTGACAGTAATCCTCAAGGTTGAATTTTCCTCCAACCAAATGTCAGGAGCCATCCTGGCCCAACCAGTCATAGTGCGAACTACAAACCATGCCGCTCGCTACTCCACCAATTAGACAACGCGAGAGTGAATCTGCTTCCCAGAACCAAGGAGTTATACACCATGTTGGTCGCAGACAACTCTGAGACTAGCTATGCCTATAATCTTAGCGAAGCTATTGAAGTTGATCAATTCACCCAGGAGGGAGAGGGGAGAGCCATACTACAGAAGAGCGATCACAACTGCCAAGCAGTGGGGGGACACAACGGACGAGATTTGATTAGAAGGTGATTCAACTATCACTAATAAAGATCTTCACCACGCTGCTAGAGGACACCCCCAAAAGAAACATAGCTCAAATATCCTATTTTTTTGAGCTTTTAAGGCGATTAGGATCACTAATGTATATTTAATAAGCTGAAAAAGGAATAGTAAATCAAAATAATTCCCTTAGACTTGATGGTAAAATATAAAAAATGAAAATAGAAATATCTTTAAGAAGAGAATTTTAAAACATAAGCAGCTGGATATTGAAGGGTAAGCTAATCTTATATGGTTGACGGTTGCTAGCTGCATCTATAAGATTAGAAGAATATGTTAGAAAAATATAAAGAAAAAACTCTAAATAATGAAAAAAACTTGATGGTGAAAAGAAAAATACAAGAAAATATTTTTTTAAAAAATTATAACAAAGACATGTATAAGAGCAAAGAGAATTTAGAAATATATAAAATTATTTGATAAGAATCTAAAAAATATTTGTAACATAAAGAATGTATTTTTTGATAATCTTTATAGAAAATTAAATATTAAGAAAGGGAAAAGACACATATACAAGCTTGTTAAAGTAAAAGATAAAAAAATTAAAAACTTAACTAGAGTAAAATACATTAAAGATGATCAAAAAGTACTTTTTAAGAATAAAGACATTCAACACAGATAAATATTAGTTTGATAGACTTTTCAATGATGGTTTGGTAATAAGATTAATCTTATTAACTTTAACATCCAAAAAAAGATAAAAATTATTTAAATCCAGCGCACAAGTAAAGCTAAAGTTGGAAAGGCTTTAAAGAAAATAAAGTGTAGAAAAGCAATAGAACTGGAAAACATTCTCATAGATGTTTGAAAATGTATGAAAAATGAAGCACTTTTTTAACTCACTAAGTTATTTAATATGATTTTGAAAACCAAAAGGTATGAAATGAATAAAGAAATAGTATATTAATACTTATTTATAAAAATAAAGATAATATATAAAATTGTGCTAATTGTAGAAGAATTAAGTTAATGAGTCTATTTTAAAACTTTGAGAAAGGGTGACGAGCATGAATTACATCGTGATACTAAGCTATCACAAAATTAATTTGATTTTATACCAAACAGACTTACGATAGAAGCTATTCATTTGTTGAGAGATTTAATGGTGATGTTTACAAGGAGAAAAAAATCTGCATTTTATTTTCATTGATTTAGAAAAAATTTATGATAAAGTCCCAAAAGAAATGCTCTAGAGAGTTTTAGAAAAGAAATGTGTACACTACTTATATTCAAATTATTTAAGACATGTATAAAGGGGCAGTTACAAGTATTCGGACATAAGAAGGTTTAACTAATAATTTTTCTATTTCAGTTGGATTACATCAAGGTTCAACTTTAGAAAGAAGTTGTTTCTGATCTTGAACACATGAGCTTTCGGTCATAATTAACATTACACCAAGGCTAGCACTCTTGATAGATAATATAACAACAATAATAAGAAAAGCTAGCATTAAGTCCAAACTTAAAAATATACATAAGCCAAACTAGTCCAAGACAAGACAAGCCTTACCAAGGCTTGGCTTGTCTTGGACCAGCACAAGAAAGCACAACGAATATTAGATTTACATATGCCCTATACATTGTTATCCCATCTTATACACAAAATATGTGTATTGAATATATGAAGCAAAATTTGAAACAGTTTTGGAAGTAGTAACTCTAGAACCTTAATAAGGAACTTTTCTCAAAACTAGAAATATGAAACCTAAACAACTTTCACGAAATATGAAAACTAAAAGCATTGAATTAAAATGCACGATCAGCAAAACTAGTAATATGAATGTAATAACAAACAGACCTCAAACTGCAGAATATGTAAGAACTAGCACCCACAAAAATTATTACAAGTACAATATAAGCAAACAGGTTGAAAATATCTAAAATGATAGGAAAAGAATTAAAATAGAGACTAAATACCAGCATTTAAAAATGATAACTATCATGGTTACAAGCAAAAGAATACAAAACTAATTGACACGTTAGACAGTACAAATGTAATAAATAAGAGAAAAAATAAAAGAATAAAGAAAGAGAAACAACAAAAAATGACTATAGCTAATAGAGTAAATGAATAAGAGTTTTTTGACATGTAACACTATTAAACACAAAGGTAAATTACGAAAAAAAGTAAAAAAATGGTTCTAGTGAATTGCATGAGACTAAAAGATTCTTATCAAGAGCACTATTAGCCTGGCAGAGGTAAGTAAAAGCATTGGATGATATTGGCATTTTTAACATGAGCTGGTTGGTAATGCTTAAAGGACTCAGGTGCACCTTGCCTAGCCTTTAGCGCCAAGAGCAATGTAGCACAAGGTTCAAGATATCATGAAAATTTTCTTCTTTTATCCATACATCTGGTCTATGAAAGAACAAAATTTTCTGTTCTTGTGCTTTAATTCTGTAAACAACATAAATCTATGATAAAATGTAAGCAGATGAGTTAGTTTTAACAAAGATGATGTAAAAAATGTCTTACTTGGTATATACATAAGAATTAGGCTCTATTCCTCTTGCCCTCATACTCTCAAAAGTCGCACGGGCATGATGCTTGTCTCCTCTCCTTCCATAATAATTAACCATCAAACCATATTCTCTCCTTGAAGGCTGAGACACCACATGCATTTTCAGGTAATCAGACATTAACGTCTATGTAATCAAAACCTAGAATGTCAAGAAAAGTAAATTACTTCAAATAGGTTCATTCCAGATGGCATCCACAAAGATCTAAAGAACATTACATTTATTTTAAGATCACATAACAAGAAGTTATGGCCCACATTAATTACATGGTTTACCTATAACACTGATGCCAGAATTGACTCTCTCATTTTCAAAAAAAAAAAGAATTGACATCCTAATTTCAAAATGCGCATCACTAACAAAGAAACATCTTGTTACCAATGTCAGAAAGACAAGTGAGCGCATGCTAAGAAAACAACCAAGCAAAAAAATGAATAAAAACAAGTTTGATCAACATTGAAACCTAATCAGACTTTCAAAAATATTGTAGAGTTAACCTAGGTAAACCGAATCTACAAACAAAACAAAAAATTCCAGCTATTTTGAATCAAGTTGTCTTTCTGTCCCAACAATATCTTCACATATAACTACACTTAAAAGATAAGCATATTCAAAAGAGGTGTACAAATCTGTAAAAAAATTGTCATGAAAACTTGATAACAAAATAGTATAGTTTCAATTTATCCGGAGTTGTTGAGAATTAAAATACCTTAGAAATTCTCTCAAAGGCCGAGACGACAGCCTGCCAATTCTGTGGTGCAGTCTCCAGAACCTTCCGGAACCTCCGGCAAGCAGCATCCCTCTCCTCATGCCACTTTGACCGGAACTCTATCTTCTCCCCAGACATCCATTTCATCCTTTCCTCCGCCCTTGCCCTCAGCCTACTGCCATCATCCAACCTAACGGTAAGCACTCTTCCATGAAATTCCACACCATCCAATTCCACTGCACTTGCCGCTGCCTCCTCCGCGGTTGGGCCGCCGAAAATCAGGAAACAGTAGCCCACGTTCCGCTCGGGGTCCTCATGACCCCTAATCAGAACAACATTCTTCACCGGCCCAAATTGCCTGAAGAACTCCGCAATCTCGTTCTTCTTGATCCATAACGGAAGATTTCCGATAAAGATCTTCCCCTTTTGGCGGTGATCCGCTGCGGCCGAGGACGAAGGCGACTCAACGGGATGAAAACCACCGAATTCTCGTACTTGTGTTTCTTCGGCCGGAGGAGAAGCGGGAGGAGGTGGAGATGGAGGTGGAGGTGGAGGTGGAGGGGAGATCTTGCTGGAAAGCCAGAGCTTTCTGGCTAGGGGATTAAGAGGTGGAGGATTCTGTGTATTGGAGGAACTGGTTAGGAGATTGCTAGGGGTTTTAGGGCGGCGGGCGGCGCAGGACGGCCGTGGCGGTGGAATTGGGGAAATCTCCGGTGATGGCCGTCGGGTAATGTTGAAAAATGGAGGGGAGGATTTGCGCGGCTTGGTGGGAAGGTTGACCGGAGAGAATCCGGTCGGAAGAGAGACGAAATCGATTACCTGCGGACCCATATTTCTCTAACAGAGTGATTTTCATTGGCAACGCGCAGGAGCTTCGCTCCGCTGCCAGAGATAACGAAGAGAGATGACCGATGAGTGAGCTACGGCTGTAAACGAACAGTGTGTCGGATGAACGGCTGCATTTAAAAATATTAACTCATGTTGCTAATAAATAAATAATATATATATTAACTATGTGTTAACGTAAAAATTTTGTACATGATGAAAAAAAAAATATCAAAATAGAAAAAATAAAACGATAATGTTTACATAAAAATTTGAATATGCAGAGAAAAAATCACGACATCATCTAGATAATTTAAATCTATTAATCGAATCCTTTCTCCTACAAAACTTGAGAGTTTCTAAATAAAAACTGAATAAAAAAATAAGTACAATAGAGAAGAAGAGGGAGAAGCAGCTCGGCCCGCCCCCAAAGAGTTTCTCATTTCCCTTATTTATAACTTAGAGAGGAGAAGACATAATCGATACAGTCTGTCATGTCTAGTACCTATTCTTATAAAAAACGATTAGGCAATGAACTCATGTCGTCTTGAATGTTGAATTGACATAGTAGTACGGAGGGTACGATTTGATGATATCTCCTTAAAAAGCTGTTCAACTAGGGCTGTTCAAGAAGAATTATTCAACTAGAATCGTTCGATCAGGAGTGTTAAAAAAGGTTATAACAGTAAACAACAAAATTACCTCTTTTAACTTTTTGTTGTATTCCCCTACATACATTTCTATTTTTTTTTTTTTAAATCAAAAGTTTTAAATTCTGCATTAATCAAAGACAAAGAAATTGTCAAAAAAAAAGAACAAAACAAAATGAAAGAAAACAAAAAAAAAACTTTAAATCAATTATAACATTCAAGAGAGATGGCAATTTGATTGTCTAAAATTTCTGGATGACATATAAATAATAATAAATTTTCTTACTTTTTTATTATAGTAAATATATATATTTAAAATCTCATTTGTTTAACAGTTAAAAATTAATTTGATTTAATTTTAATCAACAATATCACATATAAAATTTAATATTAAAAATTAATTTTATTTTACATCTTACATACATTACTAAAATAGTAACTAACTTATATCACATCTCTCATATATTCTAATATAATAATTAATTTTATTTCACATCATTCATAATTTTTAATAAAAAAATATTTTTATTTAAATTTAATTTTAATTTTATTAAATTAAATTTTGCAAATAAATAGGCTCTAAATGTTGTGTATAATAGTGCAATCGATATTTTTATTGTACTGTATTACATCAGATAATTTTTATTAGCAAAAAGATATATCACATTATATAGAATTTTATAATATTTTTAAAGAAAATGTTTATAGATTTTATATTTTTTATATTTTTATTTTAAATTAATATTATGATATTGCCAAATTTTATGATGCGGTAAGTAGGTAAATGTTTTTCAAATATCGATTAAATTAATAAACTGATATGATTTCCGTACATTTTTAAATAATTCTTTTATTTAGAGGTAAAAAATAAAAATAAAAAATATTAATAGCAAAATTGAGATTAAAATTCAGTTTTTCACACATACTAAGCCAAATATTAATCTGTTCAAGTTCAAATTTATTTATTAAAATATTAAAACTAAAGTATGATTTCAGCTCAAATTTGATTCACCCAAATATAAAAATATGTTTGAACATGATTTAAGTAATATATATATATATATATATGATCATAAATATAAAAATTATCAGCAAATTTTTATATACTAAAAATATTAATATATTTATAAATATACTTGTCATCATAATTTATAAATTTTTTATTAATAAATTTTGTGAAGAAAGTATGTGTGGTGTAATTTTAAAAAATTTGTGTAACATGAGGTAAATGCCTCTAAATAAAATTATAAAAAAATTTATAATTCTGAAAGAAAATTATATTAAATTTTATAATATTTATAAATTTCATATAAATAGTTTATAAATATTAAAAAATTAAATACTAGTTCAATCTCATTTGTTAGATTTAATTACGTCTGATCTTATTAACATTTAGTAACACATACATTCAGAAAATTCTAAATTAGCAAAATTGTGAGACCACCTTATTTGATTAACATCTAAAATCAACACAAGAATTTTTTTAATCTTTACCTCATACATAACATAAATTTAATATAAAAATTTAATTTATTTCACATTATCTGTAAATTTTATATTAAAAATTAATTTTATTTTATATTAAAAATTAATTTTATTTTATATTATATATATATATATATCTTCTCTCTACTTAAAAAAAAAACTACCATGTCAAATAAGTATCTAGTAAATTTATACACAAGTGATCCATCACTAAATTTAATGTAAATGAGACCCTGTCCAATTTGTTTGTTTAAATTAACTTTAACTAAAATTAAAATTAATCTCATACATCATGTCATACGTCCTAAGTATTAACTTAACAAATTTTAATTTTACACAAATTTAAATATATAAAATTAATTTTACTTCATATATTATATAAATTTTAAAATAAATTTTATTTTATTTTAACCATATCACAAAATAAAATTTATTTTATTTTAAATATTTTTAAAAATTTAATAAAAATATTATATCAAAAATTATCTTTTATTTTAATTAAAAATAACTATATAAACAAGTGACTCTAGAAAATAAAAATTTATATTTATTACCCCTAACTTGAATCAGTAACCACTGGTTTTAAGTCTAATAAGGGATAGAAGATGTTATTAACACATATTTTGAGCCACAAATGTAAAATTACTAGAACAAAATGCAATTATTCACCCAAATTAGGTAACATTCATAAATATTTATCTTTCTATTAAAAAGTGAAATACATAAATTTATTTTTACGGACTTTTAATTGTTGTTATTTTTCAAAAATATTTTTTTACAGACATCATTTAAATCCTTATAATCTTTAAAAAATCCAGATAAATATATCATAATTTTTTTTTAAAAAGTCCTCCAAATATTCATAATATTTAAGATTCAAACAAATCCAATTTATTAATCGCCACTATCATTAGATCAAAATCATCACCAATCAGCTCTCCACCTTAAAAAAGTCAAAGTTGGGGTTGACCGCCGTGAGACCGCCGTCAACGACGAGATTATGCCCGCTGAGGAACCGCCCGTCGTCGCTGACGAGGAAGAGCACCGCCCTGGCGACATCCTCCGCCTTCAGCGCCGCCACCCCTTTGAGGCTCCCCCCTGCGAGCAGCCCCGCCTCGAGCTCCTCGGCGCTCATCCCCATGAACCCCGTCGCCAGCGGCGTCGCCACCGTCGCCGCCGACACGCAGTTCACCCGGATCCCGTGCCGGCCGAGCTCCGCGGCGGCGTTCCGCGTCAGCCCGACGACCCCGTGCTTGGAGCAGGCGTAGGCGTGCGGCGCGATCCCTGCCACCACCGCCGCCGTGCTCGCCATGTTGACGATGCAGCCCTTCCCCGCCGGCAGCATCACGCGGGCCGCGTGCTTCATGCACACGAAAGGGCCCACCAGGTTGACCGCCAGCACCCGCTCGAAGTCCGACTTGTCGTTATCCACTATCCGACGCTTGGAGGAGCCCGTGATCCCTGACGCCCACATGGTGGTAAATTATTAAAAAAAACCCGCGTTCGAAACTAATTATAAATTGATCCTAATGTTTAACAAAACTTCTATTTACATTCTGTAGCTTTTAAAGTGCCATAATTTTAATTTCTATTTTTATCAATAAAAATATAAAATTTAATTACTTTTTAATTTATTTAAATCATTTATATGTATATATTAAAGAATCATTATATTTTTTTATTTTTATTATTTTTTAAAAATCTAACAAAAATTTAAGATTTATTTTATTTCATATTTTATTTTTTCAAAAATATATTCTAAAAAATCATAAAATTAATAAGTAAAAAAAATTTATAATATACTAATAAAAAAATAACAACTTTGTGTTTATTGGAATCAAAAATTATAAAATTTTTATTACTTCATAAATCTAAATTAAAATTTAAAAAAAATAAGTATCAATTTCCAATAACTTACATACATTTAAATTTCTTAGTAATTGTTTTGATATTTAAGTTTTGAATCACATATTATATATTTTTTATTTTTTTATTATTAAATTTTTAAAATATATTTTTATTAATCTCAAGAACACGAGAGATTTTAAGATTTATAAACTAATTTGAAGCATGCACTTATCAAATATCAATTTCAAGGACTTACATAAAATATCTCAAAATTTATAAACCATTTTAAAATGTCTTATCAAAATATAAGATACAAGAATTATTACTAAAAAAAAGAATGATCTATTACAACAAATTTAATAATTATCATAAAAGTAACAAAATTTTAGTTAATTTTGCTAGATTGTGATGGTACAACAGAAATCTTTGACTAATCTTTTAACTTTAGATACTTACATAAATTTTAAGTAAATATTATTGAAATTTCTAAGATTAGGAGCTAATATCTCACAAAAGTATAATTTTAGAAATAAGTCATTTATTTGAGCCTTAAAGCTTTTAAAATACTAAAATAAAGACACAGATATGTATTAAAAAAAAATAAAGTCAAACTAAGCAAATTTTTTAAAAAAATGTCGCCTTCTTAATAAAATAATTAGTTAGGTATATTGAACATTATTGATCATATAAAAAACATATATGATATAAAATAAAATTAGTTTTGAATATTAAAATTTAAATAAAATATAAAAATATTTTACTTTTTTTTTAAATAATGTAAAAATAGAATATTTTTGAATTAGCAAGTTTTATTCGCTCTACTCTCGCTAAAAAAAAAAAACCTTTGAGGTAATCCTTCAAGCGAATCAAGCCCTACCAGCACTATTGAACATGATGTCGAGGTTGCCGAACTTCTGAACAGCATAGTCGACGGCGCGGCCAACGTCTTCCTCAACGGTGACATCACAGTGGATGTAAGAGGCCGCCGGGCCAAGCTCATCGCACAGAGCTCGCCCGAGCTCATCTTGAATGTCGGTGATGACAACTTTGGCGCCCTCTGAGCAGAAGAGCCGGGCGGTGCAGGCACCGATGCCGCTGGCACCGCCAGTGATCAGCGCCACCTTGCCCTCCAGCCTTGTGCTCATCATAAAGTTACAGACATCAAAAAAAAAAAATTTATAGAGAATAAAATTAATCGGGATAACATCTTCGATGATAAAAATAAAAATAAAAATAAATTTTTGACCAAAATAAATAAATAAAAATAATACCTCTTGCGAAGAACTGCCAATTCTGATGGGCTTTCCATGACTTCACTGTTTGTGGAGATATTTTCTCAAACCAGTGGTGCAGGGATTTCCCAAGCTGCCATTCTTTTTTGTAGTCTGTTTTTAATATAATTTAATGGATAATTTACATTTGGGTCTCTATGATTAGGCAAGCCTTTACAAATAGTGTGACAATTTAGTGCAGAAAAGAGTAGAAAGTGATCGCTCCATAAGATTGAATAGGAAAGAAGGGAATTTTCTAAATCGTATAATTAAATAGTGTGATCTCAAATAATAAATATATTTTTGAGGTAAAATAGTGATACTATATAATAATAGAAAAATTTATAGTTAAATATACTTGAGTTAGAATAGTATTGAGATAAATAATCTCCTAAAAAATACTCAAGTAATACAATTTCTTAAAATAGTGCTTGATGTGTTAGCCACTCACTCACTCAAGGTCAAGAAAAATAAATGTGATTTTGCTGTACAGAACATAGAATATTTGGGCCATTGCATCTCATCTAGTGGAGTCTCAACTGATCCTAACAAAATTCGGGCAATAATTGAATGGCCAAAACCTTCAACTGTCAAGGAATTGCGCGGTTTCTTGGGCCTAGCTGGGTACTACTGCAAGTTTATCAAAGATTATGGAAAAATTAGCCGCGGCTTAACAGAGTTACTCAAGAAAGATGCCTTCAAATGGGACTCTCAGGCTGAAGTTTCTTTTTCACAACTAAAACAAAAATTGAGTCATCCTCCTGTGTTAGCCTTGCCTGATTTTACTCATCCTTTTATTGTGGAGACTGACGCTTGTGGTGCAGGTATAGGGGTTGTGCTCATGCAGTCTGGACGCCCAATTGCACTTTTTAGCAAGGCTTTATCCAAAAAACATCAGCAATTACCAGTATATGAAAAGGAAATGTTAACTATAGTGGCTGCTATTCAAAAATGGAGACCCTACCTTCTTGGCAATCATTTCAAGGTTAAAACAGATCATCAAAGCTTAAACTGGAACAACGCATCACTACTCCAACCCAACAGAAATGGCTCTCCAAATTAGCAGGTTATGATTTTGAAATTCTCTATAGAAAAGGGCAGGAAAATGTGGCTGCAAATGCTCTTTCAAGAAGAACTCAAACAGAAGGCATAGAATTGAATGCGGTCTTAGAAGGAATTCCTACTGAATTACTTATCGAGGTGCGTAATAGCTGGAATTCAGATGCTAAATTGCTAGATATCATCAGGCTACTGCAGAATAAGATCATTGTGGACAAACCATACACTTGGCAGAATAACCAACTTCGGTGGAAAGGAAAACTGGTGATAGGAAATGATTCTGCCCTTAGACAAAGCTGATTCAAATGATACACACAGGATCCATAGAAGGCCATTCCGGATTCATACCTACCTTGCATAAATTGAAGTCCATGTTTTACTGGAAGGGCATGGGGAAGACAACCAAAAACATTATTTAGGAGTGTAATGTTTGTCAACAAAATAAGTATGAAATGACTTCTAAATTGGGATTCTTACAGCCTCTACCAATTCCAGAAAAGGTGTGGACAGATGTTTCAATTGACTTTATAGAAGGCTTACCTAAATCTTATGGTAAGGACACTATTTTTGTAGTGGTAGACCGACTAAGTAAATACGCCCACTTTATGACACTAGCTTACCCCTACACGGCAGCAACAGTGGCTCAAGCTTACTTAGACAATATTTACAAACTCCATGGGATACCAAAAAAAATAGTAAGTGATAGAGACAAGATTTTCTTAAGCAGGTTTTGGCAGGAACTTGTAAAACTGCTTAAAGTGCAAGTGCAAATGTCAACGGCATATCACCCCCAAACTGATGGCCAAACTGAAATTGTGAATATAACTACCACTCCTCACTTAAATGCTCTCCTTATGAAGTACTTTACGGACAAAAGCTTCCTCTCCATGTTCCCTACTTAGCTGGTACAGCCTTGGTAGATGCAATGGACAGATCCTTACAAAGCAGAGAAGATTTTATCAAGCTTTTGAAACACCATCTACTGCAAATTATGAATAGAATGAAAATGCAAGCGGACAAGCACAGAAAGGAAAGGGAATTTGAAGTTGGTGACTTGGTTTATGTCAAATTACAGCCATATCGACAAGATTCTGTAAGTCATCGCACATCACATAAGCTGGTCCCAAAATATTTTGGACTATTTGAAATCTTAGCCAAAGTCGAAACTGTGGCTTATAAACTCAAGTTTCCTGATGATGCCAAGATCCACCCTATGTTTCACGTTTCCATCCTCAAAAAGAGCATCAGGAACCATCCAATAGAAGAGGTGATTCCTTCAGAATTAACTATCTTGGGACAGGAGAAAGCACGACCAGTAGTTATTCTGAAGCGACGAACTGTCTTGAGAAAGAGGCATCTTTTAGAGCAGGTTCTAATTCAATGGAGCAAAACCAATCTAGAGGATGCAAGTTGGGAGGACCTGGAAACCATACGCAGTCAATACCCCTCATTCCATGTCAATCCTTGAGGACAAGGATTGTTTAAGGGAGGGGTAATGATAACCGGTTCACTGAACCGACTACTGTGTCTTCTGAACCGGGCCTGATGGTTCAGTCACGCTTAAGTAGGGTTCCCTATTACGGGAGGATATGTTTTTTTCACTGTCTTTCTGTCATTCTGCTCTTGCCTTCTTCTCCGTCTCCCCCTTCTTCTACTCCCAACTGACCTCTAATCTGCCCCCTTCCCTTCTGTAATTCTGTTCAATCTTAATAGCATAGTAATTAATTGAGTCAGATATTGCTTGGATCTCTATTGCATTTGCTTGTTCTTTGAGTTTCCCATTGCAGGCTATCACTTGTCTTCTGGAACTAGTCCTCACGGCAGTAGAACACCCAAACCCTGTTATTCTTGAGTTAGCAACTGGTGAAAACGGCTTTGGAGGAGGGATTGGAGGTGGTGGTGGATTAGAGCTGCGTATTACTGTCTGAGACGATGCAACACCCAAAACAGCAGAATCATCAGCTTCCTTAGTGCAAAGCTTCTCCTTATCTTCAACAGATCCATCGTCATTCTTATTTCCCAGGTTGCTCAGATTTGAGAGCTCCTCGTTGCTTTTCACCCCATCGTCAATATCTACGCAATGCCCTGAACGGATATCCGATCCACCACGTTCATGAATCGACTCCTCCTTCGAGGTTGACGCAGCATGAGGCCAAGAAGGCAAGGTGCTGAATTTGAGGGGCTATTTGGATAGGGGGTAGGATAAGCTAACCCGGGTTAGCTTATCCTCATTAATAACTTACCCCAGCTGGGGTAAGTTATTAATTGCAATATGATATTTGGATGCTAACCCGGGTTAATCTAGGATAACTTTGAATTCTGTTTGGCAAATAAATAAATTAACCCAGGGTAGTAAAAAAAAGGATGAAATAGAAAGAAGACTTACTGATCCACTCAACACAGAAATAATACAATCTTCATCATAAACAATAAAACAATATGAAGTTGCAAATATTCATCAAAATCAACATCCTCGTACAATTGAGCACCATGATCATCATCGATTCACTAACTCCTACAACAAACAAAGTATAATTAAATATGATACAATCATCGATTCTATCGCGCGCAGCTCTCGCGATTATATTATTCATTATTCCTAATTTTTAATAAAAAATATTTTAATTTAAATTTAACTTTAATTTTAATTAAATTAATATTTGCAAACTAATGGCCCAAAAAGTTACATTGGGCTGATCGGTAAGTGTGCGATAAATTGGGAGAGTTGGATGCAATTACATTCACAAATTCTGCTCTAAATTGTCTCTGGTTGTCCGTGTACTCATCCTGCCGAGCCGCTGAAGTCGTTAGGGCTGCGTTGCTCGTTTGCTCTCCACGTCACTGGCCCTCGTCCTTGCAGCGGAGCTCAACCACGTCGCACGTCTCCGACGACGACGCCATTACACGTTGGATCTGTGCGCGATTGTGCGTCGCCCGCAGGTCGCCTGCACTCAGAGGAAGTTTCGTTCTTTCTTCTTCTTCTTCTATAGAAAGTTTCCTGGATTCTTTTGTACAGGTGGATGATTAATGAATACTTGAGAAGATTTTCACTTGAGCGAGTTGAGAAGAAGGGCCTTCTTTCAGTGGCTGATCCGCGCTGGGGTGCTGGTTTGGCACTGGGAGTAGCAGAGGGCTGCGACCACTATGAGTAGGAGCAGTGGGTTGCAACTTCCATCTTCGGATGAGGTTTATTCACCAACCACTCGCAAGAGCTGCACGCGCAACAGAAAACCGCGCGCTCCGCCATCTCCGCCCTTACCCAGCATTGCAAATGGGGTAGCTAAACCCCGGGGTAAGGGGGTAAGGGAATCCCGCTGGGTTTGTTAACCCAGAGGTATGAAAACGCTTTTATTAGTGTTTGGTGAGTTAGCTGGACCCACCCTATCCAAAACGGTCCCTGAAGATGTGCGATTTACATTTGACGACGAACTCCCCGATCCCCGCTGGACGAAGATTCGAGTCATCTCGCCGCCCTACACAAGTGCCCTCAAAACCTTTCTTTCTCCACTTTCCCGTCCCCCTCTCAAAGATCAGAGGTCCGAAGCACCGGCCATAAGTTTATCCAGTGTTCTAACCTTCGGCGCACTGATCCTTATCCCTCGACAGAACGATTCTTTCCAGCCCAGCACGCTCTCCTTCCAGCACGCCGATCTCGGCATCCCCCTAACGATTTTCAGGAGAACCGAACCCTCAAGTGCAACAAGAAGCACCAAGAAACTCTTGCCTAAACCGATTTTTCAAAGAATCGCCAAGAAAAGCCAAGCAAACCAGCGGAATAGCGTCCAAAGGCAAGAAAGACATCGGAGGAGCCAGGGAAGATTACCTCGAGTGAACTGCAAAGAAACAAAGATCTGCCAGGAGATCACTAATCGACGAATCGAAGAAACCAACAAGGACCGCTTCGTAAGCTTCAGAGGAGAGGATGGCAGTATGATATGAACTTTGGGAGAACCACACCCCAAAAGCTAGCTCATGGGAGTGGAGAGCCCAAAGTTCATATAAACCCCACATTAGAATCCCATACTTCTAATGTGGGACTCAAGTCCAATACCTTGCAATTGGATCGTAACAATCCACCACGCTCCGCAGTCCCGGCGCCCACGCCGGCTGGCTTTGCGCTAGCTCTTTCTAGCCCCGGGCGAACACTGCAATACCGGCGTCACCACCGGCGCCGCTCGATTGCAACTCGGACACGTAGTGTATGGCTCTGATACCAATTGATATGAACTTTGGGAGAACCACACCCCAAAAGCTAGCTCATGGGAGTGGAGAGCCCAAAGTTCATATAAACCCCACATTAGAATCCCATACTTCTAATGTGGGACTCAAGTCCCATACCTTACAATTGGATCGTAACACAGTACTCTTTGATTTCAACTTTTCGCCGCGAAGAGAAGATTTGAGGATGACGGCGATACCGTAGGGGCAGTTCCTCTTCCTCTAAACGGGTCGGGTTGGGATCGGATGAGGCTCCAACAGATCCATTTAAATTCACATCAGTTCAGACTTACCGGGTCAGATCCAGATCTTGCTGAATCCCGAGTGAGCTCACATTAGTATAAATAGAGTTTTATAAATATATAATCTCAATTTATTTTAAAGTAAATAATTGATATATTAATTATAAAATTAATATTATTTCAATTATTCTTATTTTTTCTAAATATATTTCAAATTTTGGCTTATTAATGATGGATGCGGCGATTTGATTCTACTAGAAAATGAGGTGCCATAACAATAGTGTGTCGCAGTAGTTGCAATGATTTATTGATTTGAATACAAAAAGATAAAAATAATTCGAATATTATAAAAATATAACATCTTTCTTTATTATAGGAAATGCACTTAATGAATCACGCACAAATATGGTTTAGTTTTTGACAAAAAATTAAGTTATCTATTGTGATGGGATTAAATCGGATACAAATGAGGCAGATCATGGTCAGATTTTGAATCAGGGTGAATTTTGGATTGGGTAAATGATAACAAAATATATTTAATTAAATAGGTTTTGGGTTAAAATTAGGTTCAGATTAGGTTAAAATAACAATAAAATATATCATTTCATGCACTTTTTATTTTGTATGAATTTTTTTTTTGCTTTGTACAAATTTTTCATCTTTATGTATTTTATTTGGTTTGTATATATATACAAAATCAATTTTTTTATAAAGTAAAACAAATAAATATTTATATAAATTAAAGAAATCATACAATACAGAAACAAACAATACAAAATATAAAAAAGATTATACCGAATATGATGAAATCAAAAAAAGAGTCAGTTCATCTACAATGTTATTTTCCTTATAAATATATACAATCCTCAAAAAATCTCATATAAAATAAAAAAATGCACATAAAAAATTGCAGAAAAACAAAAAAAAAAGATAGGAAACTACATTTTATGTTGTTCCGCATGTTGCCAAGCTGGCGGTGCCTACATGCCTACATAATATGCCTTGGTTGGGCACTAGACATCAGAGATGAAGTGACATCTGAACCAACAATTTCCCAATAAAAGAGAGCCTTATAGCTCTAAATACCTTACAGAAAGAAAAAAAAAAAAATCGAATCTAACTAGAGGAAACTCAACTCCTTCACTACTTCAGGTTTTCATAACCTCAAGGGCTACGATGAGTAAAGCTACCTTATTAACTTCGAGTTGAGCTTATTATGAAAAAATTTATCATATCAGCACGTCAAACCCGCCCTCATCTCACATGGCACTTGCCCATTAGCTTCCTAATAGTGTGCAGTATCCTGAAAAAGTAAATTTTCCTACAATAAACAATCATTATGCATCCATTGAATCTAGTGAGCATAAACTCTAATGATAGGGATGAGATAAGTGACTTTATATGTATATTATGAAAAAATATATATTAAAATAATATATATTTGTAATGCTTAAACACTTTTGAAATGAAAAATTTACATATATAAATATCCTTCAATTCTTCCATAACTACATATTAAGTACTCCATTTAAATTTATTTAGTATTTACAAAAAAACATCTAAAGCCATGAGGCTGTAGTGAACAATGAGAATGAACATCATCAATAATTTACAGAATCATCAAAAAACAGTTTAGCTAACTTTTTATAGATGATAAATACCACAGGCCACAATAAATTTATTTCAAACAAAAAAAAAAAAGCACATGAACTGCATTAAAGATTTTACAGTTATTATACTGTAAACTACAATCAAGTTACCTTTCAATTAGAATTAGAACCAAACAAAAAGATAGCAAGAAAATATATATATATATATATTATTTATATGGGCCTTTCAAAATATAATCATGTCAGAATCATAATATGCATAATATAAGCTTCTTGATTTTGATAGCTAATACATAAACAAATATATTTCCCATTCATGAATCATAATATATCTCAATTGCAAATACTATTAATTCTGCACATTAATTTTAGTTAAGTATGATAAGCATTTTTTTCTTGGTCTACTTCCCCTCTATTCCACTAGAAATGTTCAAAGACCAACAACAACTACATCAGATAGTGTTCTTAAGGCCAGAACCTTCATCTAGCATGAAATATACATTCCATCTATGATGTCCTAAGTAGCAGTTTGGCAAAACTGTATACAATCGGGCCACAAGACTTTGTAATCATAAAATCTATCCTCCTCTTCTCTCCATCAACATCCAAGTGATGGGAAAACGCCCCAAATCGCTTCGGCACGAAACCAAAACTAACATCCATTAGAATATGACTGGCTTGAAGATGCACCAGAACCAAGACCATTAACCAAAATAGAAGAATGGTGATTTTCGCCAGACGGGGTCGATTTTGTGAGTCCAGAAAAGACCACTGTAATCTTGTCAGAATGCGGCTGATTCTCGCGCTGCAACAATTCGATGTGCTGGAGGGCGGGAGCGTCACCCAAACAATATCTGCGCCACATGCTCCGGTACGTGGACTCGAGCTTCCTGGTGAAGTTTGGGCCATCGCAAAGAGGAGACTTGAGCATCAGTTCGCGCAGGGAGATTCTCAGTTCCGAGAGAGTTGAAACATCAGATGCAAGCTTCACTGCCCTCTGGACATACTCATCTTCTGTCTTCGCGATCAAATATGGTAGTCCTGTGTATTTTGATGAATTTGAAAGTTCATTTTAGTTGTAAATGTATGAATGAAACCAATAAGATGTGTACATCACAGTAAATTTGTGCATATGAAACCAGAAAAGAAAAAAGTAGTATAACATAAGAATGACTAGAGGAGCTTTAAATTCAATGCCAACGCTTTTATGATTAAGTTGAGAGAGAGTATTGAAGGAACCAAAAAGAGAAGAAAACGTGAAAAATCAAGAACACTATAAAGCTACTTTGAGCATCAGCTCTTGTGATTTGGTGAAAAGTTGCAGAAAAATAACCAATAAGTGGATAAAATAAAACTGATATTCTAGTGGACAATTTTATTAAAAATACTCTAAGAGAGTATTTGATTCAATGCTATCTAGAGTTTGTATTATTATCTAAATGACTATATTATGTCTAAATTATCATTTATTTAGTTCAATGCTATAATGTTAAATCTCAATTTAGAAGACAACCCAATTTTGAGTGACATCTAGATATTATTTTAAAATGATAATGGTATAATTTTTTACAATGTTATCTAAATATGTCATTAAAGCCAAATAATCAACTTCTGCTAATAACATGATATAATATTACAATAACATTAAATTAAACGCCCTTAAATACGTTCAAAAACATAGCAGCTAATAAGAGTTCTCTTGGAGACATCCTTATGACAAATTTTTTCCTAATGAATGTTAAGAGTAGGAAAACAAGCACATTTTTTAAAAGAAATTTGAGAATTACTTCCAACATAACTGCTGCAATTGCCAATAATTTTTGTTCACCCAAAAGCTGATCAGAACATAACATACAAATAAAGCTGGCTATTGAATCCAACTAGTACCAGAAAAGGTGGAACCGATGGTTCGTTTCATTTCAAATTGGTTTGGAACCGTTACCCTTCAATTTCTTTTTAAAGAAATTGATATAAAAATAACTATTATTTTAATATCTTTTCTTTACATCTTTGATTCATTATATTGTCAAAGTAATCATTTGTCCTTGAATTTTTTTGAGGCCCATTTTCAACTTAAAAAACTTAATTTTTTTTTTTAAGTGAGGCAAAACTCGAGTTATAGAAAAATACTTTAGAATCTAAAGATTTCACCTTAATAAATCAAAAATCAAATATATTAATGTAAATCTAGTCAAGATAGAAACACTTGTATTGAGGAGATGACAATTGATAATCAAGTCATCAAGAATAGTGAACAATTTAGATATCTAAGATCAATCATACAGAATAACGGTAAAATAAATGATAATGTTATTGGTAGGATCCAAGCAGAATGAATAAAGTAGAGAAATATATCTGTTGTATTATGCGATAGAAAAATTCCACTCAGACTTAAAAGCTAAAATTTATAGAACAGTTGTAAGACCAACGATATTATATGGTACTAAATGTTAGTTTACAAAGCAAAAACGCAAATAAAATAAGTGTCGCAGAAATAAAAAAAGTAAGATGGGTGAGTGAGTATAAGTAAAAAAATAAGATGAGAAATGAAAAGATTTATGAAAATATTGGAGTAGTCTCAATTGAAGATAAGCGCAAAAAGAATCGGCAAATGGTTTAGACGAATAAATCATAGGCTGACAGAAATTTCAGTAAGAAAAGCTGAATTATTAAATCGTTTCATATAAAAAAAGGAAAAAGAAGGCCGAAAAAGGCATGAAAAGAAATTATAAAAAAATTATCTTACATTACTTAAAAAATGAAAATTTGTCATTTGACTGAATGCAATAGAAACAAAAAATTCATATAGTCGATCTCACCTAGTAGAATAAATGTTTTATTGTTGTTGTAAGTGAGGCCTACTTTCAACTTTAAAAAAATAAATAAAATTACAATTTTTGAATTCTTTTAAAATGTTATTTATAAGTTGCATCATAAATATCCCTTATTTTGCCTATTGCATTCTTGAAATGTTAAAATAACAATTATAATATTATCTTTTTCATAGATTGCCAACATAATTAGTTGCCTCTTTTTTATTAATATTTGGTACCCAAACAATAATATATTTTCATCAAAGTTTTAAAAAGAGATTGCGCCCAAATGACAATTGATTTTTGCGTTTTCTAAATACCTTTCTAAATAGTTTAGTGAGCACCAATATCCATTACCTTGTCACCATCCAGAAATGTAAAAATGACATTTGCAATGTTATTCATTTTCTTTATATATATATATATATATAGTAGCAGCAAAATCACTGAGTTCTTTCTTGTTAATTCAGTAACCATCAATGATTTTTGCGTAGGGGCATTAACATGCTTGCCACACAATACTTATTTAAAAACAAACCATCCTATAATACAAATTTTGTGAAAAGAGTGACTTGTAGGTAATATTTAAATTTTTTATTGCATGTAGGTAATTATCCTTTTTTCATTAAAGCAAAGTAATTAAAAAAGTTAAGATAAATATAATCAATGTTAGGTGAAAAGGTGGAAAAAAGAAATGTGAACCACTGGAACCTTAACAATCTGGCATTTGTTCTAGAGCTTATAAGCAGTTACTATGATTCAAACTAATTTTGACAAAAGCACTGTTGGCACCAACCAAGAGCCTATCAGGTAAGGAACTGGCTTGAATTCTAACAAAGGCTATAACTTCACTCGAAGATCAATCTAAACTTGAATCAGATTTTGGATTTAATCAAGATTAACTAAACCCAAGCGAGACGACTAACAAGTCTTTTTATGCCTCGATACTTTTGTAAATCCAATCTTGAGCTAACATAATAATGGATCGAACTTCTCGAAATCAGATTAATTAAAAAAATAAAAAAATTATATATATAAGATGAATATCATCTAGGTCCCTCATGTTATGGAATAATATCACTCAGGTCCACAAAATCAAAAACTCTTCATCTAGGTCTCCGCGTTTTTAAAAATTCTTTGATTAAGTCCTTTTGTAAAAAAATAAATTTTAAAAAAATAAAACTAAACTTTTACCCTTTCTTCTCTCTCCTCCTTGTCAACAAGCACACACACGTCACTAGCAACCACGGCCTACTGCCAGCAACCACTACTAGCACACAGAGCCACGTGTAACTGCACAAGGACTCATAGCATGTGCGAGAACCACATCCAATTGAGAGCAGTGGGCAACTCTACGGCCGACCATTATCCCATGGGCTGCGCAGCACAACTACCATTCTACACCGTCAATAACCTTCGCGGCGGTAGTCTATCGAGTTTAGTGGGGATAAAGAAGATAGTGAGGGCATTTTTGAAATTTTATAGTTTAAAATATATTTTAATTTTATTAAAATTTTAATGAAGAATTGATTAAAAATAATAAAAAGGACCCAATTGTAATATTTATGTTGATCTTAGAGACCCAATTAAAAATGCTTTGAAGACTCAGGGACCCAAGGAAAATATTTTTGAATTCATTCGTGATATTACCCCCTAACCTAAGGGACCTAGATAATATTTTCCCTTATATATATAACTAACTTCAATATATTAAGCTTTTTGCAATAATCTAATAGATAACTAATTAGAATTTCCTCCAAATTTTTTGTTCAAATCATATTGACTATAGATTATTTTATTGTTGTTATTTTTAACTAGTGGATCAAGATAGACAAACATGATTTAAATTGATTGAATGAACACATACATTTATATCTAAGATTTTGAACAAAGGTTGGATCAGCTTGACGTCGAATCGTCAACGACTGTAAGTTTCTAGCTACATGTGGAACCAAAACCAGTTTGACCGGTCCGGTGTGGTCCATTAGTCAGCCCTACTTAAAATTAACCAAGAATTTTCATTAAAAAAACAAGAATGATTAGGGAAAACAAGATGATATTGTAACAGAACACTTGGAATTTATTCAAGCTTAAAAGAACTATCAAATGGCTTTTTGTAATATGCTTGATTTCACTCTCCAAGTAAAAAAGAAATGATTGTCAAAAAGAGAATTCCTGAAATTGACCCAATATGTTTGAGGTTTCCTTTTGCAAGAAAATAAGTAGTTTATAATGATAATGAATTCACTTACCAACATTGCTAAGAAGACTGACACCTACATTATGAGCGTGTACAGATCCAGCCAAAGTTACACAGGGCACTCCCATATACAAAGATTCGCAAGTAGTTGTTGTTCCCGCATATGGAAATGTATCTAAGCTGCAAAGTGTATGAACCAATTGAGAAAACATTAGATTTAGAGTGACATCTAATCTAAAAGGACATAAAATAAGATAAAAAGATATCAGAACATAAAAATAGGTAGATGGCCTCGTCCCAAAAAATACTACAATTAACTTTCCACTGTAGATGATATGAGGCATGTAATGGAAATGCTAAGATCAATGGAGTGGTCAAAAGTTAAGAAGTCTTCAGAAGTGCAAAATAGTCATACACATAAACGTACAAGAGGGAAGCACTGCTAAGATTATGATGTAGAATTATGGGTTAAGGGTTCACTAGGAAATATAGAACAGAATGTCATAAAAAAGGTTACGGCACCAACTTAACAGCTACATAAGTGCACCATTACTCAGTTCCCCTATTCATATTTGGAATAGGTATGATCACATCCATACAAATCCCCATCGAACAATACCACTTCCATGCACAACCCTTCATCAAGGAACTCTTTCTGGGTTTCACCCATGCTTGTCTCTATTTTATATTAGGAGAATTTACGTATGTCACCCGTGAAGTTGAGCTTTTTACTTATTTTACCTACAAAATTAGATATTTATATTTGTCACCTCATATTTTGAATGCATAATTACAAACATCACCCTCTCCATCAAATTGGGAAAAATCTAACCATTCATTTTGTTAAAGGAGATGAAAATTCAATAATTCATCATTACGAGAGAGTGATACTTGTAAGTACACATTCAAAGTATAAGATGACAAGTATAAATATCTCGCTTTGGGGCTAAAATGACTTAAAAGTTTAACTTTAGGGATGACATATGTAAATTTCCCTTTATATTATTATTTGTATCAAAGTTGTCAAACAATAAATATGTACAATATAGTAGTTACACATATTAATTACATCAAATATGGAATTGACCTTTGATACCAAAAAAAAATGGAATTGACTTTAAAATAAAAAAAATGGAATTGACTTTAAAATAAAAAAAATGGAATCCACTTGTGTTCAAAAAATTCATCAGGAAAGCAGTACATTTAGATTCCCATGCTTTCATGCATTAGAATTTTTTTTTTTGATAGCATTCATGCATTAGAATTACAAAACCAAATTAAACTCAAGTTGACAGGAACTACAAAACCCATGTCCATCTCCAAAAGAGCTTAGTTAACAGATTTTACAAATCCTTATCCTAAAAAAGGTGCATCCAGAACAAATTAATTGTGGGCAAGCTGAAGACGAAGTTTAAGGAAGTCTTGACCATGCTGCAAACAAAAGCTAAAGCTCAATGTTGCAATCTGAGATGTTTACATTTAACTTGCCTATATATAACCATATCGAGAGAAAAGTAAATCACATGAACTGCTTAAACGAAAAAGCACATGCATGCATGTATTTAACTTGTGCCAAGATGCAAAAAACTTGGGGGTAAAATATGCAGCATTAAGCATAATCTTATGTTCATTTCTATAGGTTTCTCTATAAAACTATATCTATGCAATGAAGTACAAACTATACAAGTACCTACTAGTTGCCAACAACATGTGGCATGTACATATGATGTCTGTACATAACCATTTAAGGCATGAATTGTCTTTGGCATAAACTACATGCCAACTTAAAACATATTCAGAAAATTTCTGACCAATACCTGATATCCATTAATGAATATGCCTGCATATGATCATGGTTAAGAAGAATCAAAGGTAGGAGATCAACACGCAAAGGCTCAACACCAAATTGCTCCAGCATGGAAAGAAACCTCTGTCTGATACTATCACAGCAGAATGGCTTGCACTTCACTATAAGTCGTGAGTTTGGGACTGCACATAATATCCTTGCCCAAACTTTTAGAACTTTGGGTGTTATCTGTGGTTAACGAGCATGAGGTTTTGGCATTCAGAAATGAAATAAGCAAAAGAAGCATCCTTTGTAATTAGCATTACCTTAGCTAAATTATTAAAGCTTCCAAATGTAATGAAGCCATTAGAAAGTGCAGGGGTAGAGCAAACAGAACCAGCTTCAGGGGAAGGGGTGTAGCATAGAAAACATTCAGGTAGGCGCACTAACTCTTCAACTTGACTAAAAAGCAATAATATTACCACAACACTTCAAAAAAAACCCTATAAGATAAACTAAAACTGCTCTTGAAATCTAAACTTACTTCTGAGTTGTTGCAGGCGGATCAGCCCATGAGTCCGAGATTCGGTAATCAATGGTAGGTAAACCAGACGTATTGGGATATCCAATCCAAGTTACCTATAGAATGAAAGATCCACAAGAGATAGTAACTGCAAGGAAGATTGTTAATCATCAAAAAAAAAAGAGCAGCAAAACTGTTGAAGAGGCTCCATTTTATTGCATTTGCAACATGTTACAAAGTAAAATTTTCTTGGAAACCAAAAAAATTAATTAGATTATTTGGCTAAAGCAACATGAAGATAATCAAGTGAAACTGAGCCACCAGCAAAAAGCTATGAAAATTCGCAAAAGCCATGGCAATGCTAGATAGACTACTTAACAGGAATACACTGGCAAAAGTACCCATCATGATAGTGAATTATGACAACAATGTAGGACAGCACACCCAAAAAAAGCAAAGATGATGGCTACGTAAGTTTGGGTTTAGGGCGTTTAAGGTTGGAGTTGGCTTTATTAATCCCATACTGTCAATCATTCTCGGCAAATGCTAAATGTAACGTTGACTCATTATACCATCAATGCCACCGTGAAGAATTCAACTGACATGTTATATATTTCATTGAAAAATTACAAAGAACAGAAAAAATTGTGAAAAAGACTAAGTTCCGTTGGGAGGCCTAATTTTCAACATAAAGACAAAGCATTCCCAAAATTTGAAAATATTTTTAGTAAAAATAAACAAATGTATATTTTGGAAATGAAATCAAGACATGAATACCTGAACAGGTGCAGGCCTACAGGCCATAGTCCCTAACTTGTTATTTGCTGTATGGCCAGTGAGCTCCACAAGTATGTCAACCTTGTCCTCTCTAACCATGCTAGCAACCTTCTTTTCATCAATACCATATATATCTCTCCACAGGCCACCCTTTTTTAGCACTCTATCTTTGAACTTAAATGTTTTGGCATCAGCCTACAAGAACTCCAGAATTCAAATGCACATAAGAACTATAAAAAAAATAAAAAATAAAAATAAAAATAAAAAATAAAAATAAAAAGTCATAGTTCCCACATAGACATAGTAATAAAATTAATTTTAGCCATAAAGTCGAAAGAATAGGGAAAAGCAATAAATGGTATTTGATATGCAGAATGCTAAGCCTATCAGTTACCAATTGAACAATCACTTCCATTTCTCAATAGCTTTGTCTCAGTCAACTGAAAACAAGTATATGAACATTATGCCTCACGCAAATGCAGTGAAGAGTGCTATGTACGCGATGGTGTGCACTCTCAAGTCACCCTGCTATTTCACATATTGTCAATGGTGAGTGGTGAGGCTCATTGGGAAACAACAAAATAGGTTTCAAGATAATTGAGAGGCACCACTAACTTTGTTAGCTTTATGGTAGGAAAGATTCAATAGGCTGTGTTATTGGTTTGATGATTCAGATTACATTGGTGATCTAGATGGGAAGTCTTAGACAAGATATGAGATTCCTCTCACAAATTGTGCCATTACTTGGAAGGCTACTCTAAAACCTATTGTAGATTTGTCTACTACTAAGGAAAGTACATGGCACTTACTGAAGCAACTGAGGAAGCAATCTACTTAAAGAACCAGGATTGTTTAGTTAATAATTGTGACAATCAGCGTGCTTTGCATCTTGCTTCTGACTAGTTGTACCATGAAAAATTCAACCATATTGATGTCAAATACCACCAGAGAGAATATTGAGTATGTTGATATTTCAGTTCTAAAGATCCATACAACACAACAATATCAACATGCTTACCAAAGTCATACTACTTGACAAGTTCAAGTTATGCTTGGACTTGTTGGAATTTGCAAGTGATTTCATGATTAATATCTGCTTTGTTTGAAAAGATAAAAAATTCAAGATAAGGAGTGAGCTTTGTTGATATAACCTTGAATTTTAAATAGGATAAATAACATAAAGGTTCCTGAAGTCATAAGACTTTACATGTTGATTTATAAATTTTGAGCCATAGCATTTAAGTCCTAGGCTTTTGCACATTGATCCACATATTTTGTATTATAGCTCTTAAGTCCTAGAGGCAAATAATTTATTGTCGCTTGGTCTTCTTGCATCTTAATATTTTGTATGCTTAGTCCAAATTAAATATGACACTATAGATGACAAAGGAACTATATTGTAATAAATCAATCTTAAGTACCTCGGTGTTATCATTCAAAATCCATAGGCTAGTATGCGAAAACCCTAAGACCTCAAAGACCCAAATTCTACGATTTAAAATCTATGGATCAACATATAAAAATCTCAAAACCTCAGGGAGCTATATATAATTTACCTTTTTAAATATTTTGAGATATTAAAAAAAAGGAAAAGGATTTGACATAATTAGCTTCTACTTGTATTATGAATATATATCAAATCAAATATTTGATTTACTATATATTTATATATAAAGAAACGAGCCATTGTCGGGTCCCAAGACCCTGACGAGAAACGCGGAGGATTACGTTAGGCAGTTGACAGCTAACCTAAAGCTAGTCGAATCAATCATGATATGAATCTTTTAAGAAATTGCGCTAAAACTAGGGCATTCCCTAAAAGCACGCATAGTATTTCCTGAATACGATAAGAAATGAGCAAAGGTCGCTGTATTGGCACCTAGGAGCAGTGATAAGTGAGCAAGAGTTCCTACATTATGAACAGATGCCGGTAAAGAAGCCAGTCCAATATACTAAAACTCAGGCCACTAGGATTAAATTAGGAACTTAAAATATAGACACTCTGACAGGCAAACTAATAGAGTTGATGTCATACTTTAAAACTCTAGAAGAGCGAACATATATTACGCAGTGATACTAAAGTTTTAGAAAATCAGTTTGATTTCATGTCAGGTAGATCTACCATAGAAGCTGTTCATTTATTGAGAAGTTTAATAGAAAAGTTTAAAGAGAGAAAAGAAAACTTACATTTAGTTTTCATTGATTTGAAAAAGACCTATGATAAGATATCAAAAGAAGTACTTTAGAGAATTTTAGAAAAAAAAGAAATTTGCATTGCTTATATTCAAGTTATTAAAAATATGTATAAAAGAGTTGTTACATGTGTTCAGACACAGAAGTTTGACTAAGAATTTTCGTATTACATTTAGATTACATCAAGGCTCAATTTTAAGTCTGTATCTTTTTGCTTTGGTTATGAAAGTCTTGACTGAACATATTCAATATAAAATGCTTTCATGTATGCTCTTCGCAGATGACATTGTCCTTATTGATAAAACTAAAGAGAAAACCAAAGCAAAACTCGAGCTTTAGAGGAATACTTTAGAATCTAAATATTTTCATCTTAATAGATCAAAAATTGAATATATAGAGTATACATTTAGTCAAAAAAAGAAGCATTTATATTGGTGATCAAATTATCAAGAAGAGTGAGCGTTTTAAATACCTTAGATCAATCATATAAAATAATGGTGAAATAGATAATGACGTTATTAGCAGAATCCAAACAAGATGGGTAAAATAGAGAATGCTTCTGGTATGTTATGCGATAGAAAAATTTTATCCAGACTTAAAGGTAAATTCTATAAGAATATAGTAAAACCAGCGATGATATATGACGCTGAATGCTGATTTACAAAGAGAAAATACAAATAAAATAAGTGTTGTAGAAATGAGTATGTTAAGGTGGATGTATAAGTATACATGAAAGGATAGAATAAAAAATGAGTATATCCGCGAAAAAGCTAGAGTTGCACCAATTGAAGATAAACTTAGAGAAAGTCGGCTTATATGGTTTGGACATTTACTCCAGTTAGGAAAATCGAATTATTGAATTTTTCTCATGTACAAAAAGGAAAAGGGAGACAAAAAATATGATAACAAACTATAAGGAGTGATCTTACTCACTTAGACCTAGATAATGATTTATTAATTGATAGAACGCAATGAAAACAAAAAATTCATATAGCCGACCGAACCTAGTGGGTTTAAGGCTTGGTGGTTGTTGTTGTTGTTGTATATATTTATATATAAAGAAAGCAATAAAAGATAGAAAGAGAGGTACTCTTAGGGGGTGACATGATTAGTAGGCAAAAAAAAGGAGAAAAGAACATAGAGGGAAAGGGAGAGAAAAGAAGGAAATAATGTGATTCACATTCACGTGTAGGACACTTGGCTTGGGGAATTGTTTGGACACCTTCAATTAGTATCTCACCTTTTTGACTTCTTTATGTAATCTCCATATTGAATGAAATCTATCTTGTTTCTCCTTTTAATATTGGTTAAAGGACTTTGATTATTAATGTTTGGCATGCTTGCCATTTATTTGTACTTGGTCTCCAAAGTGGATATTGGATTGCTCCTCTCCCCCTTAACTTAAGATACTTCATAACCTGACCATGTAAATCTTGTCATATTGCTATCGTTCTTGATTATTATAGCTGCGTGGTCTGTTTGGCTTTCCTCTTAGAAGTAAATCCAAGTAAGATCATCTTCTTTTTATATTTAAAGAGTTTTTGTTCTAACAGATTTTCTGCAGTGATATGTTGTGCCTCTTTGAATCAAATAATTGTTGGAAGTGTATTATTCATCTAAAGTGAGAGTTTGACAAATCATTTTCAACCACGGGTGGACTTTAAGCTTAGAAATAACAACCCTATATACATTTTTTACATAATTTTATGTGATTCTTAATATTAGTTCATTCGAGATAAATCCACTTGTGGTTATTGCTCAATAGGGAAATAGGTTGGCACTGTCTCAACAAATAAAGGCATCTCCTAGTGATGTATGTACTTGCCAATTAAAAATTGCGACCTGATTGATTTATCACCATAACAAACCTCCACAAGTAATTCTATAAGCCCTAGACTGCACAAATTTTGCAAGCGTGGATTTTATACATTCATGCAGAGTGTACTGATTAGATTTTTTCCAGAAAAGACTGCCCTAAATCACAAGTACAAAAATTTACTAAAACTATTGCAAAGAGAGGGTGATGATACCTTCACAACAGCTGAGTACACAACCACCTGGTAGTTCGTATAGTCATGGTGCGTAAGTGGAGCTTCTATAAAATATGATACTGAATGAGTAAAAAAATCAGGGGAAACATATCCAATGACTAGTGGACGTTCTTTGACTTTAGGATTATCCCAAGTTGTGTATTGTGTATAAAGCCTCATAAAACGCCTTCCCCATTCCCTGTTAAGAGGAAGAAGTATTTACTAAACGGAAACATGCATGATAATCAGATAATCAGGAATGATACAAAAACAAGAAGCTGGAAACTTGCTAGAATCAGGTTATAGGAAAAAGAGACCTTAACAAGAAAGAAAGCAAAGCTTTCATTTACACATGCACCGAAAAATAATTCAAACCTGAAAAGAGTTGCATTGAAAATCATCGCCTCACAATGACTGTAAACTAGGATTGTAGGATGTAATTAAGAAAAAAAAAGAGAAAATTTAGGATAAAATTAATCAACTTTTACTGAATTTCTATTGATAAAACAGTATTAGCTATGCTTGGAATCAGCAATGATTGATGCATTGATGACTTTCAAGGATAATTCCCTTCTTCAGAAATATTATTATCATCATGCTTATGGTTACAAAATCTATTGAAATTGTTCCAAACATTCTAAAATGCATTTCCCAAGAGCTCGACTGATTTCACTTGCACTATGAAATTATGAATCAGATAAGATGTGCCTTGAAATGACTGTGCATGGAATTAAAACTCTTTCCTCAAATATAACACAACAAACATAACTGATTTATAGAATGTACAAAACAATAAACAACCACATTAGAATTCACGAGTAATATTTTTCCCTCATTTCCTATAGCTCTGAAAATCAAAGATAAGTTGCTGCTAGTGGCAACTATAAAAAATAAAAGGGAGCACCATAAATCAAGAATAGTGAAGTATATTATACCAAAAAGGAGGTAATATAGATTGACCTGTGCGCATCAAATAGTTTATCATCGGAGCCCTCATTTATGTAGTTCATTGCGAGTAAACGGTTCTGCCAGAAGAGCAGGCAAATCCATCACATGATTGCGATTATGAAAGAATTAACAGAAAAAAAGAGGCAGCATCAAATAAAGAAAGGTCGCACATATAACAACATGGCTAAAAAAAAGTTAAAAAATCTTGGAAACAACCATAGACAATATCACATCTTTCCTGTGATCACATTCAATTAAAATATAGTGACAAAGGTCTAAACTAAACCATTTCAAGCACCCTCCAAGAACAATTAAATGTAAGGAAAACACAGAAAAAGGGAGTTTGAAGGAAAAAAGGAAAACACAGAAAAAAGGGGTTTGAAGGCAAGGCTTCATATACGAGATTCATTGCAACACCAGCGAATCCGATTAAGGCAAGATGCCACAACTCAAACAGAAACTAGCCACTATCGACACATACATTAGATAGCATCCATACTTCAAAGATTACATAATGGAAGCTATATGATAATAGAGGGAATGGGTCATATAAGAAACAAGCTCAAAGAATAACTAGAAAAGCTGAACATGGCGGATGAACCAGATACTTTGTTCAAGCAGGAATGTTGTGGAATCCTCATTATCATACATTTATCCCCAAATGTTGCAGAATACAAAATATTATCACAACATGCTTCTTGTACTATGGCAAGAAGTGTCACCAGATGGCAGCAAATAGACAAGCAGGCATAGGTACTAAAAACCAAAGAAAGCTTGCACATGGTCTGGCATTAGTTATCTCAAATCAGAAGCTTGTGTGCTCTTCAAACACAGACCAAAAAATGAAGAAACATGAATGGTGAAAGCAATGTTACCTAGGTTAATAGCAAAATATGAGACCACAAGTGCTATTGACTAAGGTTTTGAAAACCGGACCGATCTTAGGACCGGTAGAACGAAAAGTTCAGAGTTTTAAAGTTCAACCGGGGTCGAACTAGGATTTAACCGCAATGATTTAATAATTCATTAAATATTTATAAAATATAAGTTTATCATAACAATAATAATAAATAAAATACACCATAAAATAAAAATAATTTAATGGTAAGATTAAAAAACTCAAATTTAACAATATTAGATTTTCTTTTAAAGATTATTAAATAACAACAATTATAAAATTATTCCTATAAATTATAAAAAGTAGGATAATTCTTAAACAAATAAAAATATTTAAAATGTCATTTCTATTAATAATAAATAATAAGAACTAGTTTTATAAAAATTAATTAAAAGAGAATAAAATGAAAAAAGACCATTTTTCACTACCACCCTTGTATAATGCATAGTAACTAGTGAGATTTAGTCCCACATTACTAAGGGGAGGCATGAAATCCTTTTCATATTACTTTGTGACTAGAACTCCATAAAAGAAACTTGTGGACTGGCCGGTTCAACCACAATGGTCAACCAGTTTTCCAGTTCAACCCTGGTTCTAGCCGGTTCAATCTCAATTAGATGCGGAGCAGATTTTGACTTGATCAAACTGGTTAGACTACCAGTTTACGGTTGAACCGATTGAACTGACTAGTCAGTTCCAATTTTTAAAACATTGCTATTGAATGTTCACAGAGCCAAGGCTTACACAGTAACATGATAATGTGTGCAATACACATGAAAAAGATGAAGGAAAGTGTTAGAAGATGGAAAGAAAGAGATGCATCTTGTAAATACTATTTAATGAAGAATGGATTCTATACAGATAGTTGTACACTATATAAGTGTAAATGATCATGGGTCGAATATTTGGTAACCTAAGGTACAGATGAGAGAATGGTGTGTTATGTGCATATACAAAGATCATAATGACTGTTACAATAAGAACTAATCAAGTCTCCATCTGGTTAAGCATTTTTAAGGTCAAAGATTACAAATATCCAACAAGGCTTCAAGCCCATTTAACCATGCCAACCCATAATTTCTCACGAGAATTGTGCAAAGCACATATTGAAAAGACATAGCCTTGGGAATATCATCATCACTAGACATTAGCACAATCATCAGTATCCTTATTCCAGTATTTTCCACTTAACAATGTAAAACCATTTCGTGGTTCAATGATATTCAATGCCACATAAGACATATCTTACCAAAATTTCCTTTCATTAGCCTCAAAGAAAATCAATCTTGTCCAAACCCTATTTCTTGTTATTCCCTTCATTATGATGTTATTTCCTACTTTTGATGAATCTCTCGCTCCATTATAATTGTTCAAACAACCAAAGTCTAGAGTGCACAATCTAAACTTCAATGGCTACTACTCACACAAATAACCTTCTATAATATATGCTGTTGAAAAATATTCTAGAATTATGTAATTCTTATCTATATATAAATTATTTAGTCTTATCATTTATTTACTCGGTGTTCTATTTTGTAACCTCATATACCTATAAAGAAGGATATTTCCTTATTTATTAGGTTTCATTTATTTCATTATATTTATCTCCTATATGATAAATAGGTCTCCTTCTCTATTTTGGTAAAATGAAAATTTATTATATTTTCTCAACATGGTATCAAAGTAGGTTCGTTCTCCTTAGTCCTAATCTCCTTTCTCCAATCGTCTGTGACAATGCCAACCCAACCAGCACGATAACTTCAAGCCTAAGTTCGTGCATGCCTTACCACATGAAGCCCACACCAAGCTGCATTGTCCAGACTCCGTTTGGAAGGGACGAACATGCATGAGCTCTACCCCCCCGGTTCGCCTCTATCATGTGCCTCTCCACCAAAGGCCTTGCCTCGCACGACTCTACCGACCAGAGGGCGGTACTCCAGCGTGGATTGCTTCCTTGCCACGCTAGACTCATAGCTAACGCCTTGCTGAAAAACGCATCCATGCAGCTAATGAGCCATCTGCGCGTGCCCCTCTGCACCTCAACTCTACAAGTTCCCCACTACCGCATCTCATTTCCTATATGTGGCAAACTCCTTATATTGGCTCCTTGCCACTTGTAGCAGCTCTTGTGCAGTCCGCATTGGCATTATCTATCTCCCTCTTAGTATCAAGTGGTGGGGACACCCTAATGGCTTGTATTTGATTACTTACAAATTTGCTCGATCCTGAAATAATATAATGTTGAATTAGCTGATTGTACTAATTAAAAATTTAGGTTCAACTTGAAAGGATAGCGATTTGCCATATTTCTCTTATTAAATATTTTTTATTTAACTGAATGTATTCGAAAACTTATTTTTTTGCATTCCGCTTTATTTTTTCGTTGTCATATTTTGAGATCTCTATAAATAGGGATCACCTTGTATTGTAATAGAAGGTTGATTATTGCTGAATGAAATGATAGTTGAGCTTTCTTAGAACCTAAATCCGAATTAAGAGGTCGATAATCTGGATAGGAAAGGATGAGGGTTAGCCTAAGGTGAGAATCCTTAAAAGATCCTAATAATCCCTTATTAAAACAATCTACTCCCCTTTTCTACTCTCTTGAACCACTTGCCCGCCTTTAATGCACCACTGCCTTCAACGCTCAATCGCCTCCGACACGTGCTAGCCTCCGGCGCTCGGCTACCTCCAGCACCTCGCGCGTGATGCTCAGCCTCCCTATGGTTGAACATTCAGCTCGCCTGCACGACGACATTCGCGGGGGCTCGCAAGCCCACGTAAGCAGCGTCGCTTGTGCCCGCGAGCCTTCTGTTCTAATTTTTGAACCTTGAATCTGATCTATTAATCTAATTGATAATTCCTATTTATTACAATCCCAGTTAATTAAATTTTAAAATATTTAATTTACCATATTTATAATCTTATTTATTATAAATTTATATTTTAGAAAATATTCTTGCGCTTAATCTAAATAATTTATTAATTAATTATTGCTTATTACAATTTTAAATCTTACTCCATTCCCGTCCCGCATCAAATAGCAATCTCTGGAACCTCACACGTCCCTATGATCTGGGGATTTCTCAAATTGCCTTTGTCTCTCTGGGATCACAATGCTCTATCTTACCACAACCAGTCGATCTAGTGCAATCCTCTCTCCTCATGATCGCGGTGCTCATTCAAGATCGTAAAGCTAATCTTCTCCTTTTGCAATCCCTATGCACTGATCTTTCTTCCGGCGATCAATCTTGGACTCTTTATCTCTATGCGCAGATCTCTCATGGTAATGACTATAGCGTTGATCATTAATTGCGCCTCTCGAGGCTTTCTCCTCTAGCAGCTATCTCTCCTACAACTACCTAGTTCCTCATCGTCATTGTACGCATAGTCCACATCTAATGATAGCTACTCTACCTAATGCCTCATTATTGTTTCTCTCTCATACGCATTATCACTTGAACCTCGCAAAATAATCTTTATTGGGCCCCTCTTTTTCTCGATTGCATCATTTTCAACTACTCTCACTGTCTTAAGATCTCGCCAGCCCTCTTCTCAAATCTCAGACACTACTCGCAGCTATTCTTCAGCTCACCGCTCCTCTTAATGATGATAAAAAAAATGCTCATTTAACTCTCTAACTATTTGTGACAAATTGAAACTATAAAGACATATACTACAGCTTGAAAGAGAGTGTTGGAGAATATTTTAGAACTATTTAATTATTATTTATAGAACTATTTAATTCTTATTTATAATTAAATCAATTAGTCTTATCTTTTATTTACTTGATCTTCTATTTTGTACCCTCCTAAACCCATAAAGGAGGATATTTTTCTATTTATTAGTTTCTTTTATTTCATCGCATTTATATCCTATATTATAAATACGATGTCTCTTTCTCTATTTTGATAGAACGAAAAAATATCTTATTTCTTTCAACAAACCTAACATACATGCTAAAGACTGCAAAGTGCAAACTAGCAGCTTAATTCATTGGCCATGATTTTGAAAGAATTTAATGGCAAGTATAGGTTTGTAAGATGGTTCTAAGCATAAACAATCAAATGTTTATCAACAAATGTGTTAGAAATAATGTGCAAGTGAAGAAACAAAAGAAAAAAATAACTACTGCAACAATAAAACCTTACTCCTTTCCACACACACGAAAAAAGAAAAGAAAACATCAAAGCCTTCCTCCTAAAGTACTTAAGATCATTTAAAAGAACAAAACTCTAAAACAAACAAAAAGTGACTATGTCGAGCACTCAGTAAAGATCGTAATTATAAGAAGTAAATTATAAGTTTAATGCAACAAGTAGATTCCAAAAGAAGGATAGAAGTTGCACTTTTCAACAATATATTATGTAAAGAAGAAACATTCAGGAGTATTATTCAAGAAACACTTTATTTGGTAATCAAAGATTGTTACATCGAAATAGATTTTGGAGGGCAAAGAGATCCTAAAGATGGAAAAAATCTTCTAAATAAAAGTTTTTAGACAGTCTATTATAACCTCACATAATGATAGGAGGAGGAATATCACAATGAAGGCAAGGGATTTCAAGAAATACTGGAAAGAGTCCAACAAAGCAACGACAAGCAATAAAAAACTTTCCTTTCAAATTAAAGAGCTGGGGGAAGTGAGTTGCTTGATAAGAATAACTACAAAATGCCATTTCAAATGCAAAATAGCAAGAAGTCCCAACCTGACCCGCATTTCTAGAATCGGGATCCACCTCAAGACATCTCTCATATGCTTCTATTGCTAGGTTGATATTGCCTGCATCTCTATAAAGAACACCTGAAAAGGTTTTTTTTTTAAATCAGGAAAAACATTTATGAGCAGAAAATCGGACACAATATTTTTTTCTCACACAGGCAACTTAAAACAGTAAAAACAATTGCTGAATAAGATAAAAGGGTTCATACTGATGATAAACGAGTTAAGGTTCATACTGAGGGTTCATAGCAATAGAAAGCTGATCTTTCATATTGAATAGTATTAACAATGATGCCATTTGTTATGAGTAAATATTGTGCTTCCGTAACACAGTACATCCCCAAAGCTCACCAGCAGCAAAAAATATCAAACTTTTGTAACAAGATCTAAACATGTATAGATAAGCAATAAAAGGGCAGGGTCATTTGAACCACCATGCACGGCTACGTGTGCCACATAATAAACATTACACCCACGAATTTTATGAAGCAGTTGCACAAAAAAATTTTGATAAACATGTACTTTCTCAAGAAGCATGCCATAATTTATAGGGGGGGTGTGTATGTAGCACGAACATTAGACCTTTTGAGCCAAAACAAGTTTCTATCAATGTTTGATAAAAAAACGTTCCTATCAATCTTTAGGATTTTTAACCTGTTTAACTATAAAAGAAATCTGTATGTATTTTTTTCTCTAGGTTATTCATCTTACAATTTATTGCACATAAGTTTTCACCACATGATACTTCCATACAGTTGATTTATGCCATATAGGGTATATTTCGAAAAAAATTGCTTTGGAGGAGGATTTTTTTGGCTTTTTTTTGTCTGATATAAAATAAAATTAGTTATGTTAACAACAGTGATGTGAAATAAAATTGATTAATATTTTAAAAATTATGTAGGATATGGAATTAATGATGAAGTTTATGTAAGAAGAGATATATAATAATTTTTATATATTTATCTAATAAAAAGATCTTTTTTTGGTCATAACATTGTAGCAATGGCTTTTTTGGCACAGTTTCAAACAGACCATAGGAAATGCTTTTCAAAATCTGAAAAAAGGACTGCAACCTAGTGAACAAGGCATTGTCCAGTATCTTGTATGGCAGACTAAATAATTATAAAATATCTAAGAATCAAAAGGTCTTTGTTCCATGCCAAAGACGCCTGATCGAAATGAGAACCACAGGAAATATTTTCTAATATAAGTCAAGGTTATAACAGTGAACAAGAGAGTGATAATAGTTCCTATCCAAAGAAGTTCAAATGAAAATACATCATAAAAAAGTGAAGAAATATACAGAGCTGAAAAAAATGTTTAAAATTAGTAAATTGATATAACCATGAAGAACTGCATAGAAATAAAACTATTATCACGCTTAACATAAGAATTCGATATCACAATTCATTCTAATTGGGGCTGCCTTCCAAAACACTTCTAGTTTAAACAAATAGAAAAAAATCAAGTAGCACAAATCAACCTAGGATGAGAGGTTGGTTCACAATTTTGTTGTATGTCAACTGCACCTGAAGATTAGGGTGTACAACAGTAAAACTACCACCTTTCTGGCAAAAAGCACACACCAACCCAGAGTACCATGACCCTCCGCAAAGTACTAAAAATGCCGATAAGTATCCAGTGGTGGTGGATGACATTATATCTTCCAATTTTCTGTTGATGGACCATTCAGCCTAGAGCTCCTCTTCAATTTTCTAAATTTCTGCTTGTAACTACATAAATCTTCAAGAAGAAAACTCTCCTGAATTTCTGAAATTTTATCCTCAATTCTCATGCCTTAAAACCATATCATTTTTCTTCCTCTATAAACCCAGTTTTTTCATCAAAATTAGATTTAGGAATAGAAATGGCTAATCCGTTAGATAATGAGAATCAACAAGTTTACTGGATTTTTAAAACATTTATCAAAAAATTATGACCTTGATGGTGTTATAAGCATACTAAGCACCATCCATAAATAACTAGACAGAAAAAACAAAAAGAATAGTTGCTCATTGAATCCACCTTCCAATAAACAATTAGTAAGCAACATGTTCCTAGTCCGTTTTCAATTAGTTAACTGTGCAGAACCAAATATCTACAGCCTACAAGACATGAATTTACTGGCTCATATGTACTTAGAAAAAAAATGGTGGTATCTATAGTAAAATTCTAGTGGCAATGTAGCGGGACACCATTCACCATGTCATATTAGGTAAATGTTGCATTTGGCAGCAAGGATGAGATTGCATTGCTTTAATGGAATTTGACTGAAAGATTCTTGATTGGGTTAATAGCAACTAAGTCCCTCAAGTTTAGGCATATATACATTCAAAATATGATTTTTAAAATTATTAATTTCTATCTACATATATTACTTATTTAAATTCATAGAACTTTTTGCTCATTTTGGTTACTCATTCGACTCTAAATTGAGTGACCCTTTATATAATTGAGATAAAAAAAGAAAAAAAATATTTGTATATAAAAAGAAAATATTAATACTGCTAAATTGTGAGGAACTTAATCCTAAGTTCCAGATCTATTAAGTTCTGGATCTAATTTATCAAAATCAAAATTGAAGGTAAATCTAATTTAATAAATTCTTATTCATCAAAGATCCAAAATTTAATTTAAAATAATTTTAGTTTGTGGATTTAAATTTGTATTTATCATAAAATTATATTTTAAAATATATTTTATGCTTAATTTAATAATAGGACATTTAAATTTTGCTGATTGAAAATTTCATACATCATCGAGTTTTTTTGTCCCAAATCACAATGCCAAACTAAGTCATAATAATTAGCACATGTATACAGAAATAATCATAAATCAGAAAAATACAAGGATAAACAGGATGGAGCAAGAATAGGCAGCAAATGCATACACAAAATCTACCTAAGTTATTGTACGCTTCTGCGTATGTAGGATTCGCGGAAATAGCTTTCTCAATCATGCTTGCAGCTGCATCTATTTTACCCTACCAGGATGAAATACACTCTTGTTTGAAGAGGAAATATGGCACATAAAGAAAATAAAATAGCGATGAAAATGAAAGAACGAACCTGAACAGTATAAACAACCCCAAGATTGTTTAGTGACTGTGAAAAGTTTGGTTTGATAGACAAAGCCATCTGGAATGCAGCATAAAAACAATAAAATGGTCAAATAAAAAATGGAAGCAATTTACAATGGATGAATCCATACAGACTAAAGACGTGATCTACTCACAGAAATTCAAGCAATTGAACCTACCTGATAACACTCCACAGCTTTATCAAGATTGTCCCTGTCTTTGTATATTACCCCTAAATTATTGCATGCCTCCGCACAATGAGGATTGAAGTGCAACGCAAGTTCATAGAATACAATTGCCTTCATAAATAAATTAAACATTCAGTTTAACTTACAGAGAAAGTTTCACAATGCAATGAGCTAACGTGCAATTAAATGACAAAAGTCCAAAAACTTCAGGAAACAAGCTGAAATTTCACAATGAAGTGTAAGAACGTATATAGAGCATCTTTGTATTCATAAGAATGCAAAAACCACTGACCATGTCAAATTTCAGCATTTCTCCATATGCCACACCAAGATTATACATCGCATCAGCATAGCGCCAGTTATAGCATAGAGCTTTCTTGTATAACTCCACCCCTCGAGATATATCTCCTTCAAGTTTGACCTAGACATATCATAAGACCAAAGTGCACAGTTACATGACCTTAATGACAAGTGAACAACCCTCTCCAGAGATTTAGAGAGCTTTTTTGCTGGGCAAGTTTCAAACAACAGAACAAATTGGTTCCTATGTAAAAGTTAAAGATACATTTTTTACACAATTTCAGTAGCATCACCAATGTAAGATAATATGGTTAGAACACAAAACAAAACAAGAAAATGCTTTCTTAAAAGAAAACTGGAAAATTTTAAGTGAATTGCTAACACTTGAGCTCAATTAGTTTGGAATAAAAAAAAAAGAGTAATGGTCCACACAGAAAACCAAGACTATGTCTGATGAAAGCAATGCTAGCATAGAATTTAAGGAAGACAATGTAAGATATAGAGTAAATTACTCAGGTCCTAGAATTATATCAAAATTACTAACAGGTTCAAAATTAAAAAAAAAAAACTTCTGTTAAGGTCATCTAGTTGCGCCATTAAACATTTTAGATCCTTATATTTTACACAGTTTAACATTTAAGGCCCTTTAATTTTGTAAGTTTTTCAAAATAAAATGCCTTGTGAACCACAAAAATATAAAAATAAATAAAAATACAAAATATATTTAATAAACCACCAAAATTTAACCTTCAGCCCTCAATCTTTTTATACCCTAGCTCTATTACCATATTCCAACGAACTTTTGCAGAGAGATTGGGGTGGGGTGGGGAGGGGGGGGAGAGAGAGAGAGAGGGGATGAATAAGATAGCTTGAACTATATCTTATTGCAAAACCATAGAGTTTCAACTCCAAGACATCAACATCAATGAAGAAAATTTAACATCTTTTACTTTATCACATGGATCTAACGATCAAAACTCAACAACACAACATAAGTAAAGATTGAAACAGAATAATTATATATTAAAATAAAATAAAATAATAAAATAAAAAACTGTAGATGCTCTTTTCCCAACTCTGGTGGATGGTGATGGAGAGCGTGAGGCTCGCCCGTTTCATCCTTGATGATATAAACGAAGTTGTTGTACTTGGAATTGTCACCGACAAAGTACTGCATGTGTTTTGGACCTACAAGAAGTCCGGTAAGGAGTTCGACAATGGAGTTGGTGTGTAAGATGGTAAGGGTGTTGCTAATCTTCTTAAAGAATTCGATGCACTTTTGGATGACCATCATGGTAAACTACAAGATGATGCCAAAAAAGGACATCGACTAGGAGGGCAACCTAACACTAGACAAGGTCACCGGCTAGGGCGGAGACGAAGTTCGTGAACATTCCCAATGAAGTTGAAGGTACCAAAATAGAGAGAAAAGAGAATGAGAGAGAGAGAGACTCTTCGGTTCAAGGCCAAAAGAGAGACAATATAGCAACAAGAAAGATATTATTAGGGGGGCAAATATGTCATTTTACACAATTTAATGAAAAAACAAATAGGACCCAAATTGTTATAATGGTTCAATTATAGGTAACTCGATGAAACTTTTTTATTTTTTTGGACTTATTGGCATAGAATAGGGACCATGCAACAATTTACCACAAGATAAATTTCTAGAAGATCAGATTAGATAAGTCATAGGTTTATACTTATAACAATATATTTTCAAAGAAGATAAAACAATCCATGATCTCTGCTCATAGAACAATACTATGGCCACTCCATGAGCATCATCACCATAACGAACTTTATACTTATTAAGTGCTTTGACCATTAAAAAGCCAGTAATATCCCGATAAGTGTAATATAACAGAACTGAAAGAATACAGAATATTAGTTTAAGCATGTCCTCACATATATGCATAGTAGAGAGAGGATCACCCTAATGAATAAGGATAAAAGAGCTGAATAAAAGCCACATATGACATTGATTTCATTTTTTTCCTTTGATGATACTGAAAAATCTCCATATCATATGTATGGAAGAATATTCAAGTACAAATATAATTTCTAGTCATTATCAACCCGTAAACACAGAAACTAAACACATAGGAAATATATAAAAAACAAAATCTAGTAATATTAAGCACTAAGATGGACAAAACAAGATACTTTAGTAAACCATGAATTTGGAAAGTCAATTTCTTGTTTATGATAATATTTACTGGTTACCCATCAAATCAAACATCAATATCTTGAAGAAAAAATCAAGGAAAACACAATCACCCTAGCTTGACTAAATTTCCAATCAATCTTATTTATTCAATCAATCTAACCTTCCCATCTTACTACTTTCTCTAGATACATGTTTCTTGACATCCTTTTGTTGTGAACTAAATGATCAAGAAACGTCGTTTCCATTTTATTAATTTACACTGAAACTTTATGTGCAACTGTACATAATTAAGTTAATAAATTACCAAATAAAGAAGAACAGGAAATATAGAGGTACAATGTATCACCATTAACATGCAACCCACCTTTGTACCCAAATCAGTCAAAGCAATTGCCATATTATTCTTTGCTATCTCGAAATTCGGAGATACAGACAAGCATCTGCAACAGCAGAAAAAAGCAGATCAAAATTCCAGCAATTTAAATATCATAAAAAATTATAACAGCAGAAAAGATCCAGCAATGCACCTTTCATAACAAGCAATAGCAGTTTCTAAATCCCCGCGATTTTTGTAAATGACACCCATATTGCAATATGCTTCTGCATACATGGGCCTCTGCAATGCTGCCTTCTCATAACAGCCAAGGGCTAAATCAAATTGCATCATCTCAGAGTACACCACTCCAAGGTTATAATAAGCAGGCTGCATTGAAACGTTCTTTATTCCGTAAAAATCACAAAAAAATTGTTTGGGAAAAACAAAAAATAACAATGCCAATGACATTTGGAAAGAAAACAGTAAAAATGACTATGACATTACAGCATATCTGTTGTCTGCATTGAGAGCTTCACAGTACTTTTGAATACCAGCATCTGTATTCCCAGCAAGTTTTAAGCTGGTACCAATATCTGTAAGAACAACAGCAAGGCATTCTGCAGCAGGTCTATAAGAAGGATCTGCCTTCAGAGCTTTTTGATACGACTGCATTCAACCATTTTGTTGAGTTTCATGAATTTGATATAATGCCACTAATACATAATAGAGTTATACCTTTAACATGAATCTTGATATTTATTTTCTAAAGAACACAATGTTTCAAAAATAACATTTCAGCAACATTCACAATATAAAACAAAAAGGAAGATTAAAGCTAAATTATTATTAAATAGAAAAAATATTAAATTCAGTCAACGATGCTACAACTCGCGTGTAGGATTATGATTTTAAAATGATAACCACAAGTATGAACACAAAGTAAAGTATAAGAAAAAGTTTGTAGAAGCCTTAAACTTCATGGAAATATTGGTCTTAAACATTCCATATACATCCCTTGTGAAACGTCAAAGCACATTTATAGCAAAGACTTCATCCTTTTCATTTCTTTAAACAATAGTTATCATCATCACCATCATCATCATACAAACTATGCAAGATAAGCATACTGTATCCTTCTCAACATTTATTCATGCTAGTTCCACAGTCAACATTCAAAAGTGACACATCAGATGTAAGAATATAGATTACATGCAGACGGTCACTACGCAACATATATGTACAACAAAAGACAAAAAGCTAATTATTAAAGCACCTAATAAAAAAAAAACTGAAAAGGCAATTAAAAATATCTTGCATTTAGTGAATTGTGTGGAACTTTGTAAGTCATAAGTCAAACATTTCATTGCCTCAACATTCTCATCGATTTTGAAATCTAAATGAAACAACACATTCAAAGGGGGGAAAAAAAACAAAGTAGCTGTTACAAATGTTCAACCCCGGGCATCATGGATAAGTTTCATGCAATAAACTGCCTAGTTTCTAGTTAAGCTGTCCAAGAGGCAAATTATTCACATAATTATGTTGATATATAGGTCTGAAATGCGCAAATTGGTGGTGGCCAAACTAGAAAGAATTGCACAGATTGTATATCCCAAGGATGGACCATGTCATGAAAGGTGTCTGAATTTACTTTGTTTGAAGGTTAACAAACTTCATAGTAATGGCAGGCAATGAATGCTAAAAGCATATAATATAAGGTAAATCATTAACCGAGCTACATATAATTTGCATAAACTCTAATAAGTTTTGTGGTGGTGATGGTGGTTTTATGACGCCTGAACAGGACACAACCACATTTTATCACTTTCTCTAGTTTCCTAGTGGATAGTTCATGTGCATGTGACAGGAAACATGGATATCAATCATGATAACTGCATTGGGAAATTAAAAAATTCCCCAAGTGAATATACATCAAACGGCTAACACTTATATCTGTGAAATCGCAAATCAAAAGAAAACCTGCCGAGTTGTTTGAAGTGCAAGGCCCATCCTCATGAAGTACCAAGTTGTTTGTATACTAGGGTTCTCATTAGTATATGAAGAAATCCATTTTTTGATAGGTTTTTTTTTTAAGGGTGTACAAGATCCATTTCAGGAAGCATGTCCTAGTTGTTTGTATACTAGGGTTCTCATTAGTATATGAAGAGATCCATTTTTTGATAGGGTTTTTTTTAAGGGTGTACAAGATCCATTTCAGGAAGCATGTTTTCACCAGAGACAAGATAGCAACAGTCAACAGTTGCACCATCAGAAGTTACAAACCTCAGCAGCTTCAAGGAGTCTGCCTTCATCCTTATATAGAACTCCACAATGAGTAAGGGCGCATGCATTTTGAGGGTCCAACTTAATAGCTTCCATAAAATTCTCAAAAGCTTCCCGATTCAGATTTTGTGCTTGCAGGCAAATTCCTTTGCCAATAAGGGCTTCAAGATTGTTATTGTCCTTCTCAAGAACGATGTCATACAAAGCAAGAGCATCCACAAACTTGTTTCTTGAGCGGAGAATACTGGCATAAGAGAGGGCGTCCTTCCCCTCGAACTTCTTTCCAATGGAATGAACCTGGGCTGGGACATCAGATGCTTCAGATGAAGACCTCAACCCTTTGACGCAGTCAGTCTCTACTACCACGCCATCTCTCCCTCTCCCATGACCATTAATTTCCGGCAATGCCATTTCAAGTGGATCCCCTACTCACAGCTCTGATAATAAAAGATGAAGGAAAACATGGGCGAAAAGAAAAATAAGCCACCCTGATTGTAAAAATGAACCTATAACTCGAGTGAGCCAGCATAAACAAATGTGCAAGAACAGAATGAGTAAAATTCGTTCATACCGCCAGATGGAGCCGTGCCCTGGTCACAAAGCACAATTTTTGATCTCCTCATCAAAACAACGAAGTGAACGTTAAACTCATCGGGATGCTTGAAAGTTCATTCTGAGAGCTTCAACAATAACAGTAGAAGCACAGCAACAGTATATGGTTCCCGGAGAACTATCTAGGTTAGCACGATTGCCCAAAAGGATCAATCAATCAACAGATAAAGCCCAAAACCAGCTAAAGCCCTCCTTCATGCCTGAAAATTTTAAATGGTGAAATCGCGATCAAGCTTACTTCAAGAACAAACAACCTTCTCACGAAAAGGGGAAGCAGAAACTCCGACTACGACCAACAACAGCCTCTGACAAAACCCCCATCTAGGAACAAGAAATACACAGCACGGGAGGGAAGAAAAACGAACAGAAAGAGCACGAGCAAAGGTTGGTCCTACGGATTCTTAAACTCATAGCAGTTCAGAAGGAAGTACCGTGCTGGTGCGGCTGCACGGATAAGATTGACTGAAGCGAGGGTTCCGGCGAGGGCCCGAGGGTTTTGGGGGAAAACACGGAGGAAGCGACCGAGAATATGTACTCCGCCTCCGTAGTCTCCCTGTATGTTCCCCATTTCAGCACTACCGAATATTGCTTCCCATATATAAGGGTTGCGTTACGCCATGGCGCCGAGAGCCGCAGGCCAACCCGGTCGCCGTCTCAAGCCTTCGCTGGTGCAGGGCAGGGATCGCAGTGTGGCAATACGACCCGTGAACCTTACTCAAAACTGGATTCTAAAATTTTGAATATGAGTTTTAAATTTTAACCTATTTGTTAAATAACCTAATTTAAATTTATTACTTATTTATAAATATTTATTCCATAAATAAACCAAATTAATGAATTAATCTGACTCATTTAATTATCTAATCGAGTTCAAGTCAATGACTTTACTCATTTATTAATTAGATTAAGTTCGAGCTGAGTAAATTTAAGTTCTGATCTGAAAATCGAAATGACTCGTCCATTCGATCAGTCTGATTATAAATGACACATAATCTAATCCATTTTATACCAAAATTGAATCGTATTTCAAACTGAATAAAAATATAATTATTCAAATATTTTTATGATATAAAATAATTTAATAATTTTTATAATTAATATTATCTTTTTGAATTTTTTTTTTTAAATATTGATTTATCAATTCAGTTAGTTCGACGACTAGTTCGACTAATTCGATCATAAATTAGATAGTCCACAATAATTCACAAAAGTGTTCTAATAAAAACACCCTATTGCGGCGATTTCGAACCTAAGCCCCGACTGTAATCAAATTTCGGTGTTTTAGAGAAAATCTTCTGTAACACCTTGATTTTTTTCATTGGTAAATTTTGTGGTTTGTGCTAGTTTAGATCGTAAAATAGTAAAATATAGTTTTACTTAATTAATAATTAATTTTATACTTACACTATTGTATGAATTTAAAAAGGAAGTGAAAAATAATTTAATAAATTAAAAGAATCCATTTGAAATAAAACATGATATATATTCTGTAAACCTGAAATTCATTTTAAAATAAACTTATATGTTTGCAAGTACTAAGAAAATAAAAAAATTATATACAACTTTATTAATTAATATTTATCATTTCTCCTGGCACACATTAAGGCCCTATTTAGCGCAAAAATCAAAATTAGAACTAAAATGGTACTAGTTTAAGGGCTCATTTGATTCGGGCTTTTCTTTTAAGGGGCGTTTGGTTCAGTATTATTTCAATGTCAACGTTATTTAAATATCATATTATCTAAATATCATTATTATTCATCAATGGACATTCATTTCGTTCATTATTATGATATTAGAAAATATCAATACTATCTTAATTATTTTTATTTAGTTGAAATTTATTGACATTATAATGATAAATTAATAGTGTTATCTTGAGATGTCGTCCGATTTGGAGTGACGTCTAGATGTCAGCGTGTAATGGTATTTTTGTAATTAATTATAATATTATTAAACCAAACAATTACTTTCTAAAGATAATATAACATAACATTGAAACTACACTGAACCAAACACCCCTTAGCCCAACATAAATTTTAATTATAAAAATCAAATTTATTTCACATCCAACACAAATACAAATATTAAAATTAACTTTATTTCATATTTTACACACTTCTTAATATTAAACTAAATTTTTTTTTTATTAAATCTATAAGATAAAATATTTTTTTTCTTTTGTCTAAAATTTAATCCTCGAACCAAACAAGGCCTAATAATAATAATAATAAATAAATAATTTTTTTTAATTATTCTATACAAATTCTAATATAAAAAAATTTATTTTATTTCACATACTCAATAATTTTCAATAAAAATATTAACTTTATTTCACATTCTAGATCAAAATACTCGATTTGAATATTTTGTTATAAGATGTGAAATAAGTAGATATTTTTATTGAAAATTATTGAGTATGTGAAATAAAATAATATTTTTTTATATTAAAATTTATATAAAATAATTAAAAAAAAATTTATTATTATTATTATTCTTTTTTAAATTAGTATTGTTTTAATTTTGATTTTACTTTTTGTTTCAAACAGGAAAAACGAAAATTTCTCTAAATTCATCTTCTCATAAATTTATTTATTAAATTTTTTATAAAAAATTTCAATTAAAGTTTTGAATATTAATAAGAAGATTAACACTACTTAATCCTTTTCATTCTTTTCATGTTCCACTAGCTATTTCTATCAACAACACAAAAAAAAGGAATATGCACCTCCTTCGCTTCTGGCAACATTGCAAATCGATTAGAATGACAACATCGCAAATCGGTGATTCCAGATGCTCGCCAAATCTGAAAAAAACCGGCCTTTTTCGTTGGGAATTTTCTGGAAGAAATCGTCGCATCTTTCTTCATTTTTTTTTTTTGAAAGATATCCAATCAATCAAAATGAAGGTGAAAGAGGGTCTTTTTCCTCGGCGTGTTCTTTATATGGAAATGAGGGGCTAGGGAACTATTCCCTTGACTCGTACTGATGAGAATTTGACTTCACGAAAAATTAAACAAAAAATTGCCGAACTGACCTATTTCTTGAACGTACCAATTGAAGTATTTTGAAATTAACTGAAGAAAAAAAAGGTGAGCAGCGATCTACTGCTCTAACCAAAGAAAAAAGGTTTAAATTGTGAAGTTATAATTTGCTTCTTCTATATTATCTTTTCTTGAAGTTAAGTCCCCTCCTTTTTTTATTCAGTTGAATCTTAAATTTTTTTAGTTTAAAATAAAATCAAAAATTCTACAAAACTTACCTAAAGCTCCAAATTTACTTTATGTGCTAGTTTCGCATTGAAAACGAGATATTTACAATCACAATAAATCTCTTTGATATATTTTTAACAAGCGCATAATTAATTTAACATTCATATTATTTAAATAATTATAAATTAAATAGACAATAATAAGCATCAAGTAATTTAATTAATAAATAAATTTCATTACATATATTTTAAAACTTTAAAAGAGGGTGATTGAATATAGATTATGTCTTGCTACTAGGATATTAAAGAATCAGTTTGATTCTATGCTAGGCAGATCTATTATGAAAATTATTCATTTATTGAGAGATTTAATAGAGATATTTAGGAAGAGAAAAGAAGATCTTTATTTGGTTTTTATTAATTAAAAAAAAAACTTATGAAAATTTTTCGAGGGAAGTGCTTTGGAGAATTTTAGAAAAGAATTGGGTTTATACTACTTACATTTAAATTATTTAGGATATGTATAAAAATTTTGTTGTATATATTCGGACACAAGAAAATCTGATTAAATTTGTTTTTTACTTTAATTGGACTATACCAAGATTCAATTTTAAATTCATATATCTTTATATTAGTTATAAAAATTTTGACTTAATATATTCAAGAAAATGTACTTTGATGTATATTTTTTGGAAGAAGAGTGGTGTCATGGAGGGTAAGTGTCTGTCCTCCAAAATCACATCTTTACTAAGCTTCTGCTTCTCATACGTAGTTAGAATCTTGTTGGCTGCCTCAACAAACATATCCTCAAAATTGCCTTTTTTCTTCGTATCTTTGAATTTCTCCGATCCTTCTTATAGGGACCATCAATATCCGAATTGTTAGGAAAGAATATCTCTCATCTTCTGTTTTACTATGCATTACATGCGGTGGCAGTGTGTTAACGGCTAATCGACAGTATTGGGAGAAACCGACGATAGCGATAGCGAGCACCAATGTGCAAAGCGGCATGCAGGTAGGGCTGTTACCGATCCGATTTCGAGCCGAGCCAATACCGGCTCGAAATCAGATTGATCACA
>JAEMOT010000208.1:180843-256666 GCA_019297695.1 Apostasia ramifera
ATTAATTAGATAAAGATATTTTTTTATTAAAAATTATGAATGATATGAAATAAAGTTAATTATTATATTTGAATATGTGAGTAATGTGATATAAGTTAGTTATTATTTTAGTAATGTGTGTAGGATGTGAAATAAAATTAATTTTTAATATTAAATTTGATGTGTGATGTGATATATTAGATTAAAATTAAATTAAGTTAATTTTTAACTAAAAGAAAAACGGGCCTTAAAATAAATAGTAATTCAAAGTTATTCTAATAATTTTGTTTGATCTTTTACATGTGTCGCCTCAATAAATTATCTAATTACGTGCAAAATACTAAAACTTATTAATTACATGTCCAAATACGAACCATTTGAAAGTTTATAAATTTCAAATATTACATTTTTATATAAACAAATAATAATTTATTCTAATTAATATTTATTTTTACATGTAGGGACTAGGGATGAGAGTTTGCCCAAAGAATGATCGTAGAATATTCGAATTAATATTTATCTTGAATCAAGCTCAAGTCAAATTTATTGAATCAACCTATGAGCTATAATAAGTCATAATTTTTTCGAGTAAAATTTAAGTCATGATCAGATTGAAACGTTTCAAATCAAACTTGGCTCAAATATTATTATCCTAAACTGAAGGCCTGTTTGTTAAATTTAACCTTACAAAAAATTTGAAATTTACATGATCATATAATTGAAATTTATTAATTATTATAAAATTACTTTGGAAATGGACATTTTAACTATGATTAAAAACTATTTAATTATTTAGCATCAAAAAAAATTTAATTTTACATTAAATACTATGAAAAATTCAACATCTAAATTTAACTTTATTCCATATTCTACATAATTTTTAACACAATTATTAATTTTATTTTATATTTAATATATTTTTTAAAACAATTAATTTTATTTCTCATTAATACATATATCACAAAGAAGGCTAAACTTTTCATTTTATACAATAGTTTTTCCTGCAACTAAATAGCCCTTTAATTATTGCACATAAAATTGTGTAAATCTGACCAGAGGTTGAAAGAGAATTAAATTGATCCCAAAAAAAAAATTGATTTTGATTTTTGAAGTTATAAAAACATTACAGTTTTATCTCTTTTTTAAAATTTTATCATTTTTATTGATTTTTCTTGAAAAAAAATTTAAATTTTATGCATAATTAAAAAATTATTTAATAAAAATCTAAAATTTAATTTCTTCCGTTTGCTGCACTAACAGTTTAAAATCTTAAAACATAAATATTGATATTTAAATATTTATAATTTAAAAAATAAAAAAATTAATGTTAATAATAATTTTATAATATATATAATAATAAAAAGCTAACAATTATGTTTTCATTGGAGGAAGACGATGCTAATTTTATAATTTTAGAGATTCAATTTAAGATTTTTAAAAAATTAATATTAATTTATATTGCTTGTCAGAGTTCTGAATGCAATTTATCTTATATAATATATAAATGAGATAATTACATACATATCACATTATTTAATTTTATTTATATTTTATCTATTCATTTTTAGTTAATTATATTATACATACTCAAAATATTATAAAAATTACATACACACACTTGATTTAAAACTTAATCAAAATTTATTTGAAAAAAAAAATTGTTAGTAAACCATTAAAATTATATTTTTACTCTTAATAGTACATATTTTTCTCTTCCTCAATACCACACTAAAGCACTGATTTGTCCTAAAATCAATTCACATCGTGTATGTCTCATTCCTTTGACGCCACTTAAAAATTAAGGTTTTAGAATTTTTATTCAAAATATATTTAAATATCCGTAAAATAATATGATGAACGACTCAGATTTTTTGTAATCTAATTATAGTTAGGTTATTAAAAAATTATGATTACTCATTATAATAGAAATAAGTTAAAATATGTATATGTAAAATTTTATAATATTTTGAGTGTGCATAACGTAATTAACTAAGAATAGATGGGTAAGACATAAATAAAATTAAATGGTATGAAATATAGTTAATTAGGCTTATATAAATTTGTAGTGCTTTTTATGCATTAAACAGGGTTATTGTGAAAACCCTGTTTTTCTAAAGCTTGAGAATTTTTACTTACGAAATGATCATAAAAATTTACAAAACAGTCATCTAAATATATATTTTTATAACTAATTTTTAAGTAAAGCACTGTATTTGAATGAAATTTAACAAAAGTATAAAACTTAGGCCCTACATGGGAATGAGTAAAAAATTATAGCTAATTTTAATTATAATTAAAATCTTAAATTTATTTAAAAAAATTTTAAAAATTATTTTATATTTTATCTTACACAAATTTTAATATTAAATAATTATTTTATTTTACACTTAACATAATTTTTAATAAATTATTAAATTTTATTTCATATTTCATATAATTTTTACTAATTTATTTTATTTTACATCATATATAATTATTAAAAATAATTAAAAATCCAATCAAAAATCCTTAGATCTATATAATTATATGTATCATTTTCTTTTTACTTAATCAAAAAGCCATGTTCTATTAAATAAAAAAAAGCCCTATCCCACAGTGGCTATTTAATTTATCCTCTAATATTTTAAAATTTTCTCGTCCGTAAAGATTATTCTATTATATTTGATACTAAATCTATTAAAAATAGAAACGAAGAAGCTAAAAAGGACCTTCAGAAAATAGAAGGCATGAAGATTCAAGGTAATTCTAAAAAAATCTTCTACATCCATCACTTAGCTGAGCCCCAAAAAAATTTCACTATTAATAGAAAAGATTTGCCTAGATGAAATACAAAATAACACTAGAATAAAAAAAAAAAAAAAAAAAGAAGCTCTACTTACGTGTTTGTAGAACAAGTGGGCCATATTTGTTTAATTATTAAAAATTAATTTAATTTAATTTTAAGTAATTATATACATCACATATAAAATTTAATATTAAAAATTAATTTTATGTTATGTCCTATACATATTACTAAAATAATAACCAACTTATATCTCATCCCTCATATACTCCACTATAATAACTAATTCTATATCACATCCCTCATATATCCTAACATATTAATTAATTTTATTTCACATTATTTATAATTTTTGATAAAAAAATATCTATATTTAAATTTAATTTTAATCTTATTAAATTAAACTTTATAAACAAATACTTTATAGTATAGAATATTTTATTTATAAGCAAAAGGCGTACTTTCAAAGATATATTTCAATAATAGCAAGGCCAACAAAGAGATTGTAATACAGTAGTTGGGTACATGCTCTAATACTTGTACCTATTAATAAATAAGTTATAATATTGGTGTGAAATTAGAGTTTAGAACATGGCAATTACCATAAAAGACATTTTTAATTACAAAAAATTAAATATTTTATTATTAAAAATAAAATATTATGTATATATATCATACTAAAATTTTATAAAATTATAAATTTTACGCTATTTTTTGATAAAATCACAATATACTCTATATTTCGAGCCCTACAACTATAACTTATAATTTAAAATATTAAATTATATACCTAAATTATGTTAATCCTACTGTAAATTAATACCGTTTGTCTCGTAGAATAGCTATGTATGTATAAAATTTATTTTGAACTCAATTTAATGAGATAAAAATCTCAATTATAAACTTGAAAATCATATGCAATATAATAAGATTCATAAAAATGCATCAATAATTTAATTTATAAGTTTTTAAAAAATAATGTAAAATATAAATTTTTTTATAATTTTAATATAATATATATAATATTTTTATTTTTAATAATAAAATATATTATTAAAATATCTTTTTTATAGAACATTAATTATCAACTATAATTTATAAGTCAGATTATACTATTCACTTCAACAATTCAATTACGTGCAATTTCCCACTCCACAGGATTTAAGATGGAGAGAAATTTATATAAATATATAAATATATAAATATAAATATATATATATATATATATATATATATATACTGATTTCAAATAGTCAAGAGAGTATAGTCAAAACCGAGTTGGGGTCTATTCTCAAAAAAACTCATAAATTAAACATTAATCACGAATAATCAAACAATTAACTAAACACGAAATCAAATTAATCGAATCAAAAGAATCACTAATGACTTTCCCCCAAAGTCCATCCCCATTAATCGACGTAGCGCCACTAATCTTCTCCTCAAGCCCTAGATTGACCGAAACTCTCCGTCGGGGATCGCCTCCTCTTTCAGCTCGCAGCCGGCGGTGCCGCCTCCTGCCGCCGGCTCGTTCCGGCCTCTCCAGCCTCCGGCGGCGGCCGGCGGTCAAATGACCGCAGGCTGCTTGATCGGACGTACAAGCGGCACAAGCTGAATTCAGCGCGAATCTGCATCTTCAAGCGACAAATTAGAAAGCTGTCTGACGGACTCTGGATAAATTACATCTAAGTTCTTAAGGTAAGTGATTGCTTTTTTATTAGTCTATATTTCCCAATTATTTCATGTAGGTCAATTCCCTCCAACTTTTATTAAAAACTGGTATACACCATCAAAAGCAAAATAGCCCAATAAAATCTAGAAACAATAAATAAAAATATTATCAAATTTGTCATTAATTTTAGAATTATTTTATAAAATTTTAGACTGTAGCATTACTTGTTTTTTTTTTGCATAATTACTTAAGTTTGTAATATTTTGTGTTATATTTCTGATAGTATTAAAAAAAATTAATATTATCAAAATATCTTTCTAACTATATGTTGCATATTATTAATAAACTTCTCTGTGATAGAAGCGTTGTTTTAAGATTAAGCAAATAAATGTGTGGATACACTCAAAATTTAACGTCATGCTTAAGAATTTTTTTATTTGAAAAGAGGAAATACTTAAGGATTTGAGTGAATTGATTTAAGAAACATATACCAACTTTAAATGCTTCCCTAATTTCAGGACTCTGACGTAATTCGCCCCTAAAAAAACAGGGCATGTTTTCAAAAAAAAAAAGGGGCAACCTTTGGTTCTGAGCCCGTGGCATGATCGCCGGCAGAGCCACCGGCTGCGTCTTCGAACAGCCGGTACTCGTTCATCACCCAGTTGGTCTTCTTCCCCATTGGGGCGCGGCCCTCGTAGAAGACCATGGTCTTCCTGACGCCGACGCGCCGCGTTCCAGCAAAGACGATCGTTGGCGAGCCAGTGGCCTTCCAGTAGCCGGAGGCGGTAGTGCGCTTGGCCCGGCCGCCCTGGGCCTCCCGCTCCTGCTGCGGGGCGAAGAAGAAGCACTGGTCGGAACCCTGGACGCAGAGCTCGCCGGAGAGTTCTGGAGGTCAAGAAGCAGGGGAAATGCGTTAGCCGGAGAAATGGGTGGGGAGGAAGAAGATGCAGGGGAAGAAGACGAGCTAGCAATAGTCTACGAGGGAGCTGCCATGGCTCGTGGGAGAAGAAGTCGACGACGGGGATGGCGCGCTCCATGTCTCCTCGCTGGTTGTTGACCTTGTTGTACAGATAGAAACAGAGGAGCTCTTGCTCTGTTGGGTAGAAGCGGAAACCTGGAGGGCAGCTCTGCATCTCTCTCTCTCTCTCTCTCTCTCTCTTTATATCGCTGAGTTTTAGGGTGAAAAGCGAATTTTGAGGAGTAGAGCGAGAGAGAGTTTCAGTATATATTAGAGAGAGAATACGCGTGGGGGGGATATTCGGGGGTGACGACAACGGTGGCGATTCATTTGATGGTTAGAATTTCACAAAAAATTCCAAAGGGGAGTCGTGGGGGGCAGGTTCAAGGGGACAGGAATCAGTCAAATATCGAGTCACTAACGCCGAGTTGCCTCAACTCAAACTCCAATTCGTAGATGCCATAGTTCTTGTTATTGAACATAACTATCTTTTATGACATTGCTGAGTTCATCTTCTTCTAAGAGCACATAACTACGTGCCATGTCACTTGTGCGAATAAAGAATAATATTTCGAAGACAATTAAGCAAACAATACTTAGTATACAATAAATTTCTAATATAATATTTCTCTAAACTAACATCTTGTGTATCTTAGAAGAGATAAAATAAAATACTTCTTATAATATAATGTGAAAATATCATCTCACAATTGGTAAAAACTAGACAATCAACTGAGTTAAAAGAGTAATTTTATTTCTTTACTTAGAACCTGACAGTCTACATATGAGAAGCAGAGAACCGGCATCTCTACTATTTCTCTTTATCTACACGAAAACTCTAGAAGAAACTGAACTTAGATGCCTGATATGTACTCAATATTCTTGCTGGTCTTCGTAGCTTAATTATTTTACTATTAGCAATGAATCACCAAATATGCTCTCATTATGACTCAGTAACAATAATCTTAATTTTAATTTTTTTTAATAAAATTAAAATGAGCAATATATAATTTTCAGTAGGCACTGACATGGCCAGTGTCCTATATTTGTGTTTGATTTTCTAATATTTTAAATGCACTTTTTCAAATCAATTGAGAAAATCTTCTCATTGATTAGATGAACAAGAATACTATTCAATTCAAAATTTTTGCCTAAAATTATACCGTTACCGGTTACATTCGCACGAGATTACACAAGTCCATGCGCTCATGGGTTTACATTTGAAATAGAATTTCACATAGATAAAGTCATATTTTTTCATTGGAATTTCATAAATCTCAGTTCTCATTTTAACAAAATTTTGATAAGTAATTTCTTTAACTCGTGTTGAAATTTTTCTGTTTAATTATTTAGGGTATTTTTTTATATGTAGACCAAAAATGTACTTTTAGTAGTTCTATTATTTTTAACTCTGAATATTTATTTACTTCTATAAAAAAAACTGAATATTTATTTGTGTTCAGTAGAAAAATAATAATCTCCCATTATAATATTATTATCTCCATTCGTTGATATGAAAAGACTGACAACAAAAATTAATTGAAAAAAAAATGAAAAGCTTGGGCTAATCTTTTACGTCCTGTTTGACGCGAGGATCAAAACAGGACCAAAATAGTACTAGTTTAAAGAATAACAATAATAATAATAAATNAGTGTTCCCCAATCTTTATTTTTTTATTAAGATTCCTTGTACGATGTATTCAATCATTTATTTAAATATTTATAACAATTGATATATTTTAATTAGGTTAGTTTATATTTTTCATCTCCAATCAATGCCAAAAGTCACCGTGAAAAAAAGTAATAATTACCTACATGCCATACTATTTAGCTTTATTTATGCATTACCCATCCATTCTTAGTTAATTACGTTATGCACATTCAAAATATTATAAAATATTACATACACACGCTTTAACTTGTTTTTATTATAATAAGTAATTATAATTTTTCAATAACCTAACTATAGTTAGATTACAAAAAATCTGAGTCGTTCATTATATTATTTTAAAGATATTTAAATATATTTTGAGTGAAAATCCTAAAACTTTGATATTTCGATAGTGGCAAGGGAAGGAGACATCCATGACGTAAATTGATTTTAGGACAGATCAGCGCTTTAGTGTGGCATTAAGGAAGAAATATATATATACTATTGAGGATAAAAAAATATAATTTTAATAATTTACTAATAAAATATATTTTTTCCAAATAGATTTTGACTAAATTTTAACTCAAGTATGTGTATGAAAGATTTTATAATATTTTGAGTGTGCATAGCGTAATTAACTAAGAATGGATAAGTAATGCATAAATAAAACTAAATGGTGTGACATGTAGGTAATTATTCAAAAAAAAAATATTCATAAATTTTATTAACATTTCAAAATTCCTATATTTATCACAAATTTAAATATTAAATTAAAATTTACTTCACATCTTATGTATCTCCTAAATTTTTAATATTAAAATAATTTTATTTTTTATTAAATTTATAAAATAATATACATTCTTTTATTAGAAAACAACTCTACAATCAAACGAGTCATTTGAGTGCATAATTACGAATCATGTCTCCTCAAAAAAGTTTTGAAAGATTTAACTTTTTATTTTATTTAAAAAAATAAAAATTTAATCATTCATCAATATTATGAAAAAGTACTATTCATAATTATAACTTTTAAGTATGAAGTGATATATATAAATATCTAATATTTAGAAATTAATTAAGTAAAAAATTATTTTTAAAGGTAAGTTATATTCAATTCTTCTAATTAAAATTATGACAAAATTATATTTATATTTTACCTAAAGTAATATTTTCAGTATATCAACGATATTCATTTTAATAATTTTTTATTTTAAATTTCTATCTTTATGTCATACTGCTTCACTTGTTGCACAATTTTTTTATTCATCGATTTTCTTTAGCAGAACTTTCTCAAGAAAATTACAAAAAATAAAATAAAATTGAAAACCTCTGTGAAGTCAAAGAAGCAATTTAGTTTTAAGTTAACAGAGGGATCAAATTAAATTTTTATATATTATAGAGCACTAATTGAAGGAAATTAATATTTTGGATCGGTTTAAAAGATACTGTAAAATACAGAGGCCATTATGTAATTTTAAACTCTGATAAAAGAGAAATTGCCAGGCAGTCCCTGCATTTTGTCCTACTTTACAAACATTATAACATAGGTCTCTAGTTTTCACGCGTAAATTTCGCGTGGGCTCCCTGATTGACTCAACTATGTGGGAAGGGTTTGATGTAACTTTTTAAGACCAAATTACAGTTAAGTTACTGAAATGAGAAAATATTATATGTAAGTTACTTTTATATCAAACTGATTTAAATGAAATCTCGAGCATTCATTTATTATTAAAAATGCAGGTAGATGGGAAAATTGCTATTATGTCAGACACGTGTGAAAATGCCTAAGCTTCAGTCAATGAAGCTTTCAGCAGTAATTATAAATATATATGCCATTAAAACTTATTTATTTTACATATCTATTATCAAAATTTTTAATATTAAATATTAGCTAAAAAATAATATAAAATTACAACTTATATGCAAACTAACGCTACAAAGTTGTGATATGTATAAAAGTTATAATTTTAATATAATTTTTATGGTCAATATATAATATTAAATTTTTGTGTATGAAATATATAAAATAATTAGATTTTCGTGTTATATATATTATTGACTTAAGATGCAGGGAATTCCGAGAAATACCGAAAAAAAGAGAGAGTCCTGAGAAAAGGCGGCGCGCAGGAGATAAGCCTGTTAGTTAAGCTTAAGAGGGAGAGAGAGTTTTGGGGCATCCAAAACAGCACACAGAGAAATTTAAGGTAGTTCAGGGTGGAAATCTCCTACGTCTACCGGGCGATCAGCGAAGAGATTTCACTAAAAGAAAAAGGTAGCCGTGAGGGCTAATACAATATTTGGGAAGGGGGGAGAGAGAGAGAAAACTCCTCAATTAAGGCTCTAATACAGTGAGAATGAGAGAACCAGGGAAGTTGCTTGCACTTTGACTGCTCTTGTTGATTCTCTCCTCCTAGATCCGTCCTGCTTGAAGACTGTTCAAGGGTATTTGTAGGCGATAGACTGTACAGCTTTATCTTGGTTTTCCGGAGAAAAAGAGGTGAACAAGCTCTGAGCTCGCGCCGCTTGTCGGCCGCTGAAGAGACCAAAAGCAGCAACAGAGGAGCATGATCTTTTAATATTGGTACTGCTTCTGGGGATCCGTGACAGCTGGAGCATGCGGATCCTTGATTTGCGTATCTTTGAGAAAAGGTGTCTTGTACGGAGAACGGCGTGGTCGGGCCACGCTGACGGTGACAGGTATAGCAGCGTAACATCATCATCGATGTTAGCAGGGATAGTCCTGACTCGTCGTGGTCAAGGCTTGATTAAACCCTCGTGGCCGAAGTTTAACTGAGATCTGAAACCTGTGAGAACAGATAGATGAATTAGTAAATAAATAAAGGCTAAATACCAGTTTGACACTACGTGTACGACAGGAATGCAATGCTGGAACTACGTATTAACATATATAATTAATTTGAATTGAATTAATGAGTTCAATATGCATAACTTCATGTACACTCTTGCATTATTTACATATCACCTTTTACTATGCAGTTATTTTATTTAAGCATGTTTACATATAACATAATGTATGTATTTAGTTAATTTGAGTAAACTCAAAAGTTATAATCTATTCTATCAAAATAAAAGTTTTTTTTGATAAAATAATAAAGAAATTTTTACACATATATCACACAATTTTTTATGTATTATATCACATACACTTTCTTTACATTCTATAGTATAAATTTTGTGAAGAAAATATGTGTAGTGTAATATTAAAAAATTTATGTGCATGCATGTAAATCTCTCGATAATAAATTTATAATCCATGATAATAATGGTGAAAGCAATTAGCAAAGGGCATCTTATTGATGAAGGATCTTAATAAAGATTTTAAAATTCAGTTTTGGTTTTAATTTTATCACAAAATAAAGCCTTAATTTTGATAGTTTTGACAATTTAATTATTTTTTATTAATAGTTTTTAATTTTTTTCTATAAATTATTTAAATTTATAAATTTAAAATTAAATTTATTAATAATAATTGTTGATTTTTTTTTTTGGAAAGAGATGAGTTTTGATAGTTTCGGCCAAGTTTCGATAGTTTTGGTCGAAATTTGACCGATATTGCTAAAACTACTAAATTTAAGTTTTGATTGAAGCAAAAGTTCGATAATTTTAATTGAGTTTTAACTTTTAAAACCTTAATAATATAGGTGTTAGATACCATTTCTTTCTTTTTTTTCATTAATCTACTATTTCACAAATATTTCTATAACATCATAACACAAATTTATCATAAATGTATACTGCAGGTGCATTTAGTTTATTGTTATCTTAATATTATATTATATAATTTAAATATCATAATATCTAGATGTTATTTTTTAATTAATAATTTTATAATCTAATAGAAGATTATTTATAGATGTTATTAAACTAAATAATTACTTTCTCTAGATAACATAATAAAATATCAAAATAACATTAAACCAAACGCTCCATAAATTCATTAAATTATAAATAAATATAAAATTTTTAATTTAATTATTTAATTCAATTTTCCTATTGCTTCTCACTTATGATCCTTTTATGTGTATTAAATCTATAAAAATATTATCAAAAACAACATCAACCTACTACCACCAGAACTCCATGAAAGGTATCACTAGCTATAAACTACATAAAATATTAAAGCTTTTGAATTCATAATTTTATTACTTGAAATTTGAGAGCATTATTATATATATCACATAAATAATATGTATAAACTTATTACAAATGAATCAACCCCATAATAATATAATAGAAGGCAGATGATGCTTAGAAATGAATTATCTGATAATAAACATGAGAAAAAGTTTAGCATGTAATAAAATATAATTTTATAAGTAATTAGACATCTAGTATATTCAAATAATTTAAATTATTATAAATGAAACTATCTTATTTATTATTTTTAATCAAGTTTAAATTCTAATAGTTAGAGAAATCTCCAATCTCAATGTACCATGAAAAAAAATTTATTCTTTCATTTTTTTCATCCAAATTATCGGAATTCTTTTTTCGTGATTGCTGATTTTATAAAGAAAAATTGCGTAATCCTCTCATTTTTCATTCTCCATTCTTATACTCCTTTTTTTCTTTTCCTCACTCTCTTTTTTATTTTCGACTAAGGTGAGAGACTGAGGTTGGCAGTTACGATTTGAAAACAGATTTAATAGTGTGTAAATTAAGAAGAGAAACTCTATTTCCATCTAATATCTCAATCTATAAGTAAATTTAGTATTTTTCCTAATTCTAAAAGTAAGGGATGATTAAATTCAATAAATTCAAAATTTTACTGAATAATATCAAATTATATTTTTACCTTAAATGTTCCTAATTTTGACACATATCTTAGTAAAAATTTATAAGCCATAATTATTGACATAAGTTATGATTATTTTAAATAAATTCAAGTTTAATCAAGGAATATAAATTTCTAATACCTCTCCTAATATTTTAAAAAAAAATTAGTTTTTGATAGAATTATTTATAGGTTTAATATTTATTGTTGTATTCATCATAAGTTATTTTGACACCAACATAAAATCCTCCTTCACTTCAAAGTTTACAATAAATTCATCTTTTTCAATTGATGCTGAATTATTTATGTAAATTATACTTTTATAAAAATATATTTAAATCTCAACTTTATACTTCATTCATTATAGGTCCTATTTGAAGATTAAAAGAATTTTAGGCATTGCTTAAAATTTCTTCTTTATTTTCTGAACTTAGTATACTCTAAATTTAATTTACTTGTTACTCAAATTTATACATATAATTTTAATTTGTAATACATATTAAATTCAAATTTTTATCGTGTTACAAGGAAATAAGGACCATTGTGAAAGTTTAGATCCAATTTTTGCTCTACAAAATAATCCTAAAAATAGGACTTAGATGAAATACTGTCACCTTATTTTGCTTTCTGTCTGGCTTATGTATGGCCAATAATCATAGGCTAAAATAAAAAAATAACTAGATATACAATTTTCATGATTTTTAACATAAAATTTTATCTATTTTACATAATTACTTCAATACAATCATTATTTTATTTTACAAATATAATTATTAACAAAATTATTTAAAATTTATTTCAACATGATCAAGAATTTTTTTTCTTCACAACACAAACTGATTATATTACTGAATAAAAAGTAATGAGAAGCTCTACTAATTTAATCTCTTCTTATCTATAAACTCCAATTTGGCTTCTAGAATTCTTTAGAACTAAGTTCAACAAAAATAATAAAAGAATTAAGAGTTAAATTGTAAGTTAAAAAAAAATTATTTAAAATCAGTCCCTCATGATAACCTCTAGAACTAAAATAATTTAAAACTATAAACTAAGAATTATTTATTAATCAACTTGAAGAAAATTGTGATTATTTTCATTAAATCAAACTAAATGCTACTCAATCTTTAAATGAATGAGTTTGATTAACCCACTTTCATTCATGGGATTATTTAATGGATAAGAATTTAATCTAAATTGTAACCAAATAATTAAACCTAAAAGTAACTTTAAAGATTCTCTTTATTTTTTTTAGTTACATAATGTTTTTCTTAAATACTGAGTAATCATATTTATGCATTTTATGTGATGAATATGAGAATGAGAATTTGTGAAAAGAGTTTTCAAAACTGCATCAGATTGAATTGGATCGATCGCAAACTCGCTCCTGTCCTTATTCGATTCAATCCATTCACAGAACGAAAGGCTGAAAGCAAGATTAAATTAAGTTGGACGTTAACAAAATTGTTCCAATCGTTGAACTCTTATTTATTCTAATTCATCGATTGAAACAGAATAAATATACCTATCAGAGCTCGAGTTTGATTCCAAAATCTTTTTTATGAATAAGTACAAATCAAAGTACATTCCATTTTGGCACAAAATTAAGTTGCTTAATCTATTAAAAAATTTTGGTGCTTAATAAATTAAAAATTAAATTGCATTAATTATTTAAAATTTAATTTTATCTTTTAAAAAATCTCGATCAAATTAATTGCTAACTTATATAAAAACACTGTAATTCTAGTTCATTTGTCAAAATATTCAAAATTAATCTTTCTTTTTAATGAATTTGAATTATTTACACCTTTTGTCCTAATCCATTTCTGAAAATTTAAAATTAACATTTTTTTCTCCTCTAAAATTTTAAAACTAAAAAATAAAAATATTAATATTTCAAAACAATGTTCTCCAAAATCAAAAAATTAATGATCAGAGATGAAATAATCTTAGAGTATAATAATAAAAAAAATTAACAACTCTATCTTTGTTAGAACTTAAAAAATAAAATTACAGTAATTTTATCATTTTGGGGATTTAAATTTAGATTTTAAGACCAATTTGCAAACAAGCTCTGTCTTTAGGGACTAGGATGCAATTGTGCGCTAAATTAAATAAGACGAGATGGAGTCCAGCTGTTTGAGAGAGAGACAAAATTAACGGAATTAGATGATCAAAACCGTTGACCTCTCAACGCCGTGGACTCGGTCGATCTCACTCCGTTTTAGGCAGCGAGCTCGAGGCCACTATAAATAAATAAATAAATAAATAAATAAATAAATTTGTAAGAAACTCAGATCGAAACGCTGACTCGGTCTCAATCACGCTCGTTTCCACGTACGTTGCGTACAAGAATTTTTTGAACTCGCGATCGCACAAATTTTCATATTAAATCGAGTTCAACCATCGTTTTAATTATCACATTATGGATCTATTTATAAAATTTAATTTTAATAAAATTAAAATTAAATTTAAATAAAAATATTTTTTATTAAAAATTATGAATAATATAAAATAAAATTAATTATCATGTTAGAATATGTTAATTATTATTTTGATACGTGTATTCGATGTGAAATATTATTAATTTTAAATATGATGTGATATATTTATTTAAAATAAAATTAAATTAATTTTAATTTTATCAAACAAACTGGCTCTATATTTATTATTTATAATATAAAGAAAAAGTTTCATGCAAATTACTAGAATATTTTGATCTTAAAACTCTTCGTTTCATGATTTTGAGATGAGTTCAATATATTGAAAGTAGTTAAAAATTTTCAATTTTGAATTAAACTTTGAGTTTAATTAAGTAATATTTTTCTATAAAAATATTTAATATATATATATATATGTTATATTAAAATATAATATTATAAATGTACTTCTAAAAGCTTGTTTATTTAGCTAGATTAAAATTAATATAGTTAATTTAATTAGGCATACCACACTACACATAAAATTTAGGGGGTATTTGGTTCGTTGTTATCTTAGTATTATGTTATGTAATCTAGATGTTACCTTTTAACTAATAATTTTATAATCTAATAGAAGATTATTTATAAATATCATTAAATCAAATAATTATTTTTTTCTTTAAATAATATAACATAACAGTAAGATAACATTAAACTAAATTAATATTAAAAATTCATTATATTTTATATTATATATATAATTCAGAGTAAAAAATTAATTTTATTTCACATCCTATACATACCAAAATAATAACTAACTTATATCACATTCGTCACAAATTCTAATATAATAATTAAATTTATTTCACATCATTCACAGCTTTTATTAAAAAATATTTTGATTCAAATTTAATTATAACTTTGTTAAAATTAGCTTTTACAAGCAAACATAAAATCTTTTATATTATTGTTTATTTGTAACGATTAATTTTAACAGATTAAAGTTAAATTTGAATAGATATATTTTTTATTAAAAATTATATATGATGTAAAATAAAATTAATTATTATACTACGATAGTGAAAAATATGATATAAGTTAGTTATTATTTTAATATGTATAGGATATAAAATAAAGTTAATTTTTTATTTTAAAAAATATATATAATATAAAATATAATTAAATTTTAATATTAAAATTTATATATGCTACAACATATCAAATAAAAATTAATATGATTAATTTTTATTTGACTAAATAAATACATATAAAAAAGGGAAAAATCACAAAATCTATTTTAATAGTTTTAAATCCACTATATACATTTGTTCAAGTACAAGTCTACAAGATTTAAAAAAAGTACGACGAGAGGGAGAAATTTTATTGATATTGAAGATAGTGCTGAATCTTCGAATCTTCGAATCTTGAGTCATAGATATAGTTTTGATAACTAGAGTTCACAAATATTACTTGCCTAGTGAATTGTGGTGGAGTGTTGAAAATATAAAAAAAATTCTTTTGTAATGTTTTACTATACGATATTCATAGCTTAATTTCAAAAGGCAAAACGGTCATTTTAGTAATATTTTTTTACTATTTCAAGACGATAAAAAGTATTTGATATTAATCATTGTTTCTAAATTTTAAATATGAGATGTGTAATAACTTGAGCGGAGTATATTCAACGCTGCACCTTAAAATATTTTTTTTGAAGGACCTATTCTAAATATTCGCCTATTCTTATTAAAGGCAATATGTTCGATTTGTATTTTCAAGTAATTTTTAATTGCGAGACATGTATGCATTCAGAATTGAAAGTTAAGTTTTGTGATTAATAAATATCATATTATACAAAAAAAAAGTAATAAAATTTTTTATTTTTTATTTTTAGGTAATTTTTAATATAATTAACTCTATTTTTCATTATTTTATGTTATAAATATATTTAAAAAAAAAAAACTCTCTTTTTTTTTTGCCAAAACTTTTTTAACTCCAACCAAATTAAGCCATAGCATCTCTATTTCAACACTATGGTAGACAAGTTTCAAAAAAAACATTGCAGGTAGACCAGCTTGAATCCGAATCCAACTTAAGTCAAGATCAATAACCCGAATTCAACTCGAATAATAAATAGGTCGGGTCAACTCGCCAACTCCCATTTACAGAATAAATTTTTATAAATAAGTAACTCAAACTTGACCCAACCTATTATGTACAACTCGAATCTGACTCATTTAATAAATATGTCAAAATTTATGACTCATACTTCAAATTTTCGAGTTAAAATTATAAGTCATGCCATATATTATCACCTTTAGGTAGACCCTCTACATATCTTTGGTAAGGTTATGATGTTGGGGGTATCAGAGCCACACCATGGCAACATGCTTCAGTAGTTTCATGCCAAGGACAACTCTGAGCTTTTACTAGATGCCTTCCATGATCAATTTCCCTTCTGAAGAAAATACTAAGGGTAATTTGCATAGGGCCCCTAAGGTTAGAATGACGCTGTAAATATATCTCATATTTTAAAAAATCTCGATTTGGGTTCCCGAGTTTGCGTTTGCGTTGCCGTTTGGTCCCAAGTGAGACGACGTCTGAAATTTGTTGGCTTTTTACTATTTTACTCTTAAATTTTTTACTCATTCTACACATTGTTCTAAAGGATTTTGAGACTTTTCTTTCATTACTTCTGGAGATAATTTCGACGTTCTTTGCTGATTTTCTCTATTGTCTATATTTCTGATATACCATCTTTATTTGAGAAGCAAATAATTTGAAAAATCATCTTAAAAAAAATTATAGAAGACAAACTATACATTAAAATATGCTTAAATTAATAAAATATTGAATATATTATTATCCTTATTTTGATCAAAAAAGAGCTTGGAATGACGAGATTGGTCTTTAGTGGAAAGTCTTGTACCTGGGGTTAATAAAAAATACAGAAAATCATTAAATATAAATTATAAGGGCAATTTAGTTTATATAAATATGGCTAACAGTCAAATTTAATAGTTACTGTCTAACTGCACCATCCAAAAAAGCGATATTTAAACTAAGGGACCAAACAATAGCGCAATCACAAACTCGAGGACTCAAATTCAGGCATTTCAAAATGTGAGACCTATTTATAGCATCATTCTAACCTCAGGGGTCCCTGTGTCATTTACTCTAACACTAATTAAGCCTCACTGCCCAGTGCCCACACATCCGAAAACTTGAATAGTCTCATTTAGGTCCCTCAAGTTGAAAGATTATTGCTTATGAGTTCTTCCATTAATGTCTGTTGAAAGGCATTCAATTAAGTTTTTCCACTTAAAGCATCTGGACCTGGGAGTAAAGATTCGGTAAACCAGATTTACTACAGCAAAACAACACACGAGTAGCAGAAGATTGATACTCAGTTATAGTTCCATAAACATCTTCGTTTGATATTTTTTCACTTAATTATCTGACATTCATTTTTATAAAAAAAAAAATAATTTCGCTTAGGCCTCTGAGGTTTGCCTACTTTACCATAAAGATTTACAACGTCAAAATATGTCATACAGGTGCACAGCAATTATTATATAGTTCACTAGGGTCCTAACTATTTCTAAAAAAACTTTCAATCAGGTCTAACGTAACGGTTTCTATCTAAAATACCGTTAATTTGTCCAAAATAAATAAAATTAAAGTAAATATTTTTAAAATTTACCAATTTACCCCTATGCACTTGCGTCGTCGCCCTCGTGACTGCACTCTGCGTGCATGGCCTCAATTGTAGGCCGCTGGGCCCAAGTAAGCGCGTGCAGGCGGCTGCTCGCGTTAGTGGCCTCGCAGCCTGCGAGCTAGCAGCCGCGCAGGAAGGCAGTTGCACACGCAGGCAATCGCACAGCCTCAAGCGCAGGTGGTGGCTGCTCGCGCATAGGGTAGCCTTGGGCACAAAAGGCCGCCATTGCGACAACGGACGACTCGATTCGGCAAGCTTGAGCGGGTAAGATTTGGCAAGACTGAAAATAGTGGTCACATACTTTGAAATTGATAGAATAAGGGTATTTTGGTCATTTTAAAAATACTTAACAGATTCTGTCACGGAGGGACCACGATGTCCTGTATAATATTTTTTTTGAACCTGAATAACATATTTTGAGATTTGTGAATTTTTGTGGCACAATAGACAAACCTCAAGAGGCCAAAATGAAATTACTCAAAAATATTTACATGACTATATAGAAAAATACAAATCCAAATAAACTACCTTCCCAAAATAAAAAACAGATATAATAAATAATAAATTTATAATCATTATCATAGCAGCATCAGAAAGTAGTTAGAATAATCAATCAGATAAAGTACCGCAACAGTAGATATCATTATACACAACAGTACAAGCAAGAAGCTTAAACTTCACTACAGTACTATCTCACACACACTAGTACTCATTTATAGTTAGAAGGACTATAAAGCCAACTGCTTTTAGGGTATCCCTATAATGGGAAAGTAAGGGATATAATAGCTAGAAGGAGCTAAGCCCCATTCTCTTGGCAATGGGAGATCAATGGTCTTTGATGATCCAATGCCCTGGTTCTTAACTTTAGAAGGGCAGGATGTGAAGAGAGTGAGGGGAGTAGACAAACTGTAGTCTTTGGAACCTCGAGTTCGAATGAGTTTAGAGACCATTGATTTCTTGAAGGAGCAGAGCTGCTTAGAGCCACCAATGAGCTTCACGAAGCAGTTAGAAGGCGGCGAACCCGAGTTTGAAGGAATTTTGGCTTCGAACAAACCCTTCTGATTAGTTTTCATGGTCACCAACCTCCTCTCATGGCTGCATGCAGCAGCCAGGAGTATACCTGGAAGCAATATGATGAAGCTGAAGATGAAGACTATAGAGAGAATGCAAACATACTTTTTTTTTTTTTTTCAAAGGAGTTGATACTTTAATGTTTTTTCTATGTTGTAATATCCTTTTATGGTACTTGGAGTAGTTCTTCTTTCTATTTATTTGGCAAATTTCCAACAGATTGCTTAGTGTTTATCCGACGGACAATCTTTATAAATTCCTCTACTTCTCTCTATCGTCACCCATTCCTCTTCTCCTCCTCCTTCCTCTTCTCCTCCTCCTTTCTTCCATTTCTCCTCCCCAGTTCCCAACCTGTACCAAATCCCAAAATCTCTAAACAAGTTTAACAAAACGAAAGAGAGAAGATTACCAGAGAGATCATGATGGGAAGGGCAGTCCAGGCATGAGACTGAGCCCTTCACTGTGAATTTGCATGCAGAGAGATTGATATTAGCAATGGTCAACGAAAGGATAAGGAGAGATTTGAGTGCCTGAAGAAAGGAAGCCATGAGAGAGATAACTGAGCTCAAATGGCTTTAGGTAGCTGCACATATACACAGAGGCTTGACATAATAAATAAAGGTAGTTGAGTACATGTAAAGAGTCTTGAAGAGGTGGAGACCACTGCCCAGTAGATTCTCCCGTCTGTCATTTTTCCAATTCGTTTGCTTAAGTGTGTCAGATATCCAGTTAGCTCTGGTTCTGCTACACCCAGCAATTAGATTAATGCCACATCCCCACAAATGATCCTAAATATTAAAGCTAACTCAAAACTCAAACTGAGTAACACTACACGTCCTCAATAAATGACTCAAAATTTTGAATTCAATAAGAATTTGTATATAACAATGATGTCACATAAGCAAAAAAATTATTTTTGTTTATATGACATCATTGCCATATAGGTATCACATAGAAATCCTAGTTTGATTTAAAATTTAGGGTCACTTATGGGAGTTGCAAAGCATTTTTCAAACTCAAAACTTTGAGGCTTCAAGCAAAACAAAGGTTCACCAAAAATTAAGCACGGTTAAAATGAACCTCTTTCATTGTTAACAGTACTAGAGAAAAAGCTTTTGAGTGGAATGCTACAAAATCATACAAATTAGGTGAAAATTTATGTAGATGTACCAAATTTTAAGGTGTTTTTTTTTAATTCCACCTCTTAACACCATAATTTTTTCCACCTCATTTGAAAATTGTGGTGATAACATGGTTCGAACCTGAGACCTCAAAATTCCCAAATTAGCTCTTTCCCTACTGGGCTAAGAGAACGGTGATTTTTAATGACACCATTTGAACCCAGCACTGTTGCATGAGAGCACTTTAAATGCTACTCTGTAATTAATGATGCACCTAATTGTCATGTGGTGTCAAATACTATTTATGATGCTTCCCAGTAAAAGAAGTAGCTGCTATACTTTCAAACATGGGAACATGAGTATTAGTAATGAAGGTAAGAACTTGCCACTATTGGAAGATATATTTTTGAATGAAGAAGTTAATGCGATTGTAAGTATCCCGTTAAGTGTTGCGCCACTACAAGACTGCAAGATTTGGGCACTCCACCACTCGGGAAAATACTCACAATAAACTGGCGACATCCATAAAGAGCTAGAAACAGCTAGCAATATTTAAAAAAAAAAACAACTTGAAGTTGATACAGGCATTGAGCAAATTTGATTTGATGGCAAAAATAATTACCATAAAAAAAGTTAAAACTCTAAATTAAAGAAATAAAGGAAGACATATCCAAATTTTCATTAAGGATGACAGCAAAAATTTGATGAACAAGGAAAAACTAGAAGTCTAGAAGGTAATCATTAGAATAATACAAAATTTTACACTACCTCCCCAACTAGCTCACCGACAACAATGAATTAGTTATGCACACCCTAGAGGAGAGGGCAGTATATTAAGAGAGAAAGGTAGACCAATCCTTTCCGCTAGGGAAACGGAGTAGTCTAATCCTTTCCGCAAGGGAAAGGAGCAGACCATCAATAAATAGAGGTTGAAAAGGCAGCGTAGATAATATAACACTATAGTAAAAATTTACATAAAGATAATGAAACAAGTAAACGCACTACTTGTGTCTGTTATGTCCAACAGGGTAGGTAAAGTAGCCATTCCAAGCTTGGCATTTATAAAATCAAATAAATGGATCATATAAAATAACATACATTGCGACTCCGTGATTGAAATCAATTATTAGAAGAAATGCAGCATATAATTCAAATTCTCCATGATGCTGGACATCGATGGAATAATATTTTTCAATGTCAAAGATCCTTAGCAATAAGGGGCAAGTATCTTTACTCAGTCTTCTCTAGTAAGTCATAACTATGTTCAAGTTTTGTTGTTCCTATGCTGACATCAATCATAATAAACACACCATTAACTAATTTCAACTAGCTTTCTCTTAATCGTGTAGAGATATGCCAATTAATAATTCAAGCTTACGGGCATATATACAAGAGAAATGGCTATTATTGTAGACATGAAGCCATTCAAGGTAGACATTAAACTACTTGACTATTCCTACTACCCCTTTGCTCACTTTAAGAGTGTTGACATCTCCAGTAAATGTGCAATCAGAACCAATGTTCCTAAAGAAATAAAAATTTTCTTAAGATCCAGAACATGCTAACATCTATCAATATTCTTATCACACTCAAGAGTGTTAATATGGATCGAAGATCGAAAATCGATCAAAAGTTGAATCAATTTTAGATTGAATCAAAATCGAGTCGATCTAAACAAGGCGACTAACGAGCCAAAAAAGCCGATTTTCAGCTGGATCAAGCCGAGCCTACCCTGACTCAAAATCGGCTCGAAATTATTACTGAGAATTAAAATACATATTATATATGTTATATAATATATATATAATATAAACCGAGCCAATCTCGAGCCGGATCGAGTTGAGCCCACCCGACATGAGATCGGCTCGAAAAAAAATTGAAATTTTATTTTTTCGAGCAGGCTCGAAAATGACTCGAAATCGGCTTGAAGTCGAACCCAATAGACTTCGAGCCGATTTCAAGTCAATCAAAATGTGATCGATCAGATTTCGAGCCGGTATTAGCTCGGATCGATAGCAGCCCTAATACACCATTATGATTTTTAATTTAATTGTGCTTAAGCTAATGGTTTTGCACATAACATTATTTTCCATCAATACGTTATCACCATCATATGACTTGTAAGATGAAAACCAATTTTTTTTAGGAACATATGGTATGAACATGTCGAGTTAAGAATCCACTCATTATCATCTCTAACTCCTATTATTACCGAAAGAATATCAACCAGAATATCAACATCTATCCTCTCTAAAGCTACGTTGACTTCTGTTGATTTAATATTCTTTTGACTATCTTGGCTAGATTACTCTTTTCTTTTTAGGGCAAAATAACTTTTCTTAATATGCTCTTTCCTTTTACAATAGTTACAAATCAACTTTTTATATTTTTCATTTGATTTGCTTCTACTATGGTTTCAAGTAAATTCTTTTTCTGAAGATCTCCCCCTAACCACTAATCCCTCAGTATGTTTGTCATTTCCAACACCCTTAAGCTTAGCTATTACATCTTTGGAGAGAATGAAGTTTACATGTCCTCCAAAGTTATGATTTCCCTTTTATATAGCATGGTGTCACGAAAATATTTATATGAGGGGGTAAAGAGTACAATAGTAACAAAGCCTGATGCTCATCTTCGATTTTAACATCAATATTTCTTAAGTCCCGAATTGTATAATTGAATTCATTTAAATGAGATTTGATGAGCATGCCTTCTTGCATATGAAGCAAATACAACTTTTGCTTCAGATAAAGCTTGTTGGAGAGGCTTCTTGTCATATACATAGACTTCAACTTGAGCTATAATTATACCGCATTCGTTTCATCTAAGACTTCAATCAACACCTCATCTGATAAAAATAGCTAGATGGCTGTGAGAGTTTTTTCATCCATCTCCTCATTTTCTTATTCTGATAGAGTCTTGGGCATTTTCAATTGACTCAAAAGTACCTTTGCTAAGCCTTGTTGGACTAGCATCCCTCTCATTTTAGTTTGCCATAACCCAAAGCTTTTGGAGACATAGAACTTCTTGATCTCATACTTTGCCGCCGCTGAATCCAAATAAGCAACTCTGACACCAGTTTGTTAGGAATTAATACTATTTAACCAATAAAAGCGCAACGAAAATAGGATCAATAGAAAAAATAAGAGCAAAGTAGATGACAAAGAGATGCTGAGTTTATGTGGTTCAGCCTAGAATTTTTTCGAACTTACATCCATGGAAGAGAAAATAAGAAAATTCGTTATCGTAAAAGTCACAATATAAATATAGTCACACAATAGGACAGACCAAACTCTCAACCTTGATTCCCAATACACTCAATCTCATAATAAAAGAAGCCCCAAAATTAAACTTTTTTCTCACAAAAGAGAAATATTCTTAATCTCAAAATAAGAGAATATAAGCTCAAAAGAGAAGAACCTCAAAAAATTTCTCCACTTCTCTTCATGCCTTCTTAAAATTTAATTTGCATGATGGGATAATAGAATTACTCTTCATGCCTTCATGAAGGCCTATTTATAATAAAAGATTTAAAACCAAGTTCAAATTGACAACTCAAGTTTACATTTGCTTTTACAAAAAGTCTTAAAGGTTAGATGATTAATCTGATCATGATAAACACATGATCAAACATATATCCAATTCACATTAGCCACTAAAATTTGAATTTAAATTTTCTTTCATGCAAATGTGAACATAAATTATTTATTTGAGTATAATTCTCTTCTAGAAATCCAAAGAAGATTTGCTTGAATAACAATTGCCAAGACCTACTTATAACACAAAGAAAAACAATTAGTAGATTAGTAACTTATTAAATGAGCCGTCCTTTGAAGAGGTTACTTGTAGAGGCTAAAGTCTGCATTAATCTCCCTGGGAATTGAAAAAAGTACATCATCCTGACCCTTTAAATAAATTTGGTAGTTTTATTATGTTCTTCCAGATTTTTTTTTGAAACTAGGTCTTCGAGATTTTCAGGTACACACAATCCCAATGCATAACTAACTTTCAATTAGCACTGGGAAACAAGCAACTCTACTAAAGTTATAAGTGTGAAATCAGGCTTAAGATGAGAACTATATTATTACTTTTTTTACTTTTGTAATCCAGAGATATTTAACTTGATTGTAGCTAAACAAAAAATATTTTCCATCTTTTCCTTTATGTATTACTTCAATCAAACGTAAAGTTTAAACCACTATGAACAAGCACTTGTCTTGTGGGATTGGAATAAGGGCATCTGCTTACCAAGGTATTGATCTAATTCCCAAAAAAGAATGGTATTCCATTATCCTTATGCATTAAGATAATAAATTCGGTCGTAGTGGTTGGGCTCTATTATGGATTTCTAACCACATTCTCCATAGAGCCCTCTTATCTCTTCCTTATCTGAGCTCGGGTTATGGAAGAAGAAACCGAGAAGGAGGTAACACATACAAGCATCAAGACAAAAAAAAATGAAAAATGAACAAAATAGCTATAAATATTACAATAAGAAATAACCTATCCTCATTATTCTTCTTTTGAAATTTCATAGTAGAGTAATTTCCACTGTAGAAAGCTTTGTTCTGCTGTGCAAACTCTCACTAGCCTAATAGAAGTCTTTAAAGACATGAGATGGTTAAAGGCTTCTCCCAGCCTATTATCATCATCAGTAACATTAAACCCATATTCTAGCATATGATTTTTTTAAAAAAAAAATAATTTCTAGCAGAATTACTTGTGGAAAATATCCCGCCTTAATGTTTATCTTCCATCCTTTGTTTTATAATGTCAAATAACCCTAGTAATTATTTACATGATACCTCCCTAATGTAGTCATTACTCCACCCTCTTGTCTTATTTACATGGATCTCAGCGACCTCATTTACTAAAATGTTTTAAATCTAGTTATCCACCCAATGTCAACACATATATTTCTAATGTGGACTCACAATCTCTAATGCAAATATCAATATTCTTCCACACCAACCTGAAATTGGCTACCCTAGCTTATAGAGAACTGTTTAACTCCAGGGCAAAGGGACAGCAAATGATCATATTGCTCTATATATAATTTAACACATGTTGGTGTGAAAATTAGTCAACTTAGATGGACGGATAATCTCACACCTAAGAGATTGTCGACCAAAAGCTCCATTGATCTTTCACGCGGGGTGAGAGAAAAAGAAGAAAAGAGTACAAGGTTTGAATGAATTGTGCCAGATAAATATAAAACATAAATAAACAAAAACAATCACACCACAATTAGACATTAGACATGGAAAACCTAGAGCGATTTAAGAAGCTCACTATACTTGCTTGGTTATAGTAGAAGGGATTACATGATATTATTGAGGGATTACACAAGATTGATTAGAAGGAATAAAAGTCACTGCTCTTCTTGGGGCATGAAGTTGTATTGTCTTAACTCCACCTCCCATGGTGAGTAAGGAGATTTATACTACTACAAAAGGGAATTGGTTCCGAGGAACCATTAGTTTTCAATTGCCCAGAGTCTACCTTGGTCCCCCTCATTGCCTAGAGGTGAAAGGAAAGGAAATTCTCATCACCTAGGGATTCTTGGGAGATGAAGTCTCCATCAATTGAGTATTCCAGAGAGGTGAATCCTCCAACATATGGGATTCTTTAGAGGTGACATATCCATCACTAGTGGCTACCCTTGATGTCATTAGAGACTGTTAGAGTAATTCGGGGATGACGCCCTACTGGTGTGTCCTATAATGATGAGTATTATAGATATTCCATTGATAAAGGCTATAGACCTCTTCTTTGCTTAAGCAAGTAATTCCTGCAAGTGACACAGACTGATATTTAAGGCTGCGTCATGTTCCTTGCTACAGTAGATCATTGATTCGAAATTTGTGAGTAGAGTGGGTACTTACATATTGGGTACTAGGAGTAATTTTCACCCCACTACTGAATTTTGGGAGAAGAATTCTGCTTTATGTTGAACAAGTGTATAAAGGGGTGATAAGTTGTGTAACATCGTCTAGTGTCAGATCCATCACTGCTAAGTGGTCATCGTTAAGCGACAAGTGTAGGATGTAGATTGAGAGGCTTGTTTACATTAACCTAATAGTTGATAGTGCTCATAAACAAGTCAAGTTGCAAAAATGGCATCAAAGAGTAAAACGATGACCCATAATTTGTTCTGGTATAGTAATCAAACACAACCTCCATTAAACGCAATGAGAGGAACAAAATCTATTTTTTTTTTAAAAAAAGAGAAGACAAATAAGCAAAATTCAACGGAAATAAACAACTCATTCATTTCCAGAATCTAACCAGAATGTCCAAATTGTATCCTTCCTTGACGCTTATAAATATCAACAACTACAATCAAAATTCATTAACAAATTCATTCCAGAATCAACCCAGGAAACCCGTTTGGCGCCAGGCAGCATTACATACCTGGCGCGTATCCCTCCCCTTATGGGTCCTTCCAGCCCCATCAACAACGGAGAAGGTTGTCATTGGCGATTCCATTCCATACGCCCGAGCCACGATCCCATGCGGCGGCAGAAGCGTTGCTTCGTTCCCGCCACTTTCTCCTCTCTCCACATCTTCCAGATAACCTGCTGCTCTCCTCATCCTATTGGGAACCATCGGCACGTTCACTGGCGCCGATTGTTGATAGATCTTTCTCCCATGTACATTTACCGCCGGCATAACCGGAATCAACCAAGCAGAGGATGACGATACTGGAGAGTTGGAAGCCGACGATGACGGGGAGATCGGCGTCTTTCGCTGAAGAAGAGAGCCTTTCTGATCGTCCGATAGGGCGGCGAGGATCCCGAAGTTCCTCACTGCCTTGAAGCGATAACCGCCGACGGCATTTCGAGAGGGTGAGGGAGGGCTTGCAGTGGGATTAGGGATAGTGTTTTGTGAGATTGAAGGATGATTCGACTCGGGTGAATCGCTCACAAGCCAGAAAACCTCCTCCTCGTCGAGCTCGACGTCGCCAGCGGCAGCGCCAATGCCGGCGTCCGGCGGTGGGAAGGAATGTAGAAAACGATCAGGATCATGGAATCTCCGCCGGGCAAATTTGTCCATCAGTTGGGCAGCAAGCAAGAAGATGACTTTCCGGAGGCCCTTTGGCCACGTAGAGCCATTATAGAGAGAGCGAGCGACGAGGTTTGAGGCGGTGAGCGATAGACTGTAGATGGAAATTACTGATAAAGCGGCAAATTTTGTTAAATATTTAATTTATTGATTTGAATATATACTGTAGACCTAATCAAAATCGAGTCAATCTAAAAGTGCCGGCTAAAAGTTTGGCTCGATAATAATTTCGAGCCGGAATAGGCTCGGCTCGATCCAGCTCTAAATCAGTTCTAATTAAAATATATTTTATATTGTAATATATATATATATAATATGTATATAATATATATTAAATATAATATATATAGATGTATATTATAAATCTAGCCGATCTCGAGCCCGATGGAGTCGAGCTTACCTAACTTGAGATCGACTCGAAATAAAAAGAGATTCGATTTATTTTTGAGCCGGCTCGAAAATGAATCGAAATCGACTCGAAGTCGATTGGAATCGACTCGAGCCGGCTCGAAGTCGAACCCAATCGACTTCGAGTTGATTGGAATGGACTCGAGCCAGCTCGAAGTTGAACCCAATCGACTTCAAGTCGATCAAAATGTGATCGATCTAATTTCAAGTTGATATTGGCTCGGCTCAAAATCGGATTAGTAACAGCTCTATCTTTTGAGTACATCTCTTTCAAAAAAATATATACATATTATCTACTACTATCCAAAAAAGGTTTATTTTATCTAAATGAATAGTAGTTCATAAATTTGAACATGTAGAAAAAAGGTAGAGAAGTTGATTTTACATATTAATTTTAATTTAAGTTAATTTTAATCTTATAATTTACATTATATATAAATTTAATATTAAATTAACATTATTTTCAATCATATATAAATTTTAACAATTTTTTTTTTTATATTTTACATATATTTTAAAATAAAAAATAACTTTATTTCATATCTTACCCACCATTCAAAATATAATTAATATTTTTTTTAAATTACAAAATAAAAATATTATATTAAAAATTATATTTTACTTAAATTAAAAATAATCTAAAAAAAAATAAATGCATTATATTTTATATTTTATAGAGTTATCTAGTTAAATAAGATTAATGTAGCTAACTTAAAATAAGTGGCGTGGCACTTAATCCAGCGTAAAGGAACTTATTTGTGTATGAAGGGGATAAAACAATTTTGGTGTTTAACGTAAATTTAATAATAAAATTAATTCAAAATAAATGAAATAATGATATTAATGATGATATTTTATATTTATATATATATATATAAATTAAATTAGAGATTTTTTGCTTTAATATTATTTTTAATATTATTTAGATATTTTAATATTTATATGTTATTTTTTGAATGATAATTTTATAATTTTTTATAATATTATTTATATATATCACTAAATTAAATAATTATTATTTTTAAATAACTTGTAATAAAATTGAATTAAGTGCTTGCTGGGAATGTTTGGCAAAGCCCTAAAAATGAGCCAAAAAATATAATAATAATATTTTAAATTTATTATAAATTTAATAATTTTATTTCACATTCAATACAAATTTCAACTTTAAAATCAACTTTATTTCATATCCAACATACCTCTCAATATTAAAATAATTTTTTTTTCTATCAACTCTATAAAATAAAATATATTTTTTTTATTTAAATTTATCCTCTAACCAAATAAGTCAAGTATTTAAAATTTGAGAGAAATACCAATATGACACTTATGCCATCGTTGTCCTAAAATTTGCATTATATTGAAAAGAACTATTATTTAAAATTTTAAATGATATTTTATAAATACCCCTTAAAATTTTCAAGACATTTTGTTTAAATTAATATTTCTACATAATTATATTTTCTTAAAAGTTAATATTATTTTAAAATCAATTAAATATTTATTAATTTAATTATTATTTTTTTCAAAAAATTAAATTTTATGATTAATTATATAAATTTATGATTTTAAATTTTTAATGATTGGGTTTCTAAGTTACATACAATACATTAATTAAATCTTTTATAACTATTTTACTATTAAAATTTTTATGAAATTTTATTTTTACCTTTTCTTTCTCTATTATATTTCGTAGGAGTGTAATTAAAGGCCCCTTCCTCTCGCTCTCACTTTAATTTTGCCTTACACATGCAAAGAAGGAAGAGAGGGAGGGCTGTTTGCCCATCCCCTTTGAACTAGTAGAGACAACTCGACTTTTCTTCTCTCTGTCTCTCTCTCTTCGGTTTTCCTTCTTCATCTGCTATCTTGTGAGGTGCACAGAGAGTGGAAGGGGCCTCCACTTGCTCTCCCTCTTGTGAGAGAAGTAATAAAAATAAAATTTTATAAAATTTTAATAGTAAAAATTTACATATAATTTTGTTGTGGGTTAATAACTTTGAAATGAAAGTCAGCTTATGAGAGGGCCACTACCTTCTCCTTTTATCTTTTATTGTATTATCTTATTTATTTAAAAGAATATTGTTACTCAATTGTTAAGTTACATATAAGATGATGATGCCTTTCAATTTATTTTTTTATTATAAGAACTTAGTTAATTATATATTAAAAATTTAAAATTATGAACTTGAATGATATTATATTATAAATTTAAGAAATTAAATATAATTTACTTTAAATTTTAACAAGACAATATATAGTTGAGTGTAGTACTTACAGTTTATGTCATAATTTATTTTTATTTTTTAATTAAATGTCATAATTTAAATTTGATTCAGTATTTTATGATGAGAGAAATTATTACATCCTAATGGAATATCATTTGGATGCAAATTAGAGGCTGTTATACTCGAACTCACCTGTATTGCACATGTAACAGTCTCTGATTAGCATCCTGATGGTGCTTTATCGGAATGTAATGGTTTCTCCTTCGATGAAGAAGTGAATTTCCCACCTTCTCATAAATCCGACCTTGATGTGCTGAAACATATCCAATATAACGCATATCGGATCCGGATATTGAACAGATCCAAATATTGTTGGATTGGATCCGAATCAATTTACTTCCCAAACGGAACCCTAGTTCTCTATGCTCCGTTCGCACCACTATATAAAAGGTATAAATTGCCTTTTCCTCTCTAGTTTGCGAGGTGGGACAGCTGGAGTCGACGACGTCGGCGAATATGCAGATCTTCGTGAAAACCCTTACGGGCAAGACCATTACCCTGGAGGTTGAGAGCAGCGACACAATCGACAATGTGAAGACGAAGATCCAGGATAAGGAAGGTAATAATCGAATAGCCCTCTTGTTCCTGTCACCAATTTTCATCGCCTTCGTGATCTCTCGTTAGGTATGTTTTGTGATTCGGAAAAGAACGTAGTTTTGCTGAGAAACATGACGTTTTGTAGGGATTCCTCCGGATCAGCAGCGCCTGATCTTCGCCGGAAAGCAGCTTGAGGATGGACGAACCCTGGCTGATTATAACATTCAGAAAGGCACTTAAATTTATTTTGTTTCATACTGTAAATGGCTTGTTGTTCCGCAACTTATTTTAGTTATGATGTTCCACAGAATCCACTCTGCATTTGGTGCTGAGACTTAGGGGTGGTATCATCGAGCCCTCGCTGATGGCTCTTGCCAGGAAGTACAACCAGGACAAAATGATCTGCCGCAAGTATGTTTTATTTATTTTTTCAATTTGCGATTCATTCTTTTTTAGAGTTTTGCTCATTATCGCTTTGCGTTAATGCGTCTTAATGCTATCCCACATTATAGTTCAGTTTATAAGCAAATCTTGATGGCATCCATCGTTTCTGGTGCATTAGTTCAGAATCCTGTGTCAAATAATTAAATCTACCTAGTGTTGCAAAACTGGTCCTTACCGGCCGTTCCTAGCGGTCTGATCGCAAACTGGCTTGCCATCTAGTCAGGTTGTATTCCAAAACTGGATTGTATATCAAACGGGATTGTATTAGTCTAATTGTGATGAGTCAATCTGTTTCTATGGTGTTAACAACTGTTATGCAATTATAATAATTTAATAGTATAAATAAGTTTATCTTTGTAAATATTTTATACTACGGTATCATGTCATTGTTATTCCTTTTTTTTTAAGTACTGGTGAATTACTGGTTTGACAGTAGTTCTGCTGGTTCAACTAGATGCTAGATTGGTTATTAATCCTTTCTGGTTTTCACAACATTGACTCAATCTTAAATTCAATTGACAATTTGAAATGATTTTGCTTAAATTCTTTTGCGAAAAGATTGTAGATAAAACTGTGCTTGTAAATTTAACTTCTTAAACATGCCAAATTATAAGTTGTGATCTGACAGGACATGTGAAGCGGCATTCCTTTTTTCAAGCATGTTATATTTTGCTGCAGCTATGAAGCATGGACACTTCAAGAACCACGTCGTGTCTGTGTCGGACACATGGACACTCGGGAACACGCGAGGACACGCGAGGACACCGTGTCGGACACGCGGGGACACCGTGTCGGACAAGCCACATGGCCTGTTCTAATAAAATAATATTAAAATAAACTAAAAGACACTTCTTAGACATGTGAGGATACTTTAAAACACTTTAGGATATTTTAGGATACTTTTGAGACACTTCTAGGATACTTCTGAGATACTTCTAGAATACTTCTGAGATACTCTTAGAACACTTCTGAGATACAGAACACTTCTAGGATGCATAAGATAGAATTGGATATATTTAATATTAATATTAAATTTATTTATTAATATTATATATTTTTAATAAAATTTATGGATATATCTATCTCATTTTTTTATTATCATTAAAATTTTATTTAATAAAATTAAAAATTTATCTCTTATTATTGTTAAATTTTTACCTAATATAAGTTATGGATATCCATAAATTTTAATAAAATTTTAAGTTAACCAAGTTAAATCAAATTTCTTCAACAAAAATAAACCAATCGCAAAAAAATTTAGAACTCTAGCTTCATCTTTATCCTGTTTTCATCCTCAACACTAAGAGTTCTTACTTTCTCTTATTGTCGTGCTCACTGTGATTGTTCTAATAAGCAAAATTGTATTTTTTCTTATTCAAAGTGAACCCTAAATTTATTTCTCAAATCTTTTTAATGCCGACGGCGTTTGTTCTCAAGTTCTCATCTTAATTCTATAAAACTTCAGTGCTGCTTACAAGTTATTTATATTTAAAAATTTAAGTTTGTATTATGTTATATATATTTTTTTAAGTATGAATTGTTAATTTTATTATTGTATTTGGCGTGTCATGCCGTGTTCGTGACCTATATTTTGGAAAATTGTTATGCCGCCGTGTCGTGTCGTGTCCCGTATCTCTGTGTCGTGTCTGTGCTTCATAGTGCTGCAACTTTTTTTTTTATCCCCTTTCTTTGTTCCTTATGATATAGTTCCAGGAATTGTTACTCAAAACCTTCATTTATTTGATTTTTTTTTTGGGATGAATGGAGAGCTGGAGGTAGGAAATAGTTTAAATGGACCACATGGAAAGGAGGATTATAACTGTTCTACAAATTTTCAGTTTTCACTTTCTTGGTATGGGTGATGAATCAGTTAGATGTGTTATGGGGAATTTTGGTTTGAGCTCTAGTTTTGAGGCGTACTTATGCTGGCCTGCTATTCTTGTGCCCTCTTTAACAAGAACTTCTTATCTGAATGGTTGATTTCAAGGTGGTCTTTGGGCATATTGAAATTGTGATGTATTCTTTCAGCTGCTATTACTTGATCTGGAATTTCTTTTGCCAAGATGTGTTAAGTGCTTGTAATTTGATTTTCTGTGTGCTGAAATTTTCTATATATGCCGTACGTATGCCTGAATGGAGACTAAATAGAGGAGAAATTCCCACCCAAATTAATTTTGGGTTAAGACCATGTTATTGAAAGTGTTGTTTAACTAATATGCACTTGTTGCATCCAGGCCTTTGTGGTTAGGAGGATATTATAAATTGGTCTTAGCTTTTGAAAATCTTGATTTTGGTTCTTGAGGTTGTAAAAGCACTGTAATTTTAGCTCCTCTTTCAGAATCTTGTCTTTTTCGCTGGCAAAGCCTAATGAAAAATATCAAATTTGATCATTTTTTATTAGTTTGAACCATTTACACATTTTGTACATATCTGTCATTATCCTCTTTAAAAATTTAAGTTTTTCCATCTCTTGTTTTCTCCGCTTTAAAAATTTTAAATTTAAAAAATATAAATAGTAATACTTTAAATTATATTTTAAAAAATTAAAAAGTTAATGATTGAAAATAATTACACTACATAATGGTAAAATACTAATAATTATGTCTTGAGATCAATTGACAATGCTTTTACAATTTCAAGAACCAAATAGAAGTTTTTTAAAAGTTGGGACCGATTTGTAACACTCTTCCAACCTCAAGAGCCTTGATGCAATTTACCCTAAACTTTATTTCTTTTATTTGATTTTTACAAGCAATTCGTTATATACATTTTTCTAGGTGCTATGCCAGGTTGCATCCAAGGGCTGTTAACTGCAGGAAGAAAAAGTGTGGTCACAGCAATCAAGTAAGCTCCTGAGTATCAGAATCTGGGACATATTCAAACGAAATAAAAGGACAAGTAGTATATATTAAACTCCTAAATCATTTTATGCATATATATATATATATATATGTTACACAAATTATTGATACAACAAAATTAACATAATGGTTAAATTGCGTTAAAAGATGCTTCTAATACTTGTTTTAAGATTTAATCTGTCAATTAGCTATTCTATTTTCTAGCAAATCTACATGCACAGAATTGTGAGAGCGCATTTGTATGTGAATGATATTTTGTCTGGAAACGATGAAGAACTGACCTTAACAGGATTGCCTAAATTGGCCTTAAATAAACTATTCTCTGCGTCAGTGTTAAGTGTTTAATGTGTTATTCTTTTTTAATTAGTGCATGTTATTGCTAAAAGCATTTGAAATGTCAGCTTGAAAGCTTTACCTGCTACCCCTGTTTTATTCCTCTCTTGCAGCTGAGACCCAAGAAGAAGATCAAGTAAACAATGTTTTCACTAAACCGATATGCTGGTACCGTTTCAATTTTCTATCTGGACATAAGTACTTTGTCATTTTTTTTGTTAATGTTTCACTTTATGAGTAGTTTGTCATTTCCGCTCTTAATTAATGCCATTATTTAGATAATTCACTTGATTATTTTTCTCTTCATGTCATTTTTTCTTGTTGGTTTGAATTTAGAGGTGGTTTGGTTCAATATTATTTTGATATTATGTCATATTATTTATATGTTATGATATTTAAATGTTATTTTTTAATATTTCATAATTTTTTAGGAAGTCATATACGCATGTCATCAAATCAAACAATCATATTTTCTAAATAACATGACATAATATTGAACCAAATGCTTCCTGTTTGGCGCGAGGATCAAATTTAGGACCAAAATGGTATTAGTTTAAAAAACAATAATAATAATAATAAATAAATAAAATTTTTAATCATTCTACACAAATTTTAATATAAAAAAATATTATTTTACTTCACATACTTAATAATTTTTAATAAAAATATTAATTTTATTTTACATCCTAGATTAAAATATTCTATTTAAGTATTTTAGTTCAAGATGTAAAATAAAATTGATATTTTTATTAAAAATTATTAAGTATGTGAATTAAAATAATATTATTTTATATTAGAATTTGTGTAGAATAATTTTAAAAAATTATTTATTATTATTATTATTATTTTTTAAATTAGTATTATTTTTGTTCTCGTGTCAAACAAAATATATGTACTTTTTTTGAATGAAATTGATATTAAACAACAACAACAACAAAAAAGCATTGATCTCAGATTGATTGTGATTGTGGATTTTCTCAGCTATTCTTATTAAGAATAATGGCCTTATTTGGCAATTGGCTAAAAAAAATAGTTTATTTTAGTCATAATTAAAATCTTAAATTTATTTTAAAAAATATTTTATATCTCATCTTATATAAATTTTAATATTAAATAATCACTTTATTTTACATTTAATATATTTTTTAATATAATTAATTTTATTTTATGTTATACGTATTTTTAAAAAAATTTATAAAATTTTTTCAAATCTTTTTTTTTCAAATCATTTTTTTTTTCAAATCATTTTTTTTTTCAAATCATTTTTTTTTCTTCCCACCAAACTGAGCCAAAATCTCTTTTATCAAAAGTGAGTTAAAGCTACATGTAATGATTATATATCTGTGTTATTTCCCCCCTTTTCTTGATACGGTAATTTGGATTCTCCCCACAGTGATGTGTAGTGGTTATATTTGTTGACTGTGAACACAAGCCAACCTCCCAACTGAATCCATACAAGTTTCACTATTCATCAAGTCTCTTTTGGCTTCTTGTCTTATGAATATTTTTGATATAAAGATTAAACTAAGTCTTTATCTAACTATGTGGTGTTGGTTATATAATTTTTTTTCATTGTATTATATTAAATAATAATTTTTTTTAAAATTTTAAATATATAATATTATTTTTTATAATATTTTATTATATTTTATTTTTGTATTCCTCTTTTTTTTTTATATAATCAAGATTCAATAATTTAATTTTACTTACTGGTGCTTTTATTGGCTTATGATTTATATGTTTAAATCATTTAAGTTGATTCTCTCTAAAGCTTATTTTTAATTGTGATCATTCTAATTTTTTCATGAATATATTTATTTTTTATTTTGTCTTTTTGTGTATATTTGTTCATTCATTTTATGTTTATCTTATTTTTATTTTTTTATTTTGTAGATCAGTATTCAATACTATATAACATTATTAATTTCATAACTGTTTTATTAAATTTACATTTAAGTTTTAGGCAAAATTTTTCATCATACAATATATCGGATGTATTTTTTCACTTTATTCATTCTGTTTCGATCTTGTCAATAACATCTCTATTTATTTTACTATTATTTTACATGATTAATTCGGCTATTTTCTTGCCTAGTCCACTCCCCTTTGTTCCTCTTTCGGGGTTCCACTATCCCAAGCTTGTTATGGCCAAGCTCAAGCCCTAATACAAGGAGGAAATCTATGCACTTTCGGTCCAAAGACACAAACCAATCTCTAGACCTTTTTTATCGAGGGAAAGGAACAACCTCACCTCTCCTTTTACTTGGGGACAAGTAAGAAAAATCCCTCTCCGCACAGGGAGACTCAAAACCAAAAACGAGAATAAGAGACGATGACCCTTATGGGTCGTACAAGAGATAAATTAACTAAATTTAAAATTTAATGAGAGCTCTATATGCAAAGAAGTCAACTCAACTTTCTGAAAAAAATTTTAGTATTATCTTTCTCAATGTTCTGTGAAATATAAAGAGAAGAGAAAGAGAAATCAAACTCGATGAAATATTTTAATACGATATAAAATCGAGTAAACAGAAACTTCAAATAATTTTCTAGAAAAAAATACTTAGCAAAAACACCTAAAACGTTTTCTGTAGATGCAGTATTACCTAAGTAGTCTACTATAAAAATTTTAAAATTATTTGAATTTTGTACGATTTATAAAAATTAAAAAACCGAGACACAAATATAAATTTCCAGAAAAAATTTGTTCACAAAAAAATTTCGAGAAAATTTTTAGATAAAATAATAGCTCCCAGAAAGATGTATTAAAAATTTCAAGTTATTTGGAGCTCAAATCAATAGTACAAAAATTCGTGAATCTTTAAGAAAAATTGATTCGGAGAGAAAATAGAAAATACCCGATTAAAAACACCTCCGATGATCCAAGAACTCCTAGAATCGACTCCCCAAGTTGTGAACAAAAACTTTGAGCTTGAGGAGAGAATTTTTTCAGCTTAAGAATTAGAGAGCTTGGAGATTGAGTTGGCCAATGAGGAGTATTAACTCAAAATTCTCCTTATTTATAGATGAAATGAGGGGTAAATTGGTAATTTGAGTATTACAATTTTTCATAAATTAATTGGGGACAAAATCAGCCACTTAGCATATTTTATGGCTGATTTTGAGGAGTAAAAGAAGGAAGTGAGAATTTAAAAATATTGGTGGAATTCAAAATATCGAGTAATTAAAAATATCGAGTTTTGTACGAGTTAAAAGCATCCAAAATCGATCACAAAAGTATTTCATGAAATTCAATTAATATATTTTTGTAAGTAATTATTTAATTTTATTTATGATTTTTTTATTCATTTATTATAAGTAATATATATGTACATATATATTTTTGAAAATATATTTCATCGAATCAAATCGAAGCGACACGTTAATTAGTAAAATTATTGATTAAATTCAATCAAAAATTTCAAATATTGAAGATCGAAGAAAACACGTCATTAAAAAAAAATATTTACTCATATAATTTAAATTTTTTTGAAAATCTCAATTCATCCGAAAAATAAATAAAAATCATATAAAAAATCACAAATAAATTTAATTATATTTATTTTAATTTTTTCCAGAAGTAATAAATTTCTTGGACTTACATGATCTAAAATTTTATAGCAAATGCATCTTTGAAGTTAACTTTTCGACTTGATATTTTTTTTCTCAGCGATCTTGATTAACTTCATTTCTTTTTATTCTTGGCTTGATTTCATCAATCTTGAGTCAAAATCATCTCGACGATCATCCTTCTTGATCTTGCAAAGCTTAAGTACAATATATACTAATATTTAAAAAATAATTAATCGAGTATATTATTAACATATTTGTTTTTATCAAAATCGATAAGAGTTCAACAAGAAAGATAAAGAGAGAATACTGATAGATTCGGCTCTTCATTGTATTCATCTTTTTTCTTAGGAGCTTTTGGATTGCCTGCTTGGGTTATGGACTTCAAGACTTACTACCTCTCGGTTGTTTCAAACTATTTATGATCATTTTGAATTACAATGTTAACCTAAGAGGGTCATCCTCTCACTGTTTCAAGAAATTAGAATCTGCCTTTAGAAGGTGTGAGGGATAATGGGTGTCAAATCTCTAAGTTAAAATAGAGAAAAGTCCCCCCTTATTTAAACCACTAGTAGATCCACCCCTTGGGTCAGTTTAGCCATACACTGGGAATGGGTGGCATACTAAGATCCACTTTAACACATGAACACATAAAATCCCTCTCCACTTGAGCAGTACATGGTTCCACTCATAGAGGAGTGTTGACCATGAAAGCTACATAGGCTAAATTGTGAACATTCTAGTAGTATAGGGGCAATTCAGGTAGTCTAATCCATGAATCACAAAGATGTCATAGTGCCCATTAATGGAGAGGGTGTGAAATGTGGGGATAAGAATCTAATCCCAAGAGCTATTCTACTACAATCCATGGACCATTTCTCAAAATCAAGTCCCAATTTTTCTTTGTTTTTCACAAATAAAGAAAGCATCCCTTTTCTACATCTAAAGACCGAAATTCCTCGCTCCATTATTTTTAGAGTTTGGATGAGAGGATATAAAGATTTTTTTTTTTTTTTTGATAACTAAAAAGAAGAGAGTTTTGGTGTTGTTAACAAAGTAATTAAAATTAAAATTTTAAGTTGCATAATAATTAACATAAATCAGACTTAATTCAAAAATAAATTCTATCAAAAAATTAAAAAATAAAAATTTTGACATGCAAAGTCCTAGATTTGAGTGATTCAATCAACGAAGTTGTCTTATATATATATATATATATATATTTTTTTTTTGCTGGATTCAAAAAAGTTAATTTAAATCAATAAAAATCTATCATATCAGATTTCTTAGTTGATAATGTTCGTTAGATTCGTTTTTAGCCTCTCAAAACCTTATAAATAGATAGAAATATAAATACTAAAATTATAAATTATTTTCTGCAAAAAAAAAGTCCGTAAAAACATGCACTCCAAATTCCTTCTCTCTATTGGGTTAGGACTTAGCACTATTCGCCAACCACCAGCTATGGAATCCCCATCCGCCGGCGATCGGAAAAGCCACCGGCCGGTAGGCGGCACAGAGCTGAGCTGGTGCCGTGCCGTCCCCGGCGGCACCGGCATCACCGTCCTCGCCTTCCTCCTCTCCCACCCAATCCCTCTCCCCCTCCTCATCTGTACCGTCCATCGCCTCCAAATCTCCCACCCCTTCCTCCGCGCCCGCCTCCCGTCCGCCTCCGCCACGGCCACCGGCGGGCCCCCTCCTCACATCCTCATCTCCACAGATCCTACCGATGTGATCGAAATAGTACCATCCGATCAGCTCCAAGAGCTCTCCGGCGCCGCCGATCCGCCGCCGCTCTCCCTCTTCCACTTCCTTCTCGAGCACGAGATGAACCGGAACCCCTGGGCCCAACCGGCCGAGCCGGTGCAGGCCTTCTTCGCTACGGTCTACGAGTTGCCCGAGCCGGACCGGTCGGTCCTCGCCCTCCGGCTCCACACGGGGGTCTGCGACCGGACCTCCGGCGTCGCGATTCTGAAGGAGCTGGTGCATCTGATGTCCGGCGGCGGCGATGAGGTGGACGGGGAGGAAGAAGAGGTGGTTCCGGCGATCGAGGATTTGATCAGGAAGGAGGACGCGTGGAAGCCGTTCTGGGCTCGAGGGATTGATTTGATCGGATACTCTGTCAATGGTCTGAGGTCGACCGTGCTCCGGTTCGAGGATGCCGGTTCAGTCCGCCGGTCCGAGGTCGTGAGGCTCGTGATGGACGCACAGGAGACCCGGAGGCTGCTCGGCGTGAGTACACCTTTCGCTTTATATGCAAAGCACAGAAAATAGGGGTGGGTTTAGAGTCGATTTGAATTTGAAATTAAAATTTTTAATTTTAAATTTAGTTTAAATCATGTCTACTAAAATTTAGCTTAATTATAAATTATATTTTTTTATAAAAATATTTATAATTTATATTAAATATATTAAAATATAATATTATAAATTTACTTTTAATTTATATATATATATATATTTTTTAATATCATTTTTTTATGTAAAATATTATGTTATATTTATATTCAAATTTTAAATATATATATTTATATACATATCGAATCGATTATAAGTTAAATCAATTTTATTTCAAGTGAGCTATTTTTAAGTAAAAAGAAAATTAAATTGATTTCAAATCGAGTAAAATATGAATGAAATTTAATTTTTTGAATAAAATTGTCACTCCTAACTGTAAAATGAAATTTTCACCTCTAACTGTAAATCTAAAATCTGAGAATAAAGTTCAATTCTCTGTAAAAGGAAAGAAAAAAAGTTAAATTATAACATGCTATATGTCTGAAAACAGTAAATATTTTTTTAATCACAAAAAAGTAAATATTACAAATACTGAATATTTGCAATCCTCATGATGAAATATATGTATATTTGAAATATTATTTGCATATTATACTTTAAAACTCTATATATTTTTATTGGATTTCATGCTAAAAAATGATAGAAAATATAAAATATAATTATAAAACTTATGGACTTTTACATAGGGTCACAGAAATTACATAAAGTTATACATTTCGCCATTTTTAAAAATTATATAAAACACGTAGAATTGTTTCATTATTATGTATTTCACAACTAAAGTTAAATTCTATGAGCATCTAAATGAAATATTTTATTTTCATTAACATCTAAATGAAATATTTCATTTATTTCAAAATTTTTTATCAAACTCAAATTTCTTGCTCTGGTACAAATTTTCCTCTTTAACATCAAAATTTTTTCTTCCCTTCCTCCAACGCCGGCCGGCTGGAGTTGACTAGTTGCCAATGGTGGTTGGCGGCCGCTGGGCGGTGGCCAACGATCGGTGAGTGAATAGCAATGGACTAAGTTAAAAGCTAAATTACTTATAGTTAGAGAGAAATTGATGGAAATACCAAACGCATAGTATTTAAATAATTTCGCATGTAATTTTTTGAGAATATTAGTGAAATGTATAATTTCGTGTAATTTATATGTCTTTTATGTAAATGTCTTTAAAATTAAAATAAGTGATATATAAAATAAGAAAAAATGCTATATAATTTCAATAATCGGCAAATTAATTGTCCAATTATAGTTTATGATTTTAATTTATTAGATTATCTAATGGATTAAGTTTTAATTTATTAAATAATATGGTGAATTTAAATATAAATTATAATTGATTAATTTGTGAGACAACTCAGAATAATATGTTACCGTTATGTGCAGTATATGTGTAATTTAGTGTTTTAAAAGTATGATTTTAATAAAAATCTATTACAAATTTTGCATGCTAACCAATATGAATTATCTGCATATCTCCATATTTTAGTCCTAGTTACTTTAAAACTTCCAACTATACCCCCCCTCTCTCTCTCTCTCTCATTCTTCTCTCCGCCATTGATTCATGGTGGTGGAGAAATTTTTGCATCTATATGAGGCACCATCCGGATGCCACTAAGGGAATGTGCAGTGTAGAATGAGAGTGCGATCTGAGGATTTGGAGTCTTTTAATTAGACTTTTGATTCAGGCACCAAAGAGTTCGTATTCCTCCTATTGTAATCATGATAGATCCCTTGTACTCTACACTTATAATGGCCTTTGACTATCCTCTTTTTGAGTTTGTGATTATTTTCTTAATTTGGTTTGTAAACTTTGAATAAATTCTTTGATCCACATAAATCTACGTGTTCTCTTGATTGTTCTTTCTTTATTTTCTTTCCTCTCTTTTTTTGCAGGGCTACACTGCATAGTTGATATTTTCCTTTAAAATCCAACATTTCACTTTAATTGAACACTTTTCTCTATCTATATCCAAAGGGTATTCATGCCATCTTAAACTTGGTGGTGGTCCCCATTGGGGAGATCTTCTCTTATGGCAGCTGGAATCACTGTTGGAGAGCAAGTGAGTTAATAGATATTTTTGATATAGAATAACTTTCATCAGCATTATTTTCCTAAAAATTAGGTTGTAGTTTATATTGCATTAAAAAAACTAGTATATCAAATAGTACAAAAGGAGCTATCACCTAAAAGGATAGTGCAAAACTCACTTGGATAAGACATGTTGTGACGCCCGTAGCCGAAGAGGGCGGGAGTATTCGCCGGATGATGTCTCAAGAGAGGGGAATCACTGGTATAGTGTTAAAATGTGATTTGAATAAAATAAAATGTGCTTAGCCTATTGGATTATTTAATCCTTATCCTATTTTAACAATTTATTATGGGATAAAATTTAATTTAAATAATCCTAATTATAAGGATTATTTGTTAGACTATTGAGATTTTTATGGGAATCAGATACACGATTTGTTATATGCTACTATTATAAATATGGGATGATTAAATAAGCTGTTATTAAAGTGATTATCAGGATTTCTGGTTTAAGCCTGCAAGTTCTCAAGCTTGTTCTTGAGAAACGTGAATAGGTGATTCACTTAGGTATTTTTAGCAGTAATTTTTCTTGGATCTTCTTCGTCGGCTACGGAGGTAATTTCGTAGAAATCTAGAGGCAATCATTTGATGCTCAATGAGCAATTGGATTGTCTAATCTGAAAGAAGAAAAAGATTCATTTCTTGTATCCCGTCTGAGATCGAGAACTAGGTAATTGGTATAAAGTTCTCTTTCTATCTGATTTTTTACATAATAAAGTCTTTCTCTGCCCTTCCCGTGAATGTAAGAGGAATACCTCTGAACTACGTAAATCTGGTGTTCTTATGGTTGTTTCGTTCTTTTATTATCATTATTTCTCATATTTATCTGGCACGATTTATTTGGTTAACTACACGTCTGGTGATCCGAATTTTCCACTGCATATTATTCCACAACAGTGTAGAGTGCGACTCCTGGCAGACTTCTAGGCCAAATAATGAATGGTGATAGGGGCACAGGAATGAATCGACTCACATCGAAAAAGGAGAGAAATCCTAAGCTATATAAGTAGATAACGTGATCTAAAATAGTAGAGGCGCTTTTTGGGCTAAAATCGTGAGGCTAATAATGAAAAACTCCATAGTTAAGCTTGCTTGGGCTGGAGTAACACTGGGATGGGTGACCTCCTGGAAAGCACTCAAGTCATGCAATTTTCCTAAAGCCAAAGGGTGTCACATTTGGATCACGGGATGTGATAATATGGTATCAAAGCCGACCTCCTACAGTACGATGTGGTTCGAGGACGAACTAAGCGAAAACTGGTGGCCTGTGACCCCCGTGGTCGAAGAGGGAGGAGAGTATTCGCCGGATGATGTCCCAAGAGAGGGGAATCACTGGTGTAGAGTGCGACTCGTGATATGCTTCTAGGCCGAATAATGAGTGGTGAGAGGGACATATGAATGAATTGATCCACATCAGAAAGGGAGGGAGATCCTGAGCTGTATAAGTAGATAACATGATTTAAAATAGTAGACGTGCCTTTTGGGACAAAGCCGTGAAGCTAATGATAGAAAACTCTGTAGTTAAGCCCGTTTGGGCTGGAATAGCACTGGGATAGGTGACCTTCTAGGAAGCACTCAAGTCATGCAATTTTTCTAAAGTCAAAACAGACAATATCTCTATATTTGGACCACGGGATGTGACACATACCCCTAGTCCAAGTGACATCTTCAAAAGCAAAAGAAGCTATAAAATCGGCTACTTTATTTGCACTCTATACACGTGTGATTCTGCCTTTATATGCTTCCAAAACATGTACAAAAGAAGAAAGAAGGTCGTGAGAGTCTCTATATTTGGTAGCTTCGATGATGTTGGCGATGATAGTTGCGTTACCTTCGATCCAAACTCCTTCCATTCGACTCCACCATCTCTAGCCTGTTGTTCTGTATCCAAAGGCCACTGTCCAGAATTAACTTTCAAAAGCTCATAGAAAACATCAGAGATGACTTTTTTATAAACAACTTAATTGAAAACTATAGAAACCTTACTGTTATCTTTGATAAAATATGAAAACATGAATCTTTTGACCATTAGGATAGAGCTGTAGGGTACCCTAAAGTTTGTGTGCACTGAATTGTGTTAGTACTGATTGACAGGCTTGCGATGCCAAGGGAATTAAGCTGTGTGGAGCTGTTACAGCTGCGGGATTGCTTGCTGCCTATGCTTCCAAAAATCTCCATGACAATCAACCTGAAACCTATTCAGTCATCACGCTCATTGATTGCCGGAAATACCTCAACCCTCCTCTTGAGAGCAAACACTTCGGTAATTTCTGCCATCTCTATTTAGATGCTATTCAAAGTGTTTTTAGTTGGATATCAATACTTTCATTATTTTTCATGACTCATTTATTTATAATTGGTTTGAATGAAAAATCAAGAGATTTTTTTAGGGCCGTTTGGTTCAATGTGATCTCATCGTTGGTGTTTTTTCAAAAGTTAATATTAATTAGATGTCTATAATATTATTGAAGCAATTTTATTTCTAAAACTAAAGAATGTGCTTCAAATATTTTATTTCTAAAATTAAAAATTTGATTCAAATTTAAGAAGCTTTTTATTTCAAGGAAAAATTGTTCTCCAATTAAATGCAGCAGTAGAATGATCAACTACTAATCTTTCCTCGCAGGATTCTACCATTCTGCCATCTTAAACACCCACACAATCCACGGCGGCGAGGGCTTCTGGGAGGTCGCCGGAAGATGCCACGACGCCTACTCGAACGCGAAGAGCAACAAGAAGCACCTTTCCGACATGGGCGAGCTCAACTTCCTCATGTGCAAAGCGATCGAGAACCCCCACCTCACTCAGTCCTCTTCCCTGCGAACCGCTCTCATCTCCGTCTTCGAGGAGCTCGTCGTCTTCGACTCGCCGGTGGAGCAGCTCCGGGAGCTCGGCGTGGAAGACTACATCGGATGCGCGTCGGTCCACGGCGTCGGGTCTTCAATCGCGGTCTTCGATACGATCCGAAACGGGCAGCTCGACTGCGCTTTCGTCTACCCTTCTCCGCTTCATTCCAGAAAGCAGATTCAGGAGCTGGTGGAGAAGATGAAGAGCGTCCTGCTGGAGGGAAGCTGTTCTGTTGCAGGTGAGGGAGGAAGATATTAATGTAAATTATTATTATTTATTTTTGAAATAATAATATTATTTATTTATTCATGGTGAATGCAAATTATTGGTTAAATATCATTATAGATTTATAAATTAAAAAAAAAAAAAAGCTTCTGGTTTGAGTGTCTCATTGTATAACTCGGTTTGATTCTTTTGTTAGCAATTTTGTCAAATATTTATCAAAAAACATATTTCAAATATGAATATATATCTTTATATATGTATATTTATTTATTCCTCAGTGTAATATCAGGGAGGTTGATGTTTTTGAAAATCTTTTTATCGGATTTTTGTGCTTTTAAAATATTTCATATGGCTCCTTCAATTAAAATATTAACAAAAAATAAAATTACCATTTTACCCTCTTCACTCTTCCTCTTCCCTCGTAAGTTAGCCAATGCCACCATTGTCACCACGCGCAATGTTGACCATTGTGCACGTGTATGCTCTCATATCGTGCGCACAGATATGTCGATGTTGCATGAACATAAATACCAATATCGGTGCCACTGATGTTGACGTGTGCAAGGCATTTGTGTGGCCTAGCATGTGATACCTTTGATAATATTGCTGGCAATGTTGACTTTGGGAGAGGGGAAGAGGGGGAGAGGGAGAGTCGGAGAGGGTAATTTTGTCATTTCATAATTATAATTTATATTTAAAAATAAATTCTTTGTTAACTGAAAGCTGATGAAATTCGTTAAATAGAATCTGATTGAAAAATTCATGTTAATTTTAGGTACTTAATTGAAAATAATTTTGATATTTAGGATCTAAATAAATTATTTTTGAAAATTTGATCTCCATAATATTATCTTTAATCTCAAGAAATTAAATGATATGTATACTCCAAAAAAAAATCAAAACTCATGCTTTTATCACACGAGTCATAAAAAATGATAGAAATTGTTCTAAAGAATCATTATGAAATATTTAAATTAATCTCAGGATCTAATATGAAAAAGTTAACAAGACTCAAGAACTAGATGCTAGTTTTAAAAATAAGAATTTATTTGTTATTACCTCCAAATTTCATTTATTTGTGGGTTATTACCAATAATTTTTTAATTAAAACATTTGAAGTCAATTTTAATTAAAAAACTAAAATTTTGATTCCAAGTTTAATATTATTGGAAAACCCGACTAATAATAGTGTGACAAATATTCTAACTGTATTCTCTTAGTTTTTATTTGATTAATAATTAAGTTAGTCATGCTCATATTTTAATTTTTTTATAGAAAAATATATAATTTGTTTTAGATATATATGTGTGTTAGAACCTTCTCTAACAGCTCAAGTCGGACAACAGCTCAAGCCAGACAGCAACTCAAGCCGAACAACAGCTCAAGTCGAACAACTCAAGTCAGACAGCAGCTCAAGTCGAGCAGTTCAGGCCGAACAGTAGCTCAAGTTGAGTAGCTCAAGTCGAGTAGCTCAAGCCGAACAACAGCTCAAAGAGATATCACCAGATAGTACTCTTCGTACTATTATGTCAACTCAGCATTTAAGATAGCATGGAGGCTCACTCCCTAATCATCATTTGCAAGAATATGTGTCAAATGTGACATACTAAACCTATTATATCTCCTCATCTCCAAGCTATAAAGAAGGGGGAGGAGGAGAAGCTCTGGGACATTCTCTCCCTGGGGACCCTTTCTCCGGCTCTCTCTCTGGCCGAGCTGCCCCCTCTCTCTTGTATTTATTTGATCTTCATTTAAAGATCAAGCTTTGTAAAAGAAGGGATTCGATTAGTGAATTTAAATCACCTAGACGGCGTTGTGGTTTTCCCCCGGACGCTCGGGTTTCCACGTAAAAATTATCGTCTTATTTTATTTTGTTTTGACATATTTTTTGCATCAACAATGTGATAAAAAATAAAGTCAATTAATTATAAAATATTAAATAAAATTAATTAATATATTAAAAATTATATAAGTTATTTTATTTTTTTTAAAAAAATAACTATGGTCAACACCAACCAAAACATAGACTTTTTTTTTAATTAAAACATTAATTATTCTAAAGTTTAAGATAAGACAGCTAATTTATTTATTGTAACCCATCCAACAAATGATATATTGCATTTTGCTATATTAGTATTTGTTAATTAGGCAATTAAAATTTTCTTAAGCAAAAATAGCTACTTATTTGCTAATATATAATAATTTTTGAAGGAGTAAATAGAATTATATTATTCAAAAAATATATATATTTGATAATCTATTTTTCACTATATTTTATATAATTGAGGCAATTTTGAATAATATAATTCTATTTTAGTTGGAGTAATCTTAAGTTATTAAATATTATTTTTAAAAGATATTTACATATATACTACATAAGTCTTCTAATATTACACAAGTATATTCTTCTCAAAATTTATTTCATAGAATAGTTAATTTTTTTGAAGAAAATGCGTATGATATAATAGTGAAGATTTGTATGATATGTACGTAAATATTTTTATTTTTAATTTTTAATAAAAAAATTTATTTAATTGGACTAAATATGTAACGATTTCGGCTTTTATCTTTGCCAATACCCAATTTTTTTTTATCCTCAAATAATTTCAGTATATCTTAATATAAATTTGTCCTCAATATACAATTATTACATTACACCATAAATAAATATAGAATTCTGAACACAAATAATCTAAAATAATTTTCCAATTGTTTCTCACCCATGCTTCTTATGCTTGTGCTAAACCTGTAAAAATTTTGCCAAAAAGGCGTCAGTCCACCAACAGGACTTAGTAGGAGATATCAACAGCTATGGGCCACATAAAATATTTAATAAAGTTTCATGATCACAAATTTATTATTTTGAGATTTAAGAGAATTATTATATGCATACACAACAACATTCATAGACTTATATCAAATGAATAAATAACATAATAGCAATGATAATGATAACTATGCGTACTTAAAATGTATAACAGAAAATATAAAATAAGAATTTATAATATGAGTACTATCAAATAATTGAGCATGTATATCATGAGTTTTTTATGAACAATTGAATAGTATAAATGCAAGATAGATAATTAACACAATACGAATACTAAATTTAAATAAGTGCAACATGATTGGCCTAATAATTATAATATACACATAATAACAGAACAAATATAAAAATATAATTAACGAATAAATTTCTTTTTAATTAATTTTATTTTACTCTTTTGGGCCCGTGAATTCTCGTACTACGCCTCAGCTGCCTTTTACACATTTGAGGATCGTCACCCATCATGACAGTCGGAAACTGCCAATGGATACCGTCGTGCCAAATATATCATATGCTCGAGCTAAGGCAGGTGCGTAATCTCACAGAAATCATATTTAACTTTTAATTCATTGTCGCTTTTAAAATTTTGATTATAAATTTAGTCATATAGCAAGCTCATACACTTGTCTAAATATTATATTATATTTTTAAATGTGACGACAAGTCCGTACACTTGCCCTCCCGTAGGTGTCATAAACACAAGTCAATATATTCTCAACGAATATGATGATAAGTCCGTACACTTGCCCTCCCGTAGGTATCACAGTCGTAAGTCAATATATTCTCATCGAATGTGACGATAAGTCCGTACACTTGTCCTCCCTTAAGTGTCACAGTCGCGAGTCAATATATTCACATCGAATATAATGACAAATCTGTACACTTGTCCTCCCGTAGGTGTCACAAACACAAGTCAATATATTCTCATCGAATGTGACGACAAATTTGTACACTTGCCCTCTCATAGGTGTTACAAACATAGGTCAATATATTCTCATCGAATGTGATGACAAGTTCGTATACTTGCCCTCCCGTAGATGCACAAATATAAGTCAATATATTCACATCGAATGTGACGACAAGTCCGTACACTTGTCTTCCCATAGGTGTCACAGTTAAGGAAAATAGGCATATCATTATATTATATATTTATCTCTTTATTAAATAAATAAATAAAACTAGCAATTAAATCATAATAATTTACATGCACCATACATTATCAAACTTTCACAATCCACCTTGTACATTATAATTTCGATAATTTAATTTTAAGTCATCTCTCCAATTTGAATTAAATTTCTATAGTAATTCATTAATAACCAATAAAAGCAATCGTCATATCTTCAAAGATATTTTAATCTAAATTAATAAAGATCATTAACTCTTCACGTATAATTCATGAAATCTCGATCAAAATTTAATGAGAGTATGATTAGAACTAATAATATAATTATAATTCATATTTGAGCCTCATATTATAGTGAATTAAATTGAATAATGATCAATCCCAAATTTTTTATTTTTATCACTCTATAATTATAAAAATATCATCATTATTCGAATCAAATCATCTATCAATAAACTTATTTAGTATAAGTTTTAAACTCCAAATTATTAAAAATTAATTAAATCATCAATCCTCAATATCTCATAGTATTTGAAATCGATTTCATAAGTCTAATTCTTCTAAATATAATAACTAATACCACTGTCAAAGTAACTCAATTGTTTGGACTTCTAATAATAAAATATATATTTCTAGGCTAATTAATAAAAATATTACATAAATATGATAACCAATCAAATAATCTAATAATCTTCAAATTCATATTTAATAGCAATCATTTAACATAAGAAATCTCTATTTAATCTACATGTAATGATAAGCTCTTTCAAATATAGATTTTTATGCCAAGTTCCTTTAGCAAAATCTCATCCAAAATGAACTTTTTAAAGGAAGATTTGTATATAAAAGTTATAGTATAATATGTCTTCTATCTTCATAAAAAATTTTATATCAATCTGAATTCATTTGTTATACCAAATCCCCTATGAACTAAACTCGGTTAGAAAATCTAAATTTCTATTAGATTTTATTGATAATACCAAAATTATACTTTTTATTCCGAATTAATCAAACTTGCCTTCACAAAAGTTGTAGGCAACTTCAAGATCTAACTCACCACTAATTTTCATCAAAATTCGAGATCATTTGATTTTCCAAACTGATGCTACAAAGCTCAGATCTGAAATAAAAAAAATTCCAGCAATATACAATCGTGCATATATCTAAACAAATTTTTCTAATAAGATAGTTTAAGCCCATAAACGAAATTTACAGCCATAAACATGAAGAAAATATCAGCAATACAATAAAATAAAATTTTACAAATAATTAAATATTAAATTTATTCAATACTTGTCAAATTATTATAAATCAAATTATGTGAATTCTTATTTTTGATTAATTTAAACCGTAATAGTTAGAGAAATCTCTTACCTCAAGAAATCATAAAAATATCTTCTTTTTCTTCCTCCTATTCTTCTCGCTTTTTCATCCAAATCTTTGAAATCCTTCTTCTGTGGTTGCTGATTCGATGGAGAAATGTTGTGATGCCTCGGTGGTTGCCGATTCGATAGAGAAATATTATGATGCCTCGGATCTCTAGTTCTCTCTTCTCCTTTCTCTCCCTCTCCTCTCTCTTTTCTTTTTCTCTCTCTCATTCTCATTTTCAGCCAAGGAAGGGGCTAGGGCTGGCGGTTGTGAATTTGGAGAGGGATGAATCGATGTATGAGAGGAGAGAAACATTATTTCCTCTAATAACTCAATCTAAGGGTAAATATGGTATTTCTTTCAAGGCTAAAATTAAAGGACAATTAAATCTCATAAATTTAAAATTTAAATAATGATAATAAATCATCTTTAACCTATAACCATATCCCTTAAATATCTCCAATTTTGATAAATATCTTCATGAGAATTTTAAATCAATAAATATCTAAATAAATTATGATCTATTAAATAAATTCAAATTTAAATCAAAGAAAAAAATTTCTTAATATTTCTCTTAATATTTTCAAATAAATACTAGATCTTATAAAAATTATTTCTAGATCTAATATTTTTTTATCACCCTTTCTATGTCATTTTTGGAGATCAATTAAAGCAAAGTTATCACCCAAAATTTCTTCTATAATTTCTATACCAAAATACCATAAATATCATTTATCACCCAAATTTGTACATATAATTCTGATTTATAATACACATCAAAATCTAAATTTTCAAAATATTACAAAATAAGTATGTAAAAATTATGAAATTATTATTTAAAAATGAATATTTAGATAACAATGAGCTAAATGATTTCGTTTTTTTCAAAAAAATATTATTACTAAATATTTGAAAAATATTATTACTAAATATTATTTTTATGAGATATTCAAATCATTAATATCAGATGGCGCGAACTTATTTAATTAAAGTTTATTTTTTAATTTGGGGTGAAAATATATTAATATATATATTTTTAGATATAAAATAAAATAATTTTTTAATATTAAAAATTATGTAAGATATAAAGATATTTTTTATTTAAAATTATAAAATAAATCGTATTACCTATTGCTTAAGCTTTTGAGCCAATTTAATGACTTGTAATCACTTGTTAAGCCTACTCCGAAGTCCAAGTCCTTAGCAAGCGACGAGCCGAAAATGACGGTGAAATCTACGCTCTCCATGGTGCTCCGCCTCCCCCGATCGCCGGCGGCAAAGGAAGCAGCTCAGAGCAGCTCCCGGTTCTTCAGTGACGACAAGGGTCGCGTTCTTGGCGAGGAGGAAAAGGCCGCTGAGAACATCTATATCAAGGTCCTCTTTCCGATCCCTAGCTAACTCATCGAATTGCCCTTCACTCGATCCTTCAACTTTGATGCATTTTCCCCATGAAATATTTGAATGCGTCTTTCCTAAATTAGAAAATGGAGAGGGAGAAGATGGAGAAGATGAAGCAGAAGGCGGAGAAGGAGAAAGCCGAAGCCGATAAGGAGAAAGCTGAGAAGGTAATAGTTATGAAGGATTAAGACGGAGATTTACTCTGATTGTTTTGATATTTTTCTATCCATTTCTGTCATGGAATTAATCTTGCATTTATTAGTGAGTGCGTAAGATATACGACACTGTATTGAGCTTTTATTTCTGCGGCAGACATGAGAATTTTATTTTATGATTCATTATGATTACGGTATTCAATTATTTCATCAATTCTAGTTTGCTAGTTCATGAGAGTAAGGTGGCATTGAGTCTATCTTCAAGTGAGTAAGCCTTAACTGGAAATCCAAATTTTCAATTCTGAGTTTAGTATGATTTGATTCTATTAGGGCTTATTCTTTTTCGAATCCATTAAGTTTTTATTTTTGGAAATTGTGGCCTAGACTTTTAGATTAAACTAAAACAAGTAAAGTGCATACAGCAAAAGGGAAGGTATACTTGCCCATACAAAAAGGCATAAGGAAAATACATGATAAATATCACCTAGATATGACATTAATAATGACTCCACCTGTAATGTTCCATAACCAAAATGTAGAAGTTTGCCCTATTGCGATTCAGAGGCACATGGATCCTAGGCCTCACACATGTGACCCTAAGGATACCTTTAGGCAAAATTTCACATGAACAAGCACATTAGAATCATCCCACATGGACACGTCGGGAGAAAATCTTGAGATATAATTAATATTATGACCCCAACTTGTTGAGGCACCTTTTGTGTCTCTTTTCCATGTTGTTATCAGTGATGGGGATTCCTATGAACATAGGGGTTTATATGTCCCATCAGTGAAACCCAAAGCATGAATCAATAACACACTTGACCTTGGCTCTATGAGATGTCATCATTATTCCCATCAACCAAAAAGTATCACTACACCAATGATAAAATGATTTGAAACACAATAAAGCAATAATATGCTCAGCTTAGCCAACAAGGGCTTTCAATCCACATTTGTGCTCTCAGTGGGATTCTTGTGTAGCTCACTCTCCATCCTACGATTGTCGAGGTAGTGCATAATCTATGGTTGCACTTGTGGCACCTCAGCTGTCTTCTATTGCTTAGGGAGCAATAGTCATAATGATGTTCTTCTTCCTTCTTATGATAAGGTATGGGGAAGGAATTCACTAGATTTTAACCTTTACCTTTTCATCTTCATTGTATTGTCATCTTTTTCCTTAGGAGCTTTTGGATTGTCCTCTGCTTGGGTTATGGACTTCAAGACTTAGTACCTCTCGGTTGTTTCAAACTATTTATGATCATTTTGAATTACAGTGTTAACTTGAGAGGGTCATCCTCTCACTACTTCAAGAAATTAGAATCTGCCTCTGGAAGGTGTGGGGATAATGGTGTCAAATCTCTAGGTTAAAATAGAGAAAATTCACCCCCGCCCCCCCAATCCATGCTCGACATTGATTTCATCCTAATTTATTGACAAAAACTGCTTTTGTTCCAAGGGTTGGATAGCTAATCCAACCACATTTCCTTCTATTATGGGATGTGTAGTTTTTTCTACATCCATCTGGATTTGTTGGAGGGCACTATCCCGGTTGGTGGAGGCCATTTTCACTAAGATAAGCTATTGATTCGCTGTAGTACTCTGTTGTTTTGCCACCAATATATTCTTTCATTATAGGAGAGCGATGACTAAAAATAACCCCATTTCATTTTTTGGCTGGTGTATGTGCTTCTACATCCATTTGTTCAAGCAAGAGGGCATTAAGAGGGTTGGAAGTATTGATTTTGGTAGACTGTTGTAGCTGTATGCAGGTTTATTATTCCCAGGTTTTCTTCTTCTTTAAGCTAATCAGATTACTCCAGAAATTTTGGGTTGCTGCTTAGGTCTAGTGCTAGATGACTTTTGCGTGTATTAGAGCTCAAGAGCACCTCTATCTCATTGGGAGGGGTCTCGTAGTGCTACAACATCGTGCTTCTTGGAGAAAAACTAAGATCCCCTCAGCATGGGCGGATGCATATTATGTTGTTTTCTCTGGGTTGCTTTCAATTTATTATTGTCATCAATTATTCTATTATTTATTGCTTGAGATGGCTGCTTTCTTGTTCTTTTACAGACCTAGCTATGTTGGAATTGGATTTAAAGGCTGAGCTTGATTGGTAAATGAAATCTGGGCATGCAGTTCCAGGGGTGGTTGGCTACCCAAGGAGTTTGCACCTAGTGCTGATGGTGAAATAGGAGACACTTTGCTAAGAATAAGCTATAGATATAGTTGTAAGACTGTAGTCATAAACCTTTTGTTGAAGTGTGGGTTGAAGATCCTTATGGCCGACCATCTTACATCTAAACTAGATTAGAGGTATCCCCTCTTATTTAAACCACTAGTAGATCCGCCCCTTGGGTCTGTTTAGCCATACACCAGGAATGAGTGGCATACTAAGATCCACTTTAACACATGAGCACACAAAATCCCTCTCCACTTGAGCAGTGCATGGGTCCAATCATAGAGGAGTGTTGGCCATGGAGGCTACATAGGCCAAATTGTGAACATTCTAGTAGTATAGGGGCAATTCAGGTAGTATAATCCACGAATCACAAAGATGTCATAGCGCCCATTAATGGAGAGGGTGTGAAATGTGGGGATAAGAATCTAATCCAAGAGCTATCCTACTACAATCCATGGACCATTTGTCAAAATCAAGTCTCGATTTTCCTTTGTTCTTAACTGATAAAGAAAGCATCCCTTTTCTACATCTAAAAACCAAAATTCCTCATATAGGCCCCATTATTTTTAGAGTTTGGAAGAGAGGAAATTAAATGATAACTTATCTCACATACTGGCCCTTTCATTATGTGTGTAAATTTCCCTACAATATCGACCGTCTTATAAGACTGAAGTTTGTTTCCCTTCACTTTAAGTTATTGGATTTAGACTTTTATTTTACCTCATTTATATTTTAATAGTCCCTTGCCATATTTTTTGAAAGAGTGGCACTTGCCTTCTATTAAAAAGGGGAAAGTACAAGGGTATAATGAAGTCATATCTCCTTGAAGGATACTGCAAAAGTCAGGGACACACCCCTCACTTAGCTACCCTATTGATCATTCCTAATATGTGCTTAGTTGCGAAAAGAGCAAACAACTGAAGCTGTGCAACGTTCTCCTTCAGTAGCTGATTCTCCCATTGGCTTGTAATGGTTGTGTTCCTCAGCATTTGTGCAATCTGGCCCATGATATCCTGAGCATCTCTTTCCAGCTAAACGCCATATGCCTATGTTGCCCACTTAGTTATTGCCTGCATGCCTAAGGCATTGCTCACTTCTCTGCCATGGCTATTACATAAGTTATTATTTTCTCTCCACATCCTTCCAAAAACTCACCATTGTGATCTCTAATGATGTATGTTGCAGCTACCAGTCCTCCATGCTGAAGACATCCATCTACAATTTGATCCATTGGGGAGGGTGGGGTGTCGATGACTGCTCATTGCTGCTAAATTGCCCCAAAGGGACTTGTCGACTCCAGTGGTTACTCAAATGGTTCAGTTGGCCTTGTGTGATGCTTTTAAGATTAACAACTATGGCTTTTGGGTTAGGTGTTTGCTTCCCATGAATTTTATCATTCCTTGCACTTCACACATAATACATTATTGCTGCCTCTAAGCTCAATCTGCTGTCTGCTTTGTTGCACTTTACAATCTTTGACATTGCCTCCGTCTTTCCTTACCAGGATGTCGTCTCTGGCAACATAACGCTATCTTTGCTTAGAATACTTCTCACCTCCCTGTAAATCCTGCAGTTCCCTGTTAGGTGGCTATAACTTTCCTCTTCACTGCATCCCTAAGGGCAGCCAGTCTCACGTGTCAGCCTTCTTCTTTGCATCCAAAGTTTTGTTGGGATGGCCTCCTTAGTCTCCATGTAAAAGTTTGAATTCTGGGTTGAGTTTTCAATTTCCAATGCCAATTCCTTGAGCTGGAATCTGTTACTCCTTTAAACCCACTGGCATATAATTTAGAGGTGGGGATTTTGGGTCCATCGGTTTCAGCACAGACTAGCATATCTGTTGCCCCTCAAGGTGTCTATGCACTCCTGCCAACCTAGTTAACAATTCTCCCCAAACCATGTTTTAGACTTGATTGGGTCCCAACTGTCTCCAAATACTAGTTCTGCTACTCTGGCTGTGCTCTCCGTTGCTTGGACAGTGACATAGGTTGGCCATTTGCTTTTGGGCAACGTTGCAACCAAGGCTCTTCCCAAATTGAAACCTGCAATCCATTAGCTATTGCCCATATCAAGTTATTTTCCACAACTGCTCCCCCAAGGCATGCATATTCGCTTCCAAATCCAGGAGTCTCATGTCCTATTCTTATAGGTTGCAGCCTTCCCCATACTTGCCATTAAAGGTAGGCCTCCAGGCCCTCCACAATCCTTCCTTCCCTACCTAGAAAATTTGCTATGTGCTTTGCCACTTAGTTTGTGGATGCACAAAACTCCCATGCTCTTTGGCTTACAACTTCCCAAGCTATGTGATGCATGGTCCTTGTTGTGTTGTCTCCACTTCATAAAAAGGATCTTGTGAGCTTCCTTATTATTTCTAGCACATTGATAGGCACATAAGTATGTGAGTCTGATGCTAGCGCTCTATATATTTCATTGGACTGTTTGGTGGAGGATCTTCGTCATCTCATGGTAGCTGTAAAGTGCAATTAATAGATGATTATCTCCTACTATAGGCCAGTTGTATCATCTATGGTTTACCCTGCTCAGAATCACTTGAGGGGTCTCTAGTGAGCTCCTTTCAGCCAAATATGCACTTGAGTTGCTAGCTATTATATTAAATATTGGGCAAAATCTTTAGATTATATATAGTATATATGCTTAATTTTCAACTATGTGACGACTGAGTCTCCTTCCTTTAGCTTGCATGATCTCGAATAAGATATTCAGCTTTCGCAACTCCATGCATGTGCCCTATAGGAAGCTATCAAAATTCATTTTAATCCAATCAGACAGGAGGCATAAACTGGCAAACACAATATTGATAAGCATTATTCTTCCAGCCAGGGCACCTCCAGGGATAGGTGCCTTGCTCCCTATGGAGAAATCCTGCTTATGACAGTATCAATAACGAAAGTGAAGTTTGCCTTCCCCAGTTTATTCCTTGTCTGAGGGACTCTTATGTGCTTCCACTGCTTCCTTCCTGCATTGTGAACCTCCCTCTCAGTGTTGTCTTCCTAGTTTTGTTGTTGTTGAGCTGAAAATTATTGATGACTTATTAAATTTGACAGCTTTTCCTGAATGCCTGCAGTAAGTGTCCAAAGCCTTCATGTTTGTTGCTATATTCAGATTGGCTTCCCTCACTAGTAGCAAGTTATTAGCAAGCGTTAGGTGGGTATCAGCAGGTCCCTTTATTTAGAGCTTAATACCTCCCTTATTTTCCTTCTTGTGCAAATGAGAGTAGCTCTGAGCTCAGAATAAATAAGGAGACGGTGGGCAGTCTTTCCTTAATCCCCTTTTAGCAGTGATCATGGGGCTCCTCCCATTCATCAGCAAGTTGAATCTGGGGCCAATCATACACATTCTGATCCACTGCCTCCACTTCTTCAGGAAACCACCCAACTTGCCTAACATGTCCATGTAATTCCAGTTGACCCTATCATAAGATTGCTCCATGTCTGCCTTCACTATCGTGAAGCTCTCTCTAGATGAAGTTTTATGTAGTCTATGAGATATCTCTTAGGTCAATATGCAATTATCTAAGATGGCCCTGACTTGCACAAAGGCTTCTGGCTCTAATGATATTGAGGGTGCTATGTGAGCCTTCAATCTATATACCAATATTTTTGCTACAATCTTGTAGATGGAGTTACATAGGTTGATTAACCTAAACTGTCTGGCTTGCTCGACACCAAGCTCACAATGGTTTTCTTCCAAGCCTGTGGCAGCCTAGCTTGTTCAAAAGCTTGCAACATTGCTTAGATAACAATTTCTTTAACTATTGTCCAAAAAGCCTCGTAGAAACTCCCAGTTAGACTATTGAAGCCAGTGCTTTGTTATTTGCCAAGGATGAAACAACCCTTTGAATTTCTTCCCTAGACGCTAGTTTGGTGATTTTCTGTTCTAGCTTCAAGTGACAGCATTGCTCCCTTGTATGCATGCTCTGTAGTGCTTGAACCTTCTCTTCCACCCCCATTTCTTGGTGTAAAAGGTCTTTAAGGTCTCAAAGTCTCATCTTGTTCCATGATTCTTCTTCCCTTATCAGTCACAGTTGCCTTTATTCAGTTCATCCTTCCTTCCAATGGATGCTCTATGAAAGAAAGTTATGTTCGTGTCTCCCTTAACAGGTTAGTTGATGTTAGTAGAAGTGATGAAAGTGTGTTGGATGTAATACATAAAAATGGATTACTACTATGTAAAATTGCTAATACAAAATATTACGTGTAAATATCCCTACAAAAATGAATTGATAATTTGCATGTTTTTGGTGCATTTGAGATGATGTGTTTTGACATATCATACTTTCATAGTCATCCATCTTTTAAATATTATAGCGTACACCTCCGAAACTAATATAATATTATATGCCATAAACGCTAAGTTAGCAATTGTGAGAATTAAACATTATTCCACTAATATTTCAATTTTCCCAATTTCCTTGCTTTCTTTTCCCTCCCCTATTCTCCCTCTCCTCCGACTCTAGCAAAGCCGCCTTTCTTTTGCCACAAGCCTCCATCACCTTACCTCTACTCCCCATTCCTTTGTTTCCTTCTCCAACTTTGGGAAAGCCCTCTTTCCTTCTACACTATACTCTTGCTCATGCTATCACTCAATAGGAAAACAGCGTCACCTCTCGTTAATGTGAAAACAATGTCGCCACCCTTGATGTAATTCCATATCACACCGTCACCTCCTCACCTCAAGCAGCATTGTCGTTGTTGCGGTGTGGCCAGAGTTAGAGAGGAATAGATGAATAAAAGTGTCGATGAAATTTTGTAGTTTATTTGATGTGACATTGTGACATTTCATCTGATCTAACTTAGGTTAGCGCATTAACAAGTTGGATTTCTTCACATCTAATTGAGGTTAGTTGGTATTAACAAAAGTGATGGATGCATGGAGGATTTAAATATGCAAAAAATGATGATTTCTGTGAAAATTACTGGTACAACGTGTTATGTGTGTAAATATCCGTATAATATGATGAATTGATAGTTTGCATGTTTTTTTGCGCATTTGAGATGATGTGGTGTGATCAATGTGCTATCATGTAAAATTTCATCGTTTCATGTTAAACAAGTAGTTAGACATTGCTTGACTTTTAACGTGCATGGTGTTTTTCGTAGTTTTGTTTATATTTAATAGTGTATACCAATCATAAGCTAATGTTTGTATTTCTGAATTGATTGGCAACCTTGATCTATGTTTTCGGATTTGTGCCCTTTCTTGTTTGGCAAAGAGACTAATTTGGTTATACCATAAAAATTGTTGCCTTGCCTTAAGATATGTATGTGATGAAAAATAAAGTTAATTATATTAAAAATTGTGTAGAATGTGACATAAAGTTAACTAATGTATGAAAAATGACATAGGATGTGAGTAAATTTTTTTATATTGAAAGTTATGTAAGATGTAATCAAAATTAATTTAATATTATTTTTTATTTTTATAATGAATGAATTATTTTGATCTTTGGTATGACTAACATAGTATAGAAACCAAATATGTCTCATAGTAAATTTTACCTCAAGGTGGAATGACAATTAATGAGACTTATCAATGATTTGGTATTGTTAATTAGCGTTATTTAGGTCTTGTGTTGTTAGCGAGATGACAACTTGGAAGAACAATTGAGAATTCATAAATGACATATCTAGGCACTGGAACAATGAATCATGAGGTGTAAAATCATGAGGTAACTACATTGATTTACCATGAAGTGATTTGATATGAGGTGTAAAATCACGAGGTAACTACATTGATTTACCACGAAGTGATTTGATATGAGGTGTTGACCACAAGGTGAGTAGGTGACACCGTGTAGTGGTAAAACCACAAGGTGAAATACCACTTGAAAAGCTCTTGCATATGTTTAGAGTAGAGACTATGAAAAGCTCGAACATGAAGAAGTCTTTCTCAAATTGGCCAAAATCTTCATTTTTTCTGAAACTTTTTTCTTCTTTTTTATTTCTTTCTGAAACTCCAAAATCTTCAGATTTTAGCACTAAACATATGCAACTGTTTACTCATTCCTTAATAAGTATTCTTTTTCCACTATATGAACATCAACTGTACAGTCTTGTCTTAAATTAAACTTGTCATTATATTCTGAAATTAATATCTGAAAAAGAAACGCATCATTTTAGAAGTCCTTTATAAAAGTGCATATTGGCATGATAATAAAAAGGTGCAGAGATTTCTTTTTTAATTGTAAGTTTCTTCGAGTATTTCTTGGCTGGACTTCTCTTTTTCAAGTTCTTTATTTTTCAAAATTGCTATCGACTTTGCAGACATCTTGAACTATATAATCCACGGGCGGACACGATGTCGTACTGTTTTTTTACTTGATTTGATGCTATTTCCATTACCTACTTGATGTTTTCCTACCTCAACTATTGTCGTATTAAGGCTTTGTTGTTGTTGTTGTCGTTGTTGATGCAGAAATGAGCAGACTCCAACGAGATCTGATGCGATACTTTTTCGTACCAGGATAAATCATGACAGGGCGAGAATAATAGAATGCTCCTTAACACAAACAGTTGGAACTCTTGAACTCTTATGTCTGTCTAATAGATGTTCTATCTCCTATTCTGATTGGTGCTGATTTTCGTCGTTATTATTAGCCTCATACTACGAAAGAATTTATTCTTTTTCGAAAAATAAGTTAGCCTCATGCACATGTAAGAAGAAATTCACTCGATAATCACTCAAATTATGCACTTTACATGACCTTTTTTTATTAGTAAGGCTTAATTTATTAGTATTTCTATATATGATTAATCGAAAAATTCCTATATGAATCGATGTTTTTCAACTGAGTGCTGCTAGATTGACTTTTTGCAACGTCCATTACAGTCTGCTATTTATTTGATTACGTATTAAGTTAATTCGAGCTGAGTTACTAGCTTACTAGCCTGGAATGTTTATTAAACTGCGAGTTTAAAAGTTATATGTGTAACCTCGAAATTTTAATGAATTACTTGGTTTAAAGTCCACATGTTATATGTGTCTTATTAAGACGAATTAATAGTTGTATAAACTCATCCAGCTTATTTTATGACAAATACATTTATATTAAATACATTATAAATATTACAAGCGTATAAATGTGTGCACGTCAGTGCAATTTCGAGTTGAGTAGTAAAACATATAAAATAGAATTAGAATCTAATAAAATTCTTAGGGTAAATTACACTCAAGTCCTTGAGTTTAAGGATTATTATTACACAGGTCTACGTTTTTATAATTTAACATCAGGGTCCTTAAGTTTTCAAAAAATATCATGTGGGTCTTTTTTTAATTTTTTTATTATTAAAAAATATTAAAATTACCATTATATCCTTACCCTCTCTTTCTCCACCCGATCCGACAGCCGCGCCGCCTCTCGCAGCCTCCAGCGACCTCGTGCGGCCGCACGACACCGCCGACGGCCTCNATAATAGTAATTTTAATATTTGTTAATAATAAAAAAATAATAAAAGAACCCAGATGATATTTTTTGAAAATCTAGGCCGATGTTATAATTTAAAAAATGTGGATCTGTGTGATAATAACCCTTAAACTCAAGGATCTGAGTGTAATTTGCCCAAATTCTTAATGTGCGTGTAGTTCTCTGCCTATTTTGATGGGGCTTTCAAAGTTGAATTTAAGGTCAATTAAAAATTGAATTAAATTTTAAACTAAAATAAATTTGATTTGATTTAAGTAAGTGGATCAACAACTCATTTTTAATGTTTGGAATTTTGATAAATTCAATTTCGCTTCGAGATTGGATCCGTCGAACAATAATATTATTATTAGTACTAAGTATTATTTATTTATAAATAATTAACTTATTATATTAATTTCTTAATAATAATTTAGTGTGTCATTCTCCAGAACTTTTTCTAGTGATTGTTGTTGAAATATATAGATGAATTTATTTTCAGCTTCTGATTAATATGGACTACCGGCTTTAAAATGATTAAATGATAAAATACATGGAATCTAAAATTTAATCAAAATTAGGAGATGCCGATTTTTGTTTGAATCAATAACTGAGTCAAATCTGGCTCAAATCGACATCAATTAGACTAGAGTGATTTAAACTGATTCGAGATCGATGGTTAAGTGGTTAACAGCCTGATTTTAATCTTTATGAACGATGGTTCGAGCTTTTTTTTTTTTATAAAAAAAATTATTTTTTAGATTTAAAAGCAAAAAAATTTATTTTAATATTGAAAAGTGAAATAAAATTAATTTTAATAATTGTATTTATGTTCTATATAAAATAAAGTTAATTTTTACGATTTAAATTTATATTAGATCAAAAATTTATCACGAACTAAAATGAGCAATAAATAAATTTTTGGCACGAGGATCAGATGGTACTAGTTTAAAAAACAACAATAATAATAATAAATAAATTTTTTTAATCATTCTACATAAATTTTAATATAAAAAATATTATTTTATTTCATATATTTAATAATTTTTAATAAAAATATTAATTTTATTTTACATTTTAGATTAAAATAATCAATTAATTAAAAAAATTTATTTATTATTATTATTATCATTATTATTTAAATTAATACGAGAACCAGCCAACATTGGTCTAACGGCTAGCAAGGTCCGGCTCATATCCGGCTAGCTAGGGTTACACTTGCGGCCGGCCGTCCATCCTCGCGCTCTATTCTTCTTCGTCTTCTCCGAGAGTTTGGAATTGTAAACCCTAGTTAGAAGCACAAATGGTAAGAGCGGTCTGGCCTTGTTGTGTTTCTCGTTTTTCGATCTTCAGATCCCGAAGAAGGAGAAACCGGTGGAGCAAAACAGCAGCAGAAGGTGCATTCTCTATTTTTTTTTTTGTTTTCTGTGTGCTGGATCTCTTCTTCTTTGTAGTTGATATAAGTTAATCTTTTGGTAGAAGCTCTTCATATGGAAAGATATAGCTTTGACTTATTAATCTAATGATGTATAGAAATGGAGCAACGAAAGCGGAAGGAGAATGCTACGATTAAAACAAAGATAACCTGAAATCAAAGAGAAGAAAGAATAGAGAATAGACGAAGAAGAAGAAGAAGAAGAAGAAGAAGAAGACACAGGAAGAGGAACGAGGGGAGAAGAAGATAAACAGAGAAAGAAGAAGATAGAGAAGCAGAATAATATAGGTGCATATACAACAATATACATGCTAACTTTGTTATACAAATAACATAGGTGGTTACAGATATTATAATAGGGATTGAACTGTAACAGAGAAGGTGAACAATGCGATGCTTTTCTATCAGGCAAAACTATGACAGGAGGCTTGCCGAAGTCCCAAAATACAAGATTGAGGGTATCATTTTTGTACTAAGAGGCATTTAGTTCAATGTTATCTTAATGTTGTCATATTATTTAGATATCATGATATCTAGATGCCGTCATTTGAGAAATAGTTTCATAATTTTTTAAAAAGTTATTTATATATGTCACTAAATCAAACAGTTATTTTCTCTAAATAACATGACATAACAGTAAGATAATATTGAACCAAATTTAAAATCATAAATTTGTGTGATATTATGCTCTAAATTTATAGATTTGGATGAATTTTACCCCTCTAATTTTCTTATTCATTGATACAGCACACAAACTTCAAAAGCTCCTTCGATTTGTCGCTTTCAGCACCCACCTTCAATCAGCTCTACACGTGACGTTTGGAGGCTTACTTCAATTATCATTATGCACGATGTTCTATTCATCGTTCACGATATTTAACTAATCAGGCTTTACTTTATAACCTTTAACCTCGCACATGAAGTTTGAGTAATTGGCTCGAACCTCGTACACAAGGTTTAGCTAAGTTATTATCTAAACTTCAAATTCTATACATACATTTAATTCAAATTAATACAAAAAAATTCACAACAAATACCTAGACGTTATATTATAAATAATTCTTATAAAAATAACATTATGATCTTCTGATAAAAAAAAACATTATGTTCTTATATACAATCTATTTTGTACTAATAAGAATTATTTTATTTTGTAAAACTAAAATTATTATTATTTTCTTTGCAAATTATACTATTCTCATTATATTTATTTATATTAACATATTGTCATAAATTATGGAGCTTCCGCTAACACCGAGAAAGAAATTTACTTAAAATCAGGAAATCTTAAGTTCAAATTTATATCATTATAATTCGAAAAAATTATGATATTTGAGAAAAAACAATTTAAAAAAAAAATCAATACAATAAGTTATTTATTTTAGTTTATGCATGAATAACAAGTTATGATTAATATAATTTTACATACAATCACTTCATAAAATTTAAATTATAAAGTGATAATTTTTAAAAATAATATAATATTTTAAATTTTATGTGACAACTATATAAATGCTTTTTTAATTCATAACTTACTGCAATTCTGCAACAAAGCTAAAATGTATAATAGGAAATGCAAGGAGAACGGTAAAGGAGAGTGTGTTGTACAGACCATAGAAATTAGGGATATGTTAATATGGTTAAATCATATGCTTATTGGTGTTATTTTATTTATTTATTTTAATGAAAGGTATTATTTTAATATTGTTTCTGTTATATTAGTGATATAGATTTTATTTTTTTATAATTTGTTTTGTAGGTTGTACAAGTGTAATTCTCAAAAATTTGGCACAAAATTGAACATTGAAATTGAGACTTTTGTCACCAAAAATATAAATAATTATGAAACATAACGAACCACTACTTAGATTGAATCTGCTTATTTTAAATCAACTAAATCTTCATTCGGACTTGAGCCCAAACATTATCTTTAAAAGAACAAAATGCAGCAGCACAAATTGAAACAGAGCAGCTCAAAGTTTCTGATATCCCCAACACAAACAGCAACAGGAAGGAATCTGCTTCTCTCTGTATCACAGAAACTGCAACTCAAATCTCTCGATGTCTGCTCGATATTCAAATATATAGCAAACTTTTAACTTCATTTGAGGTATTCTGCCACATCCCTGGTTATCTCCTCCAGAAAGGAAACAAAGCCCATGACACTTGTTATTCCGCTGCCATCGACATCTTGCTCTTCGATAAGATGATTCTCAAATATAGAAGCGTCGTCATGCCCCCCACGGATGATTGTCAGCTTCGGCGTTATGCTCCTTTCCTGCTTTAGTTTATTGATTGTGTTTCGCAAGAGGCCTAACAACAGAGAGATGCTACGACTGTCAATAGCTTTACAAAAACTATTTTTACCACTGATTTTTCTAGCATAATTCACATTTATGCCAATCTTTCTACATTCTCTATATCTACTTATTTTTTCTTTCGTTGTCTGCTATAGCAATGAAGAATCCATAGTTAAGATAAGCTATATGGATTTTCCTTCTCTATTCTGCTCTGGCTAAAACAATACTCTATAACAGTAGTTATGTGAAGGTCACCTTTAAATAATAAATATCTTGTCATTTTTGGCTTTCTCTGCCTCTCTTTACAATCATGGCTTGGTACATCTCACATTTACATAAGGAGCCTCTAGAAGTCGATAGACGTAGCCAACACTTTCATCGTCTTACTCTATTGGGCTACGTTGACCCTCGTCATAATAGAATCATCTTTATATGATATTCCACTCTAGTGTAACCATTTATATATCTAAATATTTGCATCTCAACTACACCAATTTAATAAATAGTTTGTCATTTAACTGCCTTAACGCTTACTCTTATATAATTAGCTAGGTGAATTGCAATGCAACAAAAAATTTCCTTCAACTTAATATGCATATTCCTATTGCATACAATTCCAATCACATTTCTTCATTTCAATCCTAACTTCCAGTCTTTTTGATATATACATAAAAACACCTAATTCTATTTCCTACAATTTCTAAAACAATACTATGAATCTCACGCTCATCCTTCTTTAATGGAGCTATTTCTTGCTCTGATTATTTATAGCTCACATTTACGCCCAAGCCCTTGAGTTTAGGGCTTATTATTAGCAGGTCCACATTTTCAAAATTGTAACATTTAAGTATTTGAGTTTTAATATAATTATCAAAAAAATTCTTTTCTAATTTTTATTATTAAAATTTTTTACAATTACCATTATACCCATCTCTCCTCTCTCACCCCTGCTATCTCCTGGCAACACCACCGACTGCAGGAAGTCTGCCGGCGCAAGCACCTGTCGTGGCCGCGTTGTCGACATAAAGGGAGGTAAGCGCGACAGCACGCGCAGCCCTCTCGCGGCACGCATGAGGCCACATGGCAAGCACCACGCTCACACCCACCGTGCGAGGCTGCAAGGCATGGCCGCGAGCCATCGCGGTGTGGCGTGCGCAAGTACTACGCTTACCGTGCGAGGGCTGCGGCCACACCTGCCTCTTTCTACGCTGGCAATGTGGCCATGGGCAGCGCTCGTGCCGACAATCTTCTCGTTGTCGCGTGGCATGCCGCGCGGCCTCGCACAGTGCGCGAGCACTGCACTTTTCGCGCGACCTCAGGTGCACCGTGCTGCCAGCTTCTGTGCCGGCAAACAGCAAGGGTTTGAGAGAAAGGAAGAGAGGTATAATAGCAATTGTAAAAAATTTTAATAATAAAAAAATTAGAAAAAAGACCAATTTGATAATTATATTAAAACTCAGAAACCCATATGCTACAATTTTGAAAATATGGACTTGCGCATTATTAAGCCCTAAACTCAAAAATCTAGGTATAACTTAACCTTTTTTTATAATTATAGTTCATGATATGCTAACAAGTAAATAAATTGTGGGGTAAGCAAGTACTCACAATCATGTGGTGGAGGGAATGGGAGTGTAGAATCAGCTGTCGACGAATAGAATACTACCAGATTGGTGAAAGAATCAAGTAGGAAAATCGGACTTCCACTAGTTATAAGAGCAGCACGACTGAGTGAGTGGCGTGGATATGCTTGCTTGTCTGGGGTAGCATATGAAGTCAGAACAGGATATATCGCACGACTAAGGGAATTGGGCTCAAGGGCACTGCATTAAAGGCAATAATAATTCAAAATTAATATAGAATAAGAAAAAATGTAGATATTAATCATAGAATTCAAGAAAGCATCAAATTATTATAGGAGAGTTGTTCACCAGAACGAGACATGCACCTCTAACAATAGGTATTCCACAAGGTAACATTTCTCTAATTGAGCTCCTACTAACTTAAAAAACAATGCATATTATCAACAAAATAAATGTTATATATAAATATTCAAGTCGTGCTATCCTTTTTCATTTTCAAATTATGCTTGAGAGATTGCATTTAGTGGTTTAGAAATCACTAATCTAACACTTATTATCAGAACACCAAAGTTAAATATCAAGCTTTTACAATTTGCTTTTCATGTGGACTACAATATGATGCAAAACCACACTATCATCAATGCATCATCAATAGCTTATCCCACCGTTAACAGTAAGTTTTACGAATAATATATTATCAATTATGTATGTTCAATGCAATATGAGGGGTAAATTTAATTAAAAAAAGCAACTGGTTGGTGTTACAAATTTTTACCTGAAAAGGCATTGCAAATATATCCGAAAATCTGGGTGTACCCCTTCTTCATGAAAACGAAGAAGTGGGTTCCTCAATAAAGCAAATACAAGTCGAGGTATAGGCTGCAGTTGTGGGCATTGGGAGAAGGTGATATCAACTTGTCCAACCGAACTTCCACCATCGTGCTGAACTAGCTTATATGCATCATTATACTGAGCAGCAAGAATGACGAGCCAATCATGTAGCAGCAATCTTCCTTCCCTGATTCCTTGCTCCAAGGAAGCTAGTATGACCTGAGAAACAGCAAGCACGAGTTTCTTAATGACTAAAAATGGAGCTGAAATAAGTTTTGAGGTTAGTATTCAGTTTGGAAGATTCTGATTGAGGATACAGATAGAATAATACTACTGTTTCAAGGTAGATGAATACGCTGCCGTAGTGAAATTTGGAATTCTAGTACAAAGACTGGAAGGTTTTATATTTATATCTACCGTTAAACATGTTATTCAATCTACAAACTGTATCATACAATATAAATTTAGGCGTTAAACGAGATTAATAAGCATTCAGTACCCAACTTCTACTCTGTAACAGTTGTACAAGCATTCCAAGAAAACGAACATAAAAGCACATGGAAGCAAAACCTAGAAAATGAGCTATTACAATCCATTCAACCTCTAAAATACTTTTTTTTTTAAAATACAAATATTGTGCACTATTATCCTATGTTAAAAAACACACTTGAACTAATCAGAAGTCGTGACTCAATGGAGGTTTCAGCAAACCCAAGAGCAGCAAGTTGCTCCACCCAAGAGCAGCTATAGGGCAACCCGAGAGCAAGACCAAATGCTGGACAAATACTTGACTTAGTTGTTTTATTCCAAGATGTACTCTCTCTCATGTACCAAGGAAAAAAGCGCAACGGACATTTTAGCTCATTTAGCCACTCTTTCATATGGGAGAGGGGAATGTCCCTCCCCACTTGCAATATGCCCAATAGAAATATAACTTGATGTACTCTTGCAGAGTTTTTAGTGCTAAAAAGACCTATGCCACCTTTCATGAAAAAACAGACTTTTAACTGATCAACAAAGTCCTGAATTACTCATCTGTCTACTGTACAATGACCGCAAGGTAAAAATTTCACAATGCTTTGATCTTGTCAAATTAACACTTACTTGCTTAGCTGGAAAAAAAGTAGTATATCATTGGCATATACAAGAACTACAACTCAGGAAAATATGACAGACACCAAAACATTTCCATCTGGAATTGTATGCGACACATTTCTGCAATTTCAAAGGCTTGTAGCTGAATTTAACCAGGAACCCAGGAAGAACAAAGAATGTTTTCAAAAGGAAAATTAGAAAAAGGTAACTAGATCAAAAGATACCCATGCAAATCCCACACATCACAGCAGCATAGCTTATCATTTTGTTCAATCAATATGCACTCAACTTCAATTTCGAAGGAATAAATGAATGTCTTCTATTTTATAGTGTGAGCATAAGGCAAAGCTGCACCTTGTGAACGAGGATAGACAAAACAGCTTCCGCATCAACATTGTCATAGAGGTCACTGATATCACGAGCAGTTGTATATTGAATTGACCGAATTCTTAGCCTTCTCTTCAAGAAAAACTTCGGCCTGAATAAGTGTGTTAGAAAACAACAGAATGAATTATATTTGAAGAAAAAGCAGTTTTACATACAATTGTATGGTAAATTAATATGAAGTACTGAACTAGACAATACAGTTCTAGTAAATGCTACAGAAAATCATTGCTCTTTCCCATAACCATAATCAAATGCACCTTGCATCAGAATTTGACCCAGCATCTAATGCATCCTCCTGAGGAACAACAATACTGTATTGAAATGCTATCTGAATAACAGGAGGATCAGTGTGCCTGCAAGAAGACAATCTATAATTTTTGCGCCCAAAGAAAAATTCAAAATACAAATTAAACAGAAGTATAATAAATATCTAAATATAATCATAAAATCACATGAAGCGTATCTTGAAAAGAACTCATACGTGATTTTGATTTAATAGATATGAATTATTAATAAGGAAACAACTATATGCCTGTAACTACTAAAAACACAGATCCTAACAAAATCATCTTTCTGCACATGTCTGCCCTCTTCTTGCCAGTTTTGAAAAAAACGACTGCAAGTTTATGAATTTGGATCAAATTACAGCCAAAGTCTTAGCTATTTATTGTTTAGTAAACTATACAATAATCTCCAAGAACTTTCCATCTTTGTGAGACCGACCAGGCAACCAAGCAAAAAAAAATTATCTTTGTTGTCATCTCTGACTGTAGAATCGTTGATGCACCAAAACCCCATGAATCTCTGCTGTCTCAGATAATTTGTGAGTAGTTGCAAAAATGATATTAAAAAAAAGCCAAAACGACCATCTAAACAGCAATTGATACAAGTCAGATTTTAAAAGTAATCATTCCTAAACTGATGGGCTATAGGAGAGTGGAAACACAGATGAATGTCACAATAAAATGGTCAGCGAGAATATTCTCCAGGTCATCGGATTAACATCCATCAAGAAGAAGGTTATAGAAAAGATAAAAAAATTCTGTAGCTGTATAAATTTAACAATAGAGAAATCAAAAATAAGTAGGAGAGAAAAATGAATAAAATTAAGATGGCAAAGGTGTAACACTAAACTGTCCATGGATGATTCAAGGAAAAACATAGATGCACTAAAGTAGATTTCATATACAGCAAAAAAAGAATGGAGAAGAATTGTTCATAAATCTGACCCAAATAGGTTGTATAACACTGATAATGACAATGGTCATTAGCTATAATGGGCATGAATGGACGAGTCATAAAACAAAACAAATTAGACAAAGTTTCCTTGGCTACAGTCATGTAACTTATAGAAGTGGATGCCAGAGAAGTCTTTTCGAAGGAGGTTGCTCATCTATCATTAGTCATTCTCTCAGCTTCCATGTGTCCCATAATACCTGTGCCAATTCAAAGCCAGAAAACCTTTATATGATACTTTCCCCAGTCATGTCTCCTCACCTTCCAGCAACCACATAGCAAGAACAATATGCGCTTTATGTGGCTAAAATATGTCATATTGTCTCTTACTCAACATAAGTATAATACCAGTGTCTCTCTAGTAATCATAGAATTCATTTAACAAAAATAAAGTGAAATAAATTTCTAAGGAAAAAGATACGCAAAGTTAGACTTGTCAATAACAATATAGATGTTGAATTTCAAAAATAACAATATAGATGTGAACGGATATGCAGAAAAGGAAACAGGGAAGATGGAAATGTGCTTACCTAGAAAATCCAGAAGAATTGACAAACTCAAAGTCATAAGCATATGTGGCAAAGGAATCACAACAAATGATGTGCTGGACATTTTCATATTGTGGATCTGGGAAGAAATGGCCATACTGCAAATAATGGAAATAAGAGACAAGTAAGAGCATCATTTCAAAGTTCAAATTGTAAAATCAAGATGAAACAATGATAATGCATACACACCGATCGTCCAATTTTGAACTCAGAAGATGTTCTCAACCGCAGAACACAGCCAAATGCATATGGACGGCTTAACATACGGTAACTGCAAACTACTATGAATCATTTTTACTGACATTTATGCATTTTGTGTAAACAACCTAATCATCAAATGGAAAGGAAATAAATTTTGACTTACACATCCTGAGGAAGAGTTGATTCATCTGTACTTGCATGCAAAAACAGAGAACCACCACTCTCTATACTCAAAAATTTAAGAGAAGCCAAGTCTGAATATTCATTTGTAATTGCAAATAAATCAACACAAACACCAGCTTGAACAGCAACAGCAGCCTATGATACAGTCAAAAAATTATGTTTGTAAAACTTGCAGATTTACATATAGCTGTCATATTTAAATCATAATTACCAAATCTTTGTAGAATGGTGTCTGCTCAGGAAGTAAAGCCTTATCAGCATCTTCCTTTCTACTAGCATATTGTTCTCCATACCGCCTTGTATCCAACTGCCCAGCTCCATAATCAGGAGGACCAGATAAAAATGCCAATACCCTAGCTGTGAACATTTATAATTATAGAGCATAACCTGAGACAAATGGTCTATGATAACAACATACATTGCAATAATCAAAGGTAAGGCAAGATCCCGTAAAAAATATGTAAAACAAGTACCAATTTGGCATGTGATTCAGTCTTTACCATACCCAATGCAAATGTATTTCCATATTCTGAGCTCAGATAGCTTATAAGAGCTTCCATTGCTGTCCCAAAACCACGGCCCCCAAACAAGACGCCATCCAGTCCTTGTCCTGCAGCTGTGGTTCTTTCCCATGAAGTTGTTGGCTTTAGTGTCTCGAGGGCTGCAGCGATGCGGTCCTTACAAGTTTCCAGCTGTACAAGAAAGAAAAACATAAGACTTCAGTGTCACACTAATATGCAGTATACACTGCATTATTGAGTTAATCTAGCAAGCCAGATCAGATTGATAACAGACGGGGGCCAAAAATGAATGCAGTGGCATCACGTCTTCAAGGTTGATTGGTAATCCACCATCTGATTCAGGTGGGATAAAAACGTTCTTTACAACTGGTATAGGCCCTTGAACATCATAGAGCCCTATCTTATGGCTGAAGGTCACCAGTCCAAACAGAGATCCTGGCCCTAAAGCTGTAAAATTGATATCATTTTAGAAAGACTTTGGTTAGCAGGAAAAGGAGGGCATGAATTCGAAAAGGTTGGAAAGAGTAGAACTCCAATTTGAAGGCCTACCTTCAAGAGCAGCTAAAAGAGAACTTTTGATAAGCTCCAAAAAATCCTCTGAAGCTGCAGCAAAGTTCAAAAATAGACATCATCATATAGAATTTAATGGATTGCATTTCTACAATCACAGCATCAGTATGACGCTTTTAAACGAAAAATCAGCTCAAAAAGAAAACAATGGCAACTTGGTGTCTGGTGAAGACATGCGAAGAAGACAAGAATCTAAAGCACACATATAGCCCAACGCATTTCGCAGGACATCCCTTCCTCGGCATACAATTTCTGCCCATATAAACCGCAATGGATGAACGATCTCATTTAAACTGATGATAACTAAGCATATCGATCTTACATGCTAAATCCACGGCAGCAACGTAGACCGGCCGAGCCTGCATCGTATCCACAGATCCCTCCACTAGACAAAAAACCACAATCAAACAACAGTTACATAAATCAAAAATAAAAAATAAAAAATAAAAAAACCCTAGAAAACACCATTAATTCCGATTCAAAACAAACCGGGGAGCTCGAGATCGATGTAGGAGGAGCGCATCTCAGCGCAGTCCTGGGGATGGGAGTAGCGTTCGATAGCCTGGGAGGGAAGACCGTTGAGGGATCCGCACAGGGAACAGCTCCATGCCCACTGCTCGAGCTCGCAGTAGGTGTTGAAATAGGCCCAGCAGTTCTCGCACCGGGGAAGAAGGTGCCCGTCGGATCCGTAAGCCGGCTGTACGCCGTGTTCGTCCGCCGGTGAGAAGGGCGTTACGGTGACACCCCACGGGATCCCGCATGACTCCTGGGCGTCGGAGTCGGCGGGGAAGCGGTAGAGCGAGGCCCGAATGGCCATCGTCGCCGGCTTCACCGAATGAACAGATCGCGAGAGAGAGAAGGATTTTAGGTTCAGAATGGCAAATTTGTAAATATTTAGTTATGTTTAAATATTTACAAATTTTCCTTGCTCTACTTCTTTTCATTAAGTTGAGCCCATATGCATCCAACATTGAATGAGCACGCCTGTTTTGGTTCGAGCCAATTTTTTTATTCAACACAAATTTTAATTATAAAAATTAATTTTATTTTATAACTAACATAAATATAAATATTAAAATTAAAAGTATTTTATATTTTACAAATTTTCTAATATTAAAATAAATTTTTCTTCTATTAAATTTAAAAAATAAAATATTTATCTTCTCTTGTCCAAAAAAATGCTCGAACTAAACAAGATAGGTGCCCACGGATGCACACTATCCGCATCTAATAATTTTTCTTACATTAAAGTTTACTGGTGTCCTACACATCAATCTATTTATTTGTAAAATTTAATTTTAATAATATTAAAATTAAATTTCAATAAAAATATTTTTTTATTAAAAATTATGAATAATATATATGAAATAAAATTAGTTATTATATTGAGATATGAGAGATGTGATATAAATTAGTTATTATTTTGATATATATATAAAATGTGAAATAAAATAAATTATTTATTTTAAATTATGAGTATGATGTGAAATATAGTTAATTTTTTAATATTAAATTTTATTAATAATGTGATATGTCGGGTTAAAATTAATTAATTTAATTTTAAACTAGGTAAACAAACATGGCTGCACGTGTTATATTAGTAGGGGTGCACAACTAATTCAAATCTGTTCTATATAAAGCTTAAACTTAAATCGAATAATTTTTGAAAGTATAGTTTTTAGAACCACAATTTTTGGAATCAGAACTAAATCGAACTTCTTTATACCATAACTAAAATCAAACCAAAAAAGTCAATTTAGATTCGTCATTTGATTGGAGTCTAATTTCACTTTTTGTTTGACAATAAATTAAAAGGACAGTTCTAGTCTTTTAAACTTTAAATAATATAATTAAGATCAATGGCCAAGAATAAAAAAAATAAAGGTACTAAATCATAATTTATTAGGACCTAAGACCAAGAAATCGATAAAAGAAATTAAGGAATGAAAGTATAATTTGAGTTGTAAGGACTTTAACTTAGATCTTGAGTAACAAAAATCAAAAGGCCAAACTATTATTTCTTAGGATCTAAGATTAAAATTCCTAGAAATTGATAGATGAAATTATAATTACTTTTAAGATTTCATACATAAGGCTAATAGTAAGAGAATTTGAGGAGCAAATTATAATTTTTTAAGATCTAGAGCATAATAAAAAAGATCAGTAAACAAAATTATAATTTTTATAGTTAAGAATTAAAACTTAAAATTAAGACTAATAAAAATTAGGAGACCAAATTATTATTTATGTTGTGAGAAGTTAGTTACTAATACAAAGTTTAAGAAAAATTAGAAGACTAAATTATAATTGTACTTGTAGGGAATTAATATTTAAGACAAAGTCTAAGAAAAATCAAAGTCCAAATTGTACTTTTATGGAACCTAAAATTAAAATTAAAAAAATAGAACTATATTATAATTTCTGGTATAGAGAAAGACAAAATCTAAGAGAAATCACAAGTTAAATTATAATTTTTTAAGATACAAGACCAAGAGTAAATCAAAAAATTATTTTTGTTATAATGAAATAGGACCTAAGATGAAGTTTAAGAAAAATTAAAGACTAAATTATAATTTTTTAATGCCTAACATCAAAGTTAAGAATTTTTTGAGAATCAAATTATAATTTCTATAAAAACTGAATGGCTTTGATTCATCCCTAGCTTAAACTTGATGGCTATGATTGATTCGGACTAAAAAATAATTTTTTCCTATTTAACTCATACTTTTATAATGGTAATAATAATTGTTAGATATGAATTTGGGCATCATTTAGGTTCAACTTGAGAATATTATACTATTTCACATATGTATTTGTAATTTTTAATTCTCATAATTTTTATTATTTAAGACATGTTTGCTCCATTTATTGTAAGTCATGCTCAAACGTAATTTAGAAACTTGGTTTGAGATGATTTTTTAAAAATATGTATGATTAATTAATTAATTAATGTTATTTTAAAAAATTAATAAATGGAATATGTTTCTAATACCGTTAATCATTTTTCGTTAAATAGAAGTCACGAACGATTTCTGAATCAATGAAGTTTTTAGATTAAATTTTTAAATATAAATATTTTTATCAATTATTATGTTATGTAAAATTATAACTTCTTTAAGCTAATATTTTAATTATAATATTATTATTATAATTATATTATTAATTTTTTATAATATATTTTATTCTAAAATAAGTCCACGTAATATAATTTCATTACAAATTTTTATTAATGTGTTGAATTTTAGTGAACATGAAAAAATTTATTTAATTGATAATTAATAAATTTTTATTTATTTTTTAAATTTTAATTTATTATTAATTTATATTTTA
>JAEMOT010000208.1:257509-271650 GCA_019297695.1 Apostasia ramifera
TTTATTTTTTAAATTTTAATTTATTATTAATTTATATTTTATAATTATTTTTATTTTATTGCCTAAAATTTATTAAAATAATATTTTTTAAAACAACATTTAATTTTTAAAAAAAATAATATTGATGTCGCTCGGAGAATAGGCGACTTTTGTAACACATAAATCGCCCGCTTCTCGGGCAACTTCATTGATACAAAAGTCGCCCGAGCGGCGGGCAACTTTTATATCTCAGAAGTCATCTGTTGTTTAGACAACTTCCGCATAATAAAAGTCGCCCGAGCATCATGCGATTTTTGTCTAACAAAAAATGACTGATTATATTACAAACATACTCTCTTTGTGATTTTTTTTAAAATAATTAATTAATTAATCATACTTTTTTTAAAAAATATCCTTAGTTTGACATCTTATTTAAAGAGCATTTGGTACGTTGTTATTTTAGTGTTATGTTATATATTTTAGATATTATGACATATAAATATTATCTTTAACTAATAATTTTATAATCCGATAGAATATTATTTATAAATGTCATTAAATCAAACTATTGCTCTCTCTAGATAATATAACATAACATCAAGACAACATTAAACTAAACGCCTATTTAATATTCTGATCTAATAGTCTTCCGTAGAACTGCTATCTAAAGGAGTAGCCTCTTCTCTAATATTCTTACTCAAGCAATTCTCCTATAACTAATAACTCTTTGGCCCTGTTTGACAATGGGCTAAAAACCATGGCTAAAATTACCCATGGCCAAAATCTTAAATTTATTTTAAAAAAACTTAAAAAATTATTTTATATCTCATCTCACACAAATTTCAACATTAAACAATCACTTTATTTCACATTCAACACAATTCTCAATAAATAAATCAATTTTATTTCACATCATACACAATTTTTAATATAACCAACTTACTTTATTTACATCATACACATTTTTTAAAAATGACTAAAAATTTCAACCAAATTTTCTTTTTTTTCTTATTACCAAACAGAGCCTTTAAGACGTAGATTCTGCTTTAATATTCTTGATCAAACAGGCACAAGATCCTAGGAAATTTATTTAAAAATATGGTAAAAAATAGCTCCAAATATCAAATCTTTTAAATTACTCAAAAATATCTGTTTGTTTTTTAACCTAACACAAATTTAAGCTATAAAAATTTATTTTATTATACAACTAATACAATACAAATATTAAAATTAACTTTATTTCACATCTTATACACTTTCTAATATCAAAATAAAATTTTGAATGAGACATAAATATGATAAACGTGAAGGAAAGGGGTCTCTCTCTCTTTCTCGGCTTTGGGCAAGAATCCTTCAGCTCATTGGCTCTTTGGGATTCTTCTTGAAAGTAAGCTCTGCAGCTCTAGTTTTCCTTCTGGATACTTGAACAGTTCAAAAGAAAGTTTATATCCTCTTTAAAAGGAGCATAAATTCAAAAACACTGTAAAAATTGAAAGATTTATTGTGCTCGTTTGAATAAAATTATTTGAAATGAGCTTATATAATGTTATTTTTTATGAGGTTCCCCAATATCCTCGACATATCACATACTTTTCTCAATTAATATATATATATATATATATATTATTTTTATTATTTGATTTTAGATCATTTTAGTCCTGCCTAAGACTAGATCAAAATAGTACTAAATAAAAAAGTAATAATAATAATAATAAATAAATAAATTTTTATTGAATTTTATATAATCTCTAATATAGAAAAAAAATTATTTTATTACACATATTAACTTTATTTTGCATCTTAAATTAAAATATGAGAATTTAAAATTTTATTGAGAATGATTAAATATATAAAATAAAATAATTTTTTTTTATATTAAAATTTATGTAGAATGCAATACAATTTTATTTATTATGATTATTATTTTTAATCGAGTGTCATTTTAGTGAATTTGGTAATTGATAGAACGCAATAGAAACAAAGGATTCATGTAGCCGATCCCACCTAGTGGGATTAAGGCTTGGTTGTTGTTACGCAGCTAAAACTTAGCCTTCTATTTTGTAAAGATGCCTTTAATTCCAATCATCCAATCATTTAATTGGCACTCTTTGTAGTAATAAATTATTATTCGAAGCTCGTTAAATCTCCGTGTTTGCATGCATTCTTCGATCCACATTTACATCGATTTTCTAATGAAATTATAGACATAATAATATAGGAATAATTATTAATTCCAAAATACAATTCTCAACAAACATAAATTACAGAATTAACTTCAGAACAACAACATACATCTATGTAGGTAGATGATGAATCTACCCATTTCTACCTCCTCCATCATCCTTGGCAGCACAAGGGGCAGTAGACCAACCCATTCTCATTGCACCCGCCGCACCTCACCGTCTTCTTCTTCACCTCATCCCTCACCTTGCAACTCCCATTGCATTCCTTGCACATCACAAACCTCACCCCTCCACAGCCGCCGCAGCTCCTCGCCGCCCTCGGAATCCCTTCCATCAACACCTCCAGCTCTCCTTCTTCTTCCAACCTCAGAACCTCCGTCGCGCCGCCGATCAATCTCCCCTTCACGAAGAGAATCGGCGGCCTCGCTTCTCTGCTACCCATCATCTCCCTCAGCTCTTCGCGGAACCTCATGTCCATGGAGATGTCCCTTTCGATGATTCGAAAGTCGTAGGATTCCATCACTGATCGAACCGCATTGCATTCTTCGAACGTTTTCCGGATCCCGCGAAGAGTCGTCGTGTAGAGGACGGCGGAGTTCTTCCCTCCCGGCGGGCATTTCTCCTCGAAAGATCGGAGAAGTTTTCTCGTTTCGTTCGCTTTCCGATTTCTCGGAGTCGGAGGCACCATCCGCTTGATCAGCTCTGCTTCTCTCTGAAGCTCTCGCTCGAAGGAGGCCACGAGCTCGGGATCAAACAGGGGGGATAAGCTTCGCCGTGAACCTGATTTCTTCGGCCGGACGGTCGATTGCTTCTTCTCCGACGAAAACAGGGGTTTCAGGACACGAGTGGGATCGGTCGCCGGTGTTACCTGGATGGGAGAGTTGTTCTCCTTCCCAGCGAACTTCCACCTCAGCATTCTGGGTGAAGGAGTGAACAGAGCCGGCGGAGGACGGGAGGGCCTCTTTGCCGGAGACAAGATGCGTCTCCGGATATCTTCTAGATCCTCCGCTGGAACCCAATTGATGATCTCAGGCGGCGGATCGGCGAACCCCTGTTTCTTGAATTTGGGAACCACGATGGCGACGGCGGAGGCGGCCTCCCTCTTTTCTTCCAAGGGATCAAGGTTAAGAACGCCATAAGTGGAGGAGGTAAGGGAGACGATGTGGTTGGGAAGATTGCCGGAGGCGGGAGGATTGGTGGCTCCGGAGAATGGGTCTGGATCCGCGGCGGGGAGAAGCTTGGAGGAGATGCACCCCATTCTCCGCTCTTCTTCTGGTCTCCGTTGGGGAAGAAGGGCGGTTTTCTTTCTGACGGGGAGAAGAGGGATTTGTGTTTTTGAATTGTAACGGTCGAGTGCCGGTGTTTCATTTCGGGCAACGGCAAGAACATGTGGGGTTTCGGGCCCAACGGTCGGGAAATTGGAGTTGGGGAGTGGCCGGCCGGCGGCCGAGGGCCTGGCTACAGTAGAAGATTTCGGAAGTTAAACGATTCAGCGAGTCAATTGACTCAGTTCGAATATATCGAGCTTATTCAAAAATTTATTAAAATATAGTTAAATTTGAACTGCTTTTTGAATTAAATTGTGCTTAATTATGAAAATTATTACATATTTATGATATTCGTTATATATTTCTTTATATAATATATTACAAATGTATCTTATATTCCTATTACTTTAATTATCTTAATATATAATTTCCCTGATGAATATTAAAAAAAGCCCTAAATAGATATGATATTACGGCAACTTGATTATGAAGTGAGTTGACTTTTAATTAATATATTAAATCTTAATGGGTTTTTAGCAAGTTTGGCTTCTAACATAATTAACAATCCTTTCCGACTTTAACTCAACGTTTATTATCATACATAAATTTTAATAATAAAATTTAAATATATTTTAAAAAAATATAGTAAATTATACGTCTATATATGTATATATATCTGAATTCTTAACTGATTTGTAGATTTTGAATAAATAAATTTAAATTTTTAAGATTTTATTTTATTTTTTTACATTGGTCATTATGTTTTTTGAATCATAGCACTTGACAGAAGAAGTGAACTTAAAGGCAGAGCAGTCTAATAACAAGTTTTACAAAGTCGTGAAATGCTACAATAAAGTCAAAGTTGGAATCAACAGTGATGCTAATATGCTCCATACAACGACAAAAAAGTGTGATAAAAAAAACAACAGTGTGAGCTACAAAGGTGGCCAGCTTGATGGTGTGAATTAAGATGCTCAGAGCCAGGGGTGTGCAAACTATGGTTTAAACCAAAAAATCGAACCGAACCTTTAAATTTAGCGATTTGATTTCGTTTAGAATCTAATGGTTTGGTGATGGTTTGATATTTTGAGTATTTCGGTTAATTTGCTTGGGTTCGGTTTTACATATTTACCAAACAACTGAATTAACCGATTATTAAATAATCTACGTATAAATATGATTTTAGGGTTGGGTCGAATCAGTTGTATTATAGCAGTTTTACAATATTGACTTTGAATTTATTGAAGTGATAGTGTATATATATATATATATATATATATTTATGAGTTCTTATAGTATATTTTTATACTAATTATTTAGTATATTTTCTCAGATGTGGCAATTAGAATGAATTCTTACAATGGAGATTGTCTGAAAACTCGAAAAATTATTCATCATTTTTGATAAACAAATAAAATTTTTATTATGTAATTTTAATTATACTATGATATTGATGTAATACAACAACAACAACAACCAAGCCTTAATCCCACTAGGTGGATTAACTTATTGATGTAATAACGTATGTAATTATTTCTGTATTCTTACTACTTTTTTTATTAGTTTATTTTGGTAATGCGATTAAATTATTAAGTTAAATTACTCATTGTGCTAAATTACTCTTATATTAAAGTTATTATCTAGATATTAATATAATAATATTTAATATTATTATAAGAAGATTAAGAAAATTTTTGAGATACAATAATATGATTTTAACCGAACCAAACCAAACCAAACCGATATTTATTTGGTTGGTTTGGTTAACTAAATTTAAAATCGAACTCAATCTTTTTTTTTTGTTGGTTACCAAACTAACCGATTAAACTAAATGCACAGGCCTACCTGGAGGCACTGTAATTCACAAAATGTTAACTTTACGTTTTGTTTAGTAACAACTTCAATTTTTAAGTACTAGAAATTTTAAACAGCTTATACTTAAAAATTAAAGTTCCAGCAAACAAAAATTATAATAAATTTCAAGGTGCTTAAAGCCAAAAAAAAACAGTTTGGATGATTTTTATGTTTAAGCAACTTAAGCTTAAGTTTTAAATAAATTATTTCTAGTTTAATACTTATTATGATACAAGTTTGAAATTTCAAAAAATTAACATATGAGTTCCCTTTCTTTATTTATTGATTATTACTTTTTGTAAAATGATGAAATTTCTCGTCTTCTTTCTTCTCCCTCCCTCCCTTCCACTTATTCTCATTGCCACTATCAGCAGTTCTGCCCCTCTTACACTATCAGCCAAAGGCGAATGAATTATCGCCGGTGAGAATTGGTAGGCATTTGCCCACTCCTCCTCACTCTCTTTAAATCGGGGAGAGAGAGAGGAGGGAGGGGGCAGGTAGCCCCGCCCTTGTATTCAGTATTAGTTTTGTCACTATTTTGCTTATACGGGCTATGGCAAAACTGTGGGTGAGAGAAATAAGGAAGAGATTGAGGGTATTTTAGTCTTTTTTTTTTAAATTTTAATATTAATTTAAAATTATAAAACTGAATGATTTTAACTTTAAAATAGGATCTTGGTGTAAATTATTATTATTATTATTATTTGATAAAATGGTGTGATTTACCTTTAACTTTAATTTTTTTAAATAAACTTTTTTATAGTGATTTTTCAATAAACTTTTTTTTTATTTGATTTTTCAATAAATTTTAACTTCAGCGTGATTGTGAAACGGAGCCTAACAGGGTTAAAATTAAATTTTATATTCCGTACTGGAAAATAGCAGCTCGATATTTTAAAAAGTTGTGAATATGTGGAAAGGTATCGTTGGCAGAAAAGTTTGTTCGCTGTTAGTGACGATGGAGCTGATTAAAGAGAGGTGAGCTGGCACTGGCAGAACCACACATGGGTCGACCCTTTTACTGACAAGCAAGTGGTTGCATTTTTTCTTACAAAAAAGCATATTTTTTTGGTTTCTTTTGTCATTCACATAAACGACGCTTTAATCATAAAAAATTAAATATTTTATAAAAATAAAATATTACATATTTCACAAAAAAATATAAAATTATAATATTTTTAAATAAAATTATATTTTAATTTAAATTTTGAGTTTTAAAATCATAAATTATAATTCAAAAGAATTATTTTATACTCATAATTATTTTATTTTTTATTTTTTATTTTTGCTAGGGTGAGAAGGATTCGAGTTCGAGCCGAGCCAGGCACGACTCAAACTCGGCTCATATCAATTCGATTCAAGTTCGAGCTGGCTCGTTTCAACTTTGAGGTGCCTCGAGCCTTGATTGAGCCAACTCAAACTCTTCATGAAGTCAAAGTTTTTTCTTAAAAAAATAATTTTTATTAGAATTTTAAATTAGATTAATTACACCAGCTAGATTACTTAGCAGATATCCTAACCACAATTAATATATACTTTAGTAAAAATAATAAATAATTATAATAAATAATTAAAATATATTATTAATATTAAAAAAAAAAGAAATCGGGCCAATTCGATTCGATCCAACCTTGGCTCGTGGCTCGAGCTCGATTGGAGCTAAATATCGATCTGAGTGTCGAGCGACTATCGATCTTCTTGCCAAAGTCACACCCCTAACTGTGGATTCCTGCGGCCAGCCACCCTTCTCTCCCTCCTCTCTTATCCCCTTCTCTCACTCTGTTCTCGCTCCTCTCTCACTCTCAGATACCTAGATGTAGATCAGGTGGCAAAATGGGTCGGTGGATCGAGTTCGGGTCGAACTCGAATCCAACCCGACTCGAATAGCCTCAATCTGAACCCAACTCATTTATTAAATGAGTCAAAATTTATGACCCGAACCGGACCCGATTAATAAATGAGTCGGGTTGGCGAGTCGACCCGACCCATTTATGGAGTATTTTTTGATAAATGCCCAACCCGAATCCTACCCAACCCGATTATTCCTAACCCGAACTCGACCTATTTAATAAATGGGTCAAAATTTATGATCCATACCCAAAATTTACGGATCGAGTTTGGATCGAATTCATGGATCAGATCATATATTGTCACCCTACTTGGATGTAATTTACCACTAAAATCAATTTTTTTTGAACTAAAATCAATTTAAATATTTCAATTAAGTATAGTTTAACGATATCCGTCTGTTTTGCGCGCACTGGATCTCTTTTTTAATTATTATTTAATTAGAAAAAATTACTCCAATATTGCCCTCTCCTACTCTTTCCCTTCTTCCGGCAAAATATAAAAATTAAATGCAAGAAAATAATATAATTCTGACTTATATTATGATTTGTATATTGTACTTAAAATTTTAAGTTCATACATAAATACTTAGATTAATATGATATTTGATATGATTATCAAAGGTAATATTCATGACAATTTATTAAAAGGAAATACAATTAAATTAAAAATGAAAAATATTACAATATATTTTTAAATTTGAGCATAAATATCTTAGCACAATTGTGACAATAATAGAAATATTTTGTATATAAATTATGTTCCTAAATTTAATCATATGTATAAGTTTTGAAATTTAATATGTACAAATTTTAAGAAGAACATATATATTTTTTATGACAATAAAATATATATACCTTCAGTTCAATAATTTAATTTAAAAGATATTTAGTTTAATATTATTTTAGTATTATGTTATATTATATATGATATTTTTTAAAACTAAATTTTGTGTTTTTTATAAATTTTTTTATATGAATCATCAAATTAATTAATTATTTTTTTAAATAATATAATATAACATCAACGTAATATTGAACTAATCGCGCACCTCCCATTAGTATTTCTTTCTCAATAATTAATAGAGTTAATTACTAAAAGATTCCTATAATCAACTCATAATTATTATTTGGTTCACGATTTCAAAAATTTACTGAAAAATTCCTATATTTTACCTAATATTACATATATAGAAGATCCCTCCACTTTTTCAAATTTTATATTTATGCCAACTACTGCAGCCTCATCAAGTGAGAGACAGGAGGGAGAGAGGACGGGTTGCCGGCGCACGCACTCACGCCGGGAGAGAGAGGGGGGAGAGTTTAAAAAATTTAAAAGAAAAAATTTTTAATATATTCATAAAAATTATTAGTAGAGATCTGTTATGTAATAATTATAATTTACAGTTATTTTAGTATCATAATATTTTTAAAATAAAAATTTTGTGATAAATTTTTAAAAATTGCAGTCTAAATGTTAATTATAAATAAACTATAGATACTACTTTACATAATTAATCCTAATTAATATGAAAAGTTTGCAGTAAGATCTTCTGAAGTGACAGGTCAGCATAGAGAGAGAAAGCTTCTCACACTTTTAGTGCACCTCACCTACTACTTGTGGTCACACACAGTAGTAATAAGCTAGAAATAGCCATGTGGGATCTTCTCCATTTCTCTCTCTCTCTCTCTCCCTCTCTCCCTCTCTCTTCTTCTGCTTCTCTCCTGCCTTTTTCTTATTAAAGGTAACGTGAGCTCCTGCAGGAAGTACGTCTCCTGAGAGATGCTGCAGTTATCCATAGCCATCAGCTGATTCCAATTTTCTTCTCCTACCTTCTATCTTCAGTACAGTCAAAAGGGTAGAGAGAGACGAGAAGGGAAGCAGTCCCCTTTTTGATACCCAGAGATAAAGAGAGAAGGAGAGAGAGACATCCTCTGCTGCAGGCTTTTGATATTTATTGTGTCTATTTGGCTGCAGGGGTGCATGCGAGATGGAGGCCATGGTGGAAGGCTTGAGGCTGCTTGTGAGTGCTTATGAGTGGGATTACTGCATTCTCTGGAAGCTGTCTTATGACCGAAGGTTCTTCTTCTCATTCTCCTCCTCCTCCTTCTTCTTCTTCTCCTTCTCCTTCTTCTTCTTCTTCTTCTTCTTCTTCTTCTTCTTTAATCTCATTAGAATGGATGTATATTAAATTAGAGTACTGGAATGGATGGGATGCTGCTGCGGGGGAAGGGGAGAAGGCATGAAGAATGGGGAGCCGTGCAGAGATGTCATGTTCCTTCACCAGAGAAGCAAGGCCTGTGAGGAGCTCTCTCAGTTCCCTTCCTCCATTCCTCTCGACTCCTCCTTGGCTTATCTCCCCTCTTTCAGGTCAAATTTCACCCTAATTAACGAAAAATTAAGTATACAATATTATATTTAATAAATATTATAAATTTTATATTTAATTTTTAAAAATTACAAAATATATAAAAAATTGAATTATAAATTACATTTTATGCACTTCATTTTTTCTTTATACTATCTTATCCAAATTTGACCATGTAAGAAACTGATCAGATTCTAGCTATTGATTTAAATGAGATATAAACTCGATATATCAAAATTAATAATGATAATATCTAGCTGTTTAGGATGAATTGAAGGTGATTAAAAGCCTACGAAAGTTAAAGTGGATGATCATATCTAACGTCGATTTACTTCATTGTAAGATCTAAGACATCGTATACGCCAGAGATTAACTTGGGTATATAAACAAATCAATATTCTATAGCTAAGGCATTATATACGCCAGAGTTTAACTCAGGTGTATAAATAGATCAATATTCTATTTTAATTAATAATTATTATTTAAATTATAATGTAATTTGTAATTAAAGTTCTTTATAAGTTTTGTAATTTTTAAAAATTTAGTGTAAAATCTTTAGTATTATTAAATATGGTATTATATATACAATTCTTTCAATTAATTAATGCTATAAGCCTAATTAAAAGAGTTCTAACATAAAAATAAATATGGTTTATCATAAAAAAAAAACATGATGAATTTCTATTTCAAAGATCATATTAATGCATCTATTCTTGGGGTCTCCAACTAATTTAAATATAAATTTAAAGTTAAAAAAAATTATAGTTACTATTATCCTATGTGAAATCCACAAAATAAATATGTATAGAAATAAAAAATTATATGTGGGTGATAACATACAAATTTTAAAAATAGATTAAGCACAAATATTTTTAGCAGGAGCGGCTAACTTGCCCCGATAATTAACCAATTATAGTTTGAAGTTTTAAGTTATTAGATTATTTAATAGTTTAAAGGGATATTTAGTTTAATGTTATCTTGATATTATATCATATTATTTAGAGAAAATAATTATTTGATTTGATAATATAAGTTGTTATAATCTTCTAAAAAATAATGAAATATTTATCTCTCAAATGATAATATTTTGATGTCACGATATCTAAATAACATGATATAATATCAAAATAATATTAAATCAAATATTTTCTAATTTTTATTCACTTTATAATCTATTAAAATAAAATCTTAAATTATGTTTGATTAGTTACTAGAGTTGCATAATATTTTTCTTTTAAAATGTATACTTAAATAAAAGGATCAAGATCCTAAAGCTTTAAAATGTAAAGTGGTGGACAATTTAGTGTCCAAGAGAGGGACCCGCTCTTAGAAGATACACTTCTTAGTCTTGATACTTTTTTATCAAATCAAGTTAGCTTTGTACCGATGGGTATAAAAAGGTAACAAATTATTTAGCTCATAATGCACTAGCGGGAGATTTTATGATTAGCAGGAATATACCTTTACCTATTACTTTTTGTATCCTCCTCTTCTGATGAGATATAACTTGATGTTATTAATTTTGCTTAATGAAATGGCTAAATGCCACACTTTCAAAAAAAAAATAGAAGGATAGGCGCTTTACGCAGTATTATAAACTAGCCTAAAAGATTAATGAACTTTAATGCTCATAAATAAGTACTCTACCCACCCCGCATGCACAAATATATTTGACTTTCCAAACACAAATTAAATTATACATAATTATGTGAGAACAATTACATATATACCTCAACAACTTATAATTTGTATTATTAATTATATATACTTTATCATATATAAGACCACCCAAATGCAACATTAATTTCTTTAAGAGGGATTTGGTTCAATACTATCTTAATATTATAATATCATGTTATTTAAGTATGATATATAGTTGTCACTTTTTGAATAACAATTATATAATATTTTATAATATTATCTATACATATTATCAAATTAAACAATAAATTTTTCTAAAAAACATACTATAATATTAAAATAAATGACTCTTAAATATAATCATCAGTTGATCACCCAAATCTCAGCTCACTTTCTTTATAACCACCCAATTACACATATTAATATACACTTTTAAGCATTATATATATATATATATATATATATATATATATAACTTACATAAATCATATAGATTTATTATTATTATTTTATTATTTTCTTTCTCAAATACGACAATTCTCTAAGTACAACCTAAAAAAACTATTAATGTAGATTCAAATTTAAGATCTCTTGATTTCAGGTAAGTTCTCTCTCCATTGAACTTCACTTAAGCCACATAGGTGATTTCTCAGTAATAATAATTCATACATAAGTGTATGGTGCATAGTAAGCTTATATTTCTTTGTGATATTTTATGTCTAGCCAATATATATATACACTAAACTTAATGTATGATGAAATCATGTGAAGCAGGAACCATGCAGAAGTCTTGGTATCAAATCAACCAACTTGGAATATAATAAATTCCAGTTCACATGTAAGCTTTATAGATCTATATGTGTGGCTTTCCTTATTTTAAACACTTGATATTTTTGTAAATAAATAAAAATATATATATATTTATATTGTAAGAGTTTAACTTAATTTATAATGTGAAAATTTTGCATTATTTGTAGGAAACAGATGGGGAGAAGACTAGGGTTTTGGTTCCCTGCATGCATGGAGTCTTCTTGGTGGAGCTATTCTCTTGGAAGCATGTAAGGCCTAATTATAGACTTATTATTTTTATTTAAGGGGCATTTGGTTCGTTGTTATCTTGGTGTTATGTTATGTAATCTAAATATCATGATATCTAGATGTCTTCTTTTGACTAATAATTTTATAATCTTATAAAAGACTATTTATAGATATCATTAAATCAAATAATTATTTTTTCTAGATAATATATTATGTCAAGATAACATTGAACCAAATGCCCTCTTAATAATTATTAGAAAAATTTATATTTATCACTTACAAAAAAATCTTTTTTACAGGCAAAATCCCCTAAGTCAAATATTTATAAGTAGCATTTCCTAAGTTCAATATTTATAGACTACATCTCTAATTTTTATAGGCATCACTTCCACTTTAACTTCTGTTTGGGAGGTGCCGTATATAAATATTGAACTTAGGGATACCACCTATAAATATTTGACTTAAAGAGTATTGTCTATATAAATTGTGAAATCAAAATAATAATCTAAATCATTATCATACTCTAGTGCTGAAGGTTCTAGCCAGACCTTAGTTACTTGAACTCAACTCAAAATATTCAAAGTTCGGTTGAACTCTAATCATTTCTCGAGTCAATTTGACTCAAGATGAGTCTATTTTGGGTCAGCCAAAATTTAATTCGAGTTAATGTAAAATTAGTATTATATTCAAAGAAAAAATTATGCACTCTAATAAATTAACCGGTCTGTTTGTTGGTAAGGTTAAATTTAACAAGTTTAAAATTAAACTTAAATAAAGATATTTTTTATTGAAAGTTGTGAATGATGTGAAGTAAAGTTGATTATTATATTGGGATGTGATATAAAGTTAGTTATTATGTTGGGATATGTGAGGGATGAGATATAAGTTAGTTATTATTTTAGTATTGTGTGTAAGATGTAAAATAAAGTTATTTTTTATATTAAATTTTATGTGTGATGTGATATACCTGGTTAAAATGAAACTAGGTTAATTTTAAGCGGAAAAACAAACGGGGCTTAAAGTTAGCCCATTGTAGATTTGAGTTGAATGTTACATTAGATTATAAATTAATGTAAGCTCTTAATACATTGATCGAATAATATATTTTAGTGCATTATTCTATGGATCATTAACCTCTTAATACATTGAATAATATTTTAGTGTATATATTAATCTCAATATTGATCAATTTATTGGAGTGCTATGTAGCAGACCTCTACTTTTAAAAAATATCTTACATGAAAAGTTCAGGATCATATATGATGATATATAATTAATGTTGAAACCCATATATAACCTCTTTTATTTTTTAATCTACAACTTAAAAGTTATATTAATTAATATAATTGCAGAACTAATATAATATATATATATATATATATTATATTTGAGTCAGCTCCAAATAACCCAAGTGAGCTATCCTTCATTCGAAATTAATTCAAAGCTTTTTGAGTCACAGGAATACCTTAAAACTAATTAACTTGAAATCATCATTTGCATTTGAGCTCCTAAGATTAGATGAGCATTGCAAATAAATTCTAACTTTTTAATCCTCGATTTAGATTCCTCTGGTAGGATTTGCATTTAATGCAATATTTTTGATAGATCTTTTATATGTATTTTTTAGAATAAAATTGTCTTTCTTTCCTTCTTCTCTTGCCAATTGTACCCTCATTATTAATTTGAAATTAACAATAATTCGATAAAAATATTATCATTTTAATAGCTATATGTATTAATTTGTTGGGTGATCACGGCATTAATGCAAAACCTTAAAAATATTATTTACGTTCATTTTAATAGCTATATGTCATTGTTGGGAGCTCACGGCATTAACGCAAAACCTTACGCAATAGACATTGAGAATTTTAAAAAATTGAAACTTATTTGCCATGCTTGTTCAACTTCAAGGCCCTAAATGCAATTTACTCTTGTTTTTATATATATATATATATATATATA
>JAEMOT010000208.1:274559-304306 GCA_019297695.1 Apostasia ramifera
ATATATATATATTTGCAATTCATGCATTCTATGTGACAAATAATTAATTAATTGCTTCTACGGATAGATTTCCTTCAACCGCATGATCACGAACAACAATCTTGGCGTGTCCTCTTCCTTGTTGAGCTACACACTTCATTCCTCTCTCTCTCTCTCTCTCTCTCTTTCTCTCTTCACCATGAATGCTTTTATATATATGATCAGGGGAAACTCACGTGAGCTCCAAACTTCATGCAAACAGATGGAAGAAGAGCGGAGCACCATAGAGTTTGTTATGTCGCAGTGCAACCCACCCTCCTACGAATCCATGAGCCTCGTCAGCGGCGCCGGCGACTACCATGACGTCGATGGATGCGGCTACTCCCATCCAAATCTCCACCAGCCAGAACCCACCGCCGACGACTTCCCCCCATGGGTCCCCCCGCCTCCCCCGCCGGCCGTCGACCCCCAGAACCTCCCCTGGGACAGCTCCTCCGACCAATTCCGCCTCTACAGCTCCTCCCTCAACCTATTCGACGGCTCCATCGCAGACTCCTTAGTCGTCTCCGGCAAACCAACAGTGGAGAACGACGTAAGCGATCTCACGGCGTACCAGCAGTCTCTGATGAGCGGCGGGGAGTCGTCGGCGATGACAAGGGAGGCGGCCGGCGGGAGCGCGATGGATTCCGGCGCCATAGAATGCAGCGACCACGGGGAGGAGGAAGACTACCACCGGACGGCGACCGGGCGCGGCGTGAAGCGGGGAGCCCCTTCGAAGAATCTCCACGCCGAGAGGAGCAGGAGGAAGAAGCTCAACGGGCGCCTCTACACACTGCGAGCTCTGGTTCCTAACATCTCGAAGATGGATCGAGCTTCGATCCTCGGAGACGCCATTGATTACGTGATGGAGCTCCTGAAGCAGATCAAGGATCTGCAGGATGAGCTGGAGGAGAACGGGCATCCTCCGGATCATGAAGCCGACGACGAGGCCGCGAAGCACAACGGAAGCAACAACGTTAGCAACTGTCAGACGGAGGTCTCCAGGCCGCCGCCCCCGGCGAGCAGAAAAACAGAGCACAACAATCTCTCCGGCGAACATAGCGGCGGCGGTGACGATAAGGGGCCGCAGATGGAGGTGAAACTAGTAACCTAATCACCGCTTAGCCCTTCAAATTAAGATTAAAACGATTACTTTGCTGTGAAAAATAATAATTATAATAATTTAATTTTTATCACATTTTATATATTTTAAATATTAAAAAAATATTTTATTTTACATTTTACATATTTTTTTAATTTTAATGCGATTATCAAATAGGTAAAGCAGGTTCCTTTGAGAAATTAATTATTACTGACTTATATAATAATGTAATTTAATTTAGGAGCATTTACATACAAACCCCTTAATTCATTTTAAATTATATATTAAATTTTTTATTTTTTAATTTTACAACTTTACCTTCTAAATTATCCAAAAATAACATATTTAAGATTTTTTCAAGATTTTTAAAAAATTCTTTTTGCTCGTTATAATTATTTGGATATTTATTACTAATAATATGTATATACAAAATATTATAAATATATTTGCAAATATACGTATTCTACTAGTTTTCATTATTAGAAAATTTGAGGAATAAAATTATAAAATTAAAAAATAAAAAATTTAATATGTAATTCAAGATAAATTAAATGATATATATGTAAATCTGTCTTTAATTTAATAGAAGTGTAATTAAATCTGCAGTTCATGACCAACCGACTTCAATGTTTAAGCTTATAGCTTGTGTTACACGAATAAATTTATATTTTTATATGTTCTGTCGTGCAGGCACTGTTTATTTTGCTTTGCGACATATATTTAAAATTGAAACATTTAACTCTTATATTATGTGAAATCTCAAATTAATAATTGATCTAAAATTTTAAGTTCGTAATTTGTCAACTAAGAATAATTCTATATTCTTACAAAAAAACACCTCTTTAATTTCTTCAGTTATTTTAGTTGAACTTACAAAATTAATCAATTTCCGTCGCTTTATCTATATTAGTGATCATAATTTTTTGTGAAGCGAGAAGAATATTCATGACATAACGTATAAGATTGCTATCACATGTCTTAATCTTTAAAAAAAATACGTCAAGTACATGACTATTATATACATGGTGATCGAAGTATTGATTTTGATTTATATGAGATTTAGATACACGACAGTAATCTTAATGATCATATGATATATCATCGCTCCTTCCACTTTTTCACGAACTAGCCATAATTAGTTCGAGTAGGAGAGATGAGTCCGTTACTGATCGCATCCTCATAATCTTATTTTAAGTTAGAAATCATAGAAATATTTGCAATATGTTTTAATAACTTGGACGTATTTTGTTCAATATTATGTTGATGTTATGTTATTTTATTTAGAGAAAGAAATTATTTGGTACGATGATATATAGATATATAATTGTATAAAAAATTATGAAATTATTATTTAAAAATAATATTTAGTACATAAATTTATAATATTTACTAATTAAATCAGTATTTATTTCTTGACTTTCAAACGCAGCCACACGTTGAGGTGAAGGCAGTGGAGGGCAATGAGTTCTTTCTGAAGGTGTTCTGCGAGCAGCGGCCGGGAGGGTTCGTGAGGCTGATGGAGGCCATGAGCTCGCTAGGCCTGGAGGTCACCAACGCCAACGTCACCACCTCCACCAACCTCGTCCTCAATGTCTTCAGGGTGGAGGTACTTCTCAATTTAATTTCTTGCAAAAAAAAAAATCTATATTTTAATGTGTGTGCGTGTTTTTTTTTTTTTTTTTTCCTTTGCAAAAAAATTTATATTTTGNGAAGTGTTTTTGATATGTTGAATAATTGAGATTGTTTCAATATGTCATTTAATAGTTACATAAGAACACGTTATATTACTTAGTTAATATGATATCTGAATATATAGTTATTTGAGAGCAAATTATAGGTAGAATTACTTTAATTTATCGTCTAATAATTATATAAAATACGTTTTCAATTAAATTACGTTTGTACATCCCAAACAAATATTTAAGGGAGCCATTGATATATTAAATTAGCTAGTAAAATAAATAATGATGTTGTAGGCATGATATAAACAGAGTGGATAAGTGAAGAAATATATTTAATATATTGTGTGATAGAAAATTTTATTGACTTAAAAGGTAAATTTAATAAAATAATAGTAAGACTAATAATAATATATGATGTTGAATGCTGACTTATAAATAAAAAACATACAAATAAAATAGGGGGATTTACGTACAGAACACTGAATTCATCACAAATTACGCATTTCACTATCGTTTAGTAAATATTACACACATCACACTCTTCCTATGGGTTTTACATTTCTATTGTAACAATAGCCAACAAAGAAAGAGTGCGATATATGTAATATTTACTAAACGATGGTGAAATGTGTAATTTATGATGAATTCAGTGTTCTGTACGTAAAGTTTCCAATAAAATAAGCGTTGTAGAAATAAGAATGTTAAAATAAATGAGTAAATACACAAAAAGATAAATTAAAAAATGAGTATATTTGCTAAAAAATTAGAACATTAATTGGGGATAAACTCGGAGAGAGTCAACTTAGATGATTTGAATATGTGAATCATAGGCCAATTAAAGCTTTAGTAAAAACGTTGAGTTAATGGATCTTGGCTACATGAAAAGAGAAAGAGGAAAATAAAAAAATATGATAAAAAATTATAAGAAATAATATTACACACTTAAAGGTAAATAAAAATTTATTAATTGATAATTTGCAATGAAAATAAAGAATTCATATAGCCGACTTAACCCAGTGGAATAAAAACTTGATAGTGATAATTGCTTGTCATCTAATAGGTTTATAAGTATTATTTTTTTCAATTGAGTTACTTTTAATATATTATCTATAAATTGAAAAAAGTGCATTTTTAATTGAATAATTATAACAAACAAATTTTTATTTGGATTACTTTCATATGGATAAAAGTTTGGGTATAATTAGTCTACGTTCAACCATAAGTTTACATAATATTACATATAAAATTGATTTAATTTCTTGGTTTGACTAAAGTTGACCAATATGTTTGACTTCAAGTCAACTCCATTGTTTCTATTGCAGAAGAGGGACAACGAAGGGGTGCAGGCGGAGCAGGTTAGGGATTCGTTGCTGGAGGTGACCAGAGACGTGAGAGCAGAGTGGCCTCAGATGGTCTCAGCCAATGAAAGCTTCGCCGGAGATCACTTCCACCATCACCACCACCACCGCAGCCTCCGCCACGAGCTTCACCTCTCAGCTAATTGATGAAGTGGCTCCTTTAAGACTATTTAAGGTTACTAGCTAGCATGCAATATTTTGTGTGATTTGTGTCAGAAAATAAGATTAGCATGCAATATTTTGCGTGCTCTTTAAGACTATTTGACTAGCGGATTCATGTTGCCATTATGTTTTCCTGATTTCTCACATTCATTCATGATTCAGAATCGATTAGTTTTAATTGTTTTAATGTAGGTTCAATATTATATATTGATCACCATAGAAGCATGATAATTAAGTTTAAATGACATCATCTTCAACAGTCGGACCACAGAGCACCATATTTTGAAGATATTAGTGACTTATTAGCTTCAATAACTTCACAAATTTTTTTAAGATTCAAAATTTAGTGATTTATATAAAAAATACCTACAGATAAGATGAAAAATAAATATATCCATGAGAAATTTGAAATGCCTTCAATTGAATACAAGTTTAGAAAGAATCGACTTCTAGATGATTTAAACATATAAATTATAGGCCAATAAAAACTTTAATAAGGAAAATTAGATTATTAAAGCTTTACATATTTGAAATTAAATGAAAATTTATCATTTAATAGAGTGCAATGAAAACAAAAAATTCATATATTTGATCTCACCTAGTGAGATAAAAACTTAGCTTATTGTTATTGTAGATAAAAAGTACCTAAGGATTATCATAGAATAAAAGAAAATGATAAAGAGTTATAAAATAACAACTAACATCATATAAATGTATGGGCAAGAGTGTAGGGCTATAAATAAACTTTTAACAGATGATGTAACTAAAATAACATTATTAAGAAAAATGTGGCTAAGATTAAAGACAAACTATAACAAAAATGATTGTATAAAGGAGAATACAAAGGAATCAAATGAGAAATAAAAACAGATAAATTTGGCATAGCTAGGCATCATGTTAAGCTGATAGTTCCACAAACTACAGTTCTGAGTTGAATCAAATTTGGGAGAAAAAAGGAAGACCACTTCTGGGAATGAACCTTCAACTTTCTATATTCAGTAGAGCTCACCTTCCTTGTGAGTGTGGATAACACAGTCGGACTTGGGGTAGGAGACGCAGGTCAGAACATACCCGCTGGCAATCTGGGTGTCGTCGAGGAAGGAGCCGTCGGACTGATCTACTGAGCCAGACTTCAAGAGGCCAGCACAGGTGGAGCAAGCTCCAGCTCTGCAGGAATAAGGCAGCTCCATTCCGGCGGTCTCAGCTGAGTCTAATATGTAGGCATCTTCCGGGGCTTCAAACTCGTTCTCCTTCCCGTCCGGGCCAACAAGCGTCACCTTGTAGACTGCCATAGCAGAAGCCCTGAAAGAGCTTGGAGAGCTGAGCCCAAATAGCTTGGAGAGGGAGATTGTGGAACCAAGGGAAGCTGGGGTTCTCGTTGATACCGAGGAACGAGTTTGAGTTTTGATGCCACTTCTGAATGGGCAGGCAGTGAGGAGGCTAATGGTTGACATAATGTGGGCCTGGACAAAAAAAGAATAGCTTTGAAAAGGAATACTGCAGTTGATGAAATAAATGAGAATATTATGATCTGCATCACTTAAGAACTTCACATATCTCAAGACAATTATCCGAAGTACCCAGAGCATATCAAGCGATGATGGGTCAAATGGAGGACAATATAGAAGTTCTATGCCATGAGAAGAGATATATTAGGTTGAGTGAAAAGTTTTCAAAGGCTAGTGGAGCTTCTTCCAGCCAAATGACGTGGGAGCTTACCCTGGCCACTAGGGCCACAGGTTCAAATCCACAGTACAACAATTCATAAGTGTGATAGGGAAAATTGTGGTGTTCAAGGAACATAATAAAAAAAATTGCAAGGCTATTGCCTAATCATTTGTACAATATGGGAGATTAGAAGTATTATGCAATCAAATGGAAAACTGTGATAAGGATGAGTGGTGATACTTGATTGGACCAAATTGGAGACGAATAGTATGTTAGAGATTGGGTGATACACCTTTGAGAGCAAGATAGGAGATATTTAAAGCTGATTTTACCATGTCTATTACTGACCTATAAACCCATAGAGGTAAATGAGAGGATCCAAAGTCACCAAACATGAAAAGTAAGGGATGAACAGAAAAAGACTTGAGACTCACTTGCACATACAAAAAGCATAATAATTATTGATGAATGAGTAAATTCATATAACTAACATCAACTAGTTGGGATTAAAGCTCGAACTCATTGTTGTAACTTTAATTGAAAGTTATTATTACCCACAAATTAATTTCTGGAGGAAGATCCAGTATAAACATTCTGTAGACTATGATTAGGACTGCTTAAGATAGACACATTATGTTAGCTGTTAATTGTTGACCTAAACAAAATTTTAACCAGTAAGTAGCAGCATACAAAATACAATGTTTAGAAAAGAAATCTTCATGGGGCTTGAATAACAAGACGGTTTTGAATTGAAGAAGAAGGTATAAGAATCAAAACGTCATATCAAACTAAGCACATAATTTTAAATTTATCTTAGGATGTCACTGTAGCACCAACAAAACAATATTGAAGATTTACAGAAACTTGATGCATTATTACTCCATATAAGATCTAAATTAAACCAAGAAATTCTTAAGATAGAATAGTGGAGAATAGATGATGAGAAGCGACAAAAACATGAAGATTTACAAGGTTAGATGAATTTTTCCTACAATGATAATTGAATAATTTATGCTCATTCAAAAAATTTGCTTTAATACAACTTGTATGTACTTGTTCTATTTCATTTATATTTAATATATTTTATCTAGTTTTGTTGTATATTTAAAATATGTTTAGATATAACCAATGATGCACAAGCTCAAAGAAGCATGTGGATGTAACAAATAGAAAAAAATAATTTAAAAACGATTTGACCAATATATAAGATTTGCATGACAACATATGAACAAAAACAGAAGATACATATTTATGTTTCTGTATAATAATGTCGCGTTTCAAGATTTTCAGCTTACCAAAAAACCATAGAATAGAAAACTTATAATTAAAAAATGGGATGAAATACATACTTATTTTACTTCTAGATTTTAAAATAATATTTTTATGAAAAAAATACAATTCTATTGTGAATACTTATTATCTATTCCAATATAACAAATTAAAAATAAAGGCTTGCACTTGTATAATTGAGTGCCAGCGAATCAGTGCAAGACGATCTCAAATCTTAGTAATTATCCAAAATCCAATCTTATTATTTCGAAAATATAATATACACCCATGTATATACTCAACCGTCAAAATTTCCACAATAGTAGCTTATGGGAATATATACTTCACACGTCAACACTGTTTTCTTAGAATAGAAAACTTTTCATCTTATTGAATTTCTTGCAATAGTATATTTGCTTTTGGAATATTATGAGAAATACCATTTCGATTATGTTGTGGTATCGCTCCTTAAGAGAAGTCCAAGGAGCTTATCGAACAAGCATCTCCAAAAAATAAACCTTAAAGTAGTTTTTGAGAAAGTCATCCATCAAGAAGTCAAGAAGCGCTTGTTTGGTTCCAGGGCGTCGGTCACAAGTTAGAACCCACACCACCATAATTTTCAAATGGAGTGGGGAAATTACAATGTTAGGGTAAACAAAAAATTTACTAAAAAGAGAAACTATGAAGACATGATAAAGAGGCTTGTTGAAAAATTAATTTTTTGACAAGATCCAGAAGACAAATGACACATCTGCCAATGAAGATAATCAACTACAAATATTGAAAGATCTTCCTTAAGCCCAATGCAATCATGGGTATTTGGCTATGTACCTGATAGGTCAACACACATGCTTGCATAAAGCTTGAACTCATGTTGTGAAGTTCACGATGAGTCATTTAGCATTTCTAAAAAGGTAAGAAAAGGTGATGAGAGAGGTGAGTGAAACTTGAACCAAGAGAAAGTACTGTTGCTTTGAGGTTTAATTCAAAGAAATTTTCAAAAAGTTCCATTGCTAGTAACACGTTCGCTCAAGTCTAAAGATCCATAACATCAATTGATTGAAACCTTCAGAAGCTATAAAAGACAAATAGAAAAGTTAAGTTACTTATTCCCTATTATTCTCTAGTTTCTAATTATGTTTAGGGACAGAAGTCAAAAATATCTAAAAAGTAAGCTAGTTGCTTAACTTGTGGTAATCATGGGTGAAAACCCTACATAAAATTTTGAGTGTTTATCTGTAACACCGTGGCCCTTTTCAAGGAAATGCTTGTTACACTAGAGCATATATTTCCTTCAAGTTGTACAAGATCCTATACTCCAAAGTAAAATTAAAAAAAATTTCATCTTTGAAGGTGTTGTTGAAAATATTTATATGTTAGACTTCATTCTTAAAAATACTGTATCATAGCACTAACAAATAGAATCAGAGCCAGTCTGCATAAAATTTGAGGATGGCGGACTTGATGTGAGTTGAGATGGTGAGCCGAGATGGCAAAAATTACAGGATTTGGAAGCACAAGTTGCAAGACATAGGATTTCTTGCGATGGTACAATTACATTGTCGTTGTTGAGCTTAGAAAAGAAGCTAGCAACGATAAAAACAGAGTAGTAGCAACTAAACAAAAAGGGAACAAGATGCATATGAATGTAGCTAAATGACAGTGTATATAATCTAGTGTCGAAGGAGGAGACAAACCATGGGCTATGGAATAAGTTAGAAGGTATGAATAGCAAATCGCAAACAACAAAATCATCTTAAAAAAAGTTTGTCAACATGAAGCTTCGAGGAGCCTCAAACTCCAACAACTTGAATAAGATGTAGGGCATAATCAACCAACTTACTACAATGATGATGATGCAGTTTGATGACAAACTACAAGCCCACTTGTCAGTTAACTAATTGCTAGATAGTTGAGAAATTGTCGTGTCTCTCAGCAACTCTGCACAAGATGGTGTTCTTTTCAAGAACCTAATCACCTCGATTATGTTGAATGATGAGACAAAGAAAATCTAAAGTCTTCGATGAGTGTGAGCATAAAGGAGGGGGAGATATCATGCTAGACATCAATTATTGGCCTAATTAAAATTTTAACTAGTAGCTTGTGGAACAAAATATAATGTTTCTAAAAGGATGTTTCATGGGCATTCAGGAGCAACACAATTTTGAAATGAATAATAAGAGAAAGTATAAGCCCTATTGTACCATGCAAAATAGTTTAAATTTATCTGAGAATGTGATCTTAGAATAGGAGAAACAATCTTGAAGGGTTACAGAAACTTGGTGCATGAGCATACCAAAACGTGAAATGAACTAAAGCTTGGTATCATTTCACAGTTGGGATCAAAATTGAATCAAGATACTATTAAGATAGAATAGTAGAGGATAGATGATGAGAAGAAAATGAAACATAAGGATTTATGTGGTTAGATGAATTTTTCCTAAATCAATAGGGAGAATTACTATTACAAAGTAACAAGTTAAAATAAAGCTTGCTTATAATGTTGGGCAAACAATACATGTCAATCTCAGATCTTAATCATTATCCATCACCAAATCCTACTAATCCTAGTATTAAAAGATTCCAGGATAGTGGCTTGTATCATAAATAGGGAATATATATTTCACACACCAACATATACTATCGGTGTTATGATTCTTCTAGATTAGTTGGAACCTTAGTCGGTAACTGAACTAATCAAATGGGTGGCATTGTTAGTACAGGAAATTTGGAGGCCTCTTGAATTTCTTGCAGCACTATATTTTCTTTTGAAAACTTTTGGGAATACTATTTTTGAAATTCGTATGGGAATACTATTTAGATACTATTTAAGATATCCCTCCTTATGAGAAGTCAAAAAAAGCTTGTCAAACAAGCATCCCGAAAGTCTACCTCGAAAAATGATTTTTTGAGAACATCCATCAACTATAAAGTCAAGATGAAGAGGCTCGTCATTTTCTTTTTTGTTTTCTGACAAGAACTAGAAGCTAAAGAACACATCTTCTGACGTAGATCACGATCACCAGCAAATCTTGAAAGATCTTTCTCAAGCTCAGTGCAAAGCATGGGGACAAGGTCATGTTTCTTGACAGATCACTATACATTCTTGCACAAAGCTCAAAGGCAGGTGAACACCATGGGCCATTCCATGGAGTTTATGATGAGCTATCCAACTTTTTTATTAAAGGGGAGAAAATTAAAGAGAAAGGTAAGTGAGACTTGAACCAAGGAGAGGTATTGCCACTACGAAATGTGATTCACAGAAAGTTTTGTAGACTTTCATTGCTAGTGACAAGTACTACAGTGAAGTTAAGTATGGAGAACTAGAGAAAAATCAACCTCTTGAAGCTATCGAAAGCCGAAGAAGAATAGAAAAGTTACTACAACCCTATTATCCTCTTGGGTCCACTTAGGTTTAAGGGACGAAATCGAAAAAACTCTGAGAGTAAATCAATTCTGTTTTGTGGCAATAGTGGGTATAAGCCCCATATAAAATCCTGAGTCGTGAACATTTTTCCAATAGACAACACTCATTTTTCCATTTTAATCAAATCAAGCTTCCATCGAGGCGCCGAAACAGTAAAATAAAACCATTCGATCAGTCTCAATCCATCAGTAGAAAATTTAAAGAAACGAAAGCGTAATAGCAGATCGATGGCTAACCGAAGATAGCGAAGCTGCGAAGACGAAGAGATCGAGAATCCCTCCGACAACGGCGTCCGGGAACAGAAGAGAACAGAGAAGATGACTCCAGAAGAAGAAGAGGCGTGCCCTAGTTTTCTAACGGTGGCGGGCGGGGGAAGAAGAGTGCCGGCAGACGGCGTGCTGCCCGGCGTATATTTATAGTCTGACGACCCAGATAGCAAGGTGAGAATTTATTATTCAAACGGCGTCCCGGCCCGGACCCGCCCAAAAGACCAAGACGTTAAAATAGCAATTAAATTATTAATTCCATCAAGAAAACTTAAATTATTAATTTTATGGTATTTTGCATATGAGTCCAGAAAATATGAAAGAGTTGTATGGCAATATTTCATAAACTTTTGTGTTGATTTTATTATTACATGACATTGTTCCCAAGTATTGTACTTTAAAACAATTTATGTAATAATATGGAGATAGTCTAAATAATGTGTTCTTGTCAAATAATTAAGAATTTGTCACTTATATATACGTATCTGTTGACGTGGGATGCAGGGGTCCCAGAAGAGGGAGAAAAGGAGAGTCCTGGGAGACGGCGGTACGCAGTGAGCTAAGTCTGGTGATTAAGGCTCACAGTAATAAGCATCCAAAAAAGTACACAGGTATTTAAGGTGGTTTAGGGAAGAAATCCCCTACACCCACCGAGCGATCAGCGGGAGATGATTTCACTAAAAAAAGGAAAAGAGCGGATAAAAAGACCAGTACAAAGAGAGAAAGAAGAGAGATAGAGAGAGAGGGAGAGAGAGAAAGAGAGGGCTTTCTTTATCTCTACCTCTCGATACAAAGATGATAGAAGAACGATTCTGCTCTTCCAAAAAACTCTTTTTCTTGATGCTTTTTCAAGGATATTTATAGGCAATGGATAGTGCAGCTCCATTCTGATTTTCTGGGAGAGAATGGAGTAAACCCATGCTGATGGCTTCATTGCTGTCGGCCATCGGAGAAGCCGGAAGTAGTGAATGGAGAGCTTGACTTCTCGATTTTGGCATTTCTTCTAGGAACTAGAGCATGCGGGTCCTTGATTTGTGTGACTGGGAAAAGCATTCTGTATTGAAAACGGTGCGGTCGGGTCACACCGACAGCGACAGGCGCAGCTAAGAAATGTCGTCATCGATGTTGCTAGGAGATGATTCCGATTCGTCGTTGACGATGTTTGGCCGTACCTTCGTGGCCGAGGCTTGGGACCTGCGAGAATAATAATATTTAAATAAGAAGTTAGTACCACCTGCGAGCCATGTGTACAGTTGTGATGCAGCGCTGGAGTTGCGTGTTAACAGTACCATCGTAAAAATAGTAGTTGAATATTTAATAATAGCCTTAAACTTTATTACAAATACAAAATTTTAATTAAATAATTGCACTATTAAATTGATTAAAAGAGTTCAATACAATTACAAAGAAGTCCGAAAAATACAAATATTGCTATTTGGCCTCTCAAAAAATCTTATTATCTTTGAATCATACTTTTTAAATTAACATTTAAGTGCATTCTGTTCTATAATATATATTAAAATATATAGATCAACTAGCTTGTCATTTAATTACTGTATGCCATATTATATATATATATATATATAATTTTATACACCACATAATATTATATAAGATACGATACATTAATATTGTAATATTGTACCTTACACTAAAAAATATAAGACCATCTAAAAACCAGTATTAGCGTTAGTTGGCCTTGAAGTCAATACTTTAAAGAAGAATGCAAATATTATTTTTTGTAATATGCTTGTTAACACGTGGCTCTAGCGCTGCATTTCAACATATACGTGGCACCTCCGAGAGACCTTCTCATAATTTCTGTTATTAACCATACTTAACTAAGTTCCTATTTTGAAGATTTCGGGTCTCGATCCTGCTAGTTCAGCCTTCCACAAATGTCGGCCACAGTGATCAGTGCAGCAGCCATTCGTACCCTCGGGTTTGACCTTATGACTTATCCTCATAACACCGAACACGAGATTTTGTCCGCTCTAGCTGTCACTATCAGCGTGCCTTATCCGCGTAGTTCCCGATTTCCGTGCGTCGCGAAGATCAAGACGCTACATGTTCCAACTACCATAGGTTCCCATGAATCGCAAATAGCTAAAGGTCGTATGCTCCACCCACTACTTCTAGCCCCCTTAGAAGCCGACAGTGGTGGGACTAACGAGGCAGGCTCAGCATAAAAGCGATATTTCCCTCCAATGGATTCGTAGAGCTCTGCTATAGTCCACCTATAAATGTCTCCGGTTGAGCCCACAGAAGGGGAGAGAGCGGATCTTACATAGCGGAGATATATCTGTAACAAGAGAGAAGCTAGAGATGTTTCTTCTTCATTAACAATTTTATACTGATCATTGGGACAAATCCTTTTTTCTTCTGGATAAAATCCTTCTCACGGGCGACCCGGTGGACGTAGGGGAACTTCTCCCTGAACCACTTTAATTTTCTGTGTGTTTCTCTGAATACTATCACTCTTAATTAAGCTTTAACCATCAAGCTTAGCTCTCTGCGTACCGCTGTCTTTCAGAATTTCTTCTTCTCAAGTCAACAATGCTTAACAGTAAATTCGTGTTATTTATAATATTTGTATATAAGAAAATGACAGTTAGATATATATATATAGGTATAAAACGTTGAGGATGAACATTTAAATTTCAAATTACATTATGATTAATAAGGCTTGCAAGAAAGAAAGAGGATATTGCCCTATAAAAGTTCTTAGACTCGAGCAACGGCGGGCTCGAATCAGTTAATACTCAATCACAAAGTTTCACGTATATATAAATTCATTCAAATTGTGCACAAAACCGAAAAATTTCTCCCTAAACTATTAAAAGTCCAAAAAAAAAAAGATCGTTGGCCTAAAAAAATCCATGGCCTGAGCTCAACTAATTCGAGCGAGTTTACCTCAATTCAAATTTAAATATTTTGAGTTTAAGTCAAGTTTAATATAAGTGACTTAAAATTTTATTCAATTTTGTGTTGAATCGATCTTGATTTTTATATTTACGTAATTATACATAATTCTCTTTAATATTACTTTAAATTATTTTTCATATGCAGTGTGTATATATATATATATATATATATATATATACTGATATACATAAAATATATTAATATATATATCACCTACATATATATTATATAAATATCAAATTAATTACGAATTAAATTAATTTTATTTCAAATAAAGTGATTTTGAGTTATATAAAAATTGAATCGAATTTAAAACAACTAAAATATGAACAAGTTTTAAATTTTTGATATTTTGCTCAACTTTATTTGCTTATTTATTTGTGCACGAAAACTTCTATATATTACAAGCGCACAAAAGCTACTGCTTTTTGGGTGCTTGGAGAAAAGTTTTGAGAAATTTTTAAATATTTTAAAATAAAAAAAATTAAAGTTATTTTTATATTAAAATTTATATTAATATAAAATAAAGTTAATTATTTTATCAAAATAAGAACATGATATAAAATAAAATTTACTTTTAAGATTAAAATTTGTTGAAAATGTAATATTAATAAAATTAATTTTTATTATTAAAATCTATAAATGGTTCGGAATAAATATAAAAATTAGTTTGATGAATTTAATATGAATTAGCCTTCGGAATGCATATTAATATGAATTTAGATCATGAGTTGTTTATTTGAGAGATTATTTTTTAATAAAATAAAAAAATAATTTCTAATATAATATTTATGTTTTAAGAAAGTAAAATTAAATAAAATTTAATATTAAATTTTGTATAATATTCAAAATATTATTTTTTAGTATTAAAATTTATATACGATGAAATATATAAAAAATTATTTAAAAAACAGCATAAATAAAAACTTCCGGAATGCACATGAATTCAAAGTTGAGGAGAAATATCTGTATAAAAAGATTAAAATAATACGAATCTTTTTTTTTTGAGGAAAAATAATATGAATCTTGCTATTGTAACATTACAAAATTGTACTAAATCGATAATTAAGTGAAATTTAATATTATCTTATCGTGTAATTGCCAGCTGTAGCAGTGAGATTAAAATAATGGGGAATAAGATTAAATAAATGATTAAAATAAAAGGAATAAAACGAGATAAACGAGTTAAAAAATTCAATTGAAAATCACGTGTTATATATATATATATATATATATATATATAATATAGGTTGAGCTAATTATTCTTGTTTAATATTATTTGTTTTATAAATTATTATCAAATATAAATTATTTATTATATTCATTATTTATTAGACTAATTATTTTTCCTATTTCTCCTTCGTTATTATATATATTTTTTAATATAAATATATAATTTATGTTCTCTTTTACGTCATTAAATTTTAAAAAAATTTGAGAGAATAATTTTGTATTATTATCAACTCATTTTTTTTTCTAATTCTTCTTTTAAATTTTCTATATTTTCTATAGTGGACATCTCCTAATCTATTTCAAAAAAGAAAAGAAAATAAGAGAACATAAATCATATATTTATGTTAAGAGAAGAAGATAAATAAAAAAATAATTAGTTCAATAATTAATAAATATAATGAGTAATTTATATTTGATAATAACTTATATAAAAAATAAGAATAATTACCTACATATTACACCATTTAATTTTATTTATGCTTTACTCATCCATTCTTAATTAATTACGCTATGCACACTCAAAATATTATAAAATCTTACATACACACACTTGAGTTAAAACTTAATCAAAATCTATTTGAAAAAAAATATTCTGTTAGTAAATTATTAAAATAATATTTTTACCCTTAATAGTACATATTTTTCTCTTCCTCAATACCACACTAAAGCGCTGATTTGTCTTAAAATCAATTCACGTTGTGAATGTCTCCTTCCTTTGCCACCACCTAAATATTAAGGTTTTAGAATTTTCACTCAAAATAAATTTAAATATCTTTAAAATAATATAATGAACAGCTCAGAATTTTTGTAATGTAACTATAGTTAGGTTATTGAAAAATTATGATTACTAATTATAATAGAAATAAGTTAAAATGTGTGTATGTAAGATTTTATAATGTTTTGAGTGTGCATAGCGTAATTAACTAAGAATTGATGGATAAAATATAAATAAAACTAAATAGTATGACATGTAGGTAATTATCCTTAAAAAATAATAAGTTCGAGATAGAATAATTAGTCAATGCTCTTGTAGGAAGTTATACGACGTCATCAACCTTGGACGAAAATGCTGAAAACATATAAAGTAACAAGGAAGGTTAAATCAACAGCAACACAAAAATAGAACTGTTTACGTCCAAGATAAGCAATTGAGTCTTAGAATTCTTCACGTGTTTATCATTGAACCAGTTCAGTTTCTCAATTACATTTTATTTGCGAGTTGAGTTGAGTGACTCGTCAACATTAGTTCTGCACAGAATTTTGTCGACCCACACGGACATTGAATCACTGTCGAGTAAAGCCTTGACTGTGATTCAAATTAAGCAGGACTAATTGGATTAGCAGATGGTCGTCACATATCACGCCTCATACATACGGGGATGTGCTAGCATCTCCCTCGATTAATTGAGAAAACTATCAAGAATACTTACGAGTCATTACTGCTTACTTCAATTTTGTCGTCCTGTGTAAATTCCTACTTGCCTTTAACCATTACTCTCCCACAACTTACTACTACCATCTTTGGACTTTTATGATCATATAAAGATGATGCATTTGTGATCATCATCATCATCACAAGACGTAAAATATCATGTCAATATTAGGTTATAACTAACAGAAGGAGACAGTGGTCATTCAAATGACTATAGGAGCCTTGTTTGACGCAAGGACTAAATCAAGACCAAAATGATATTAATTTAAAAAATAAAAATAATAATAATAAATAAATTTTTTAATTATTCTATATAAATTTTAATATAAAAAAATATTATTTTACTTCACATACTCAATAATTTTTAATAAAAAATTAACTTTATTTTACATCCTAAATCAAAATACTCGATTCGAATATTTTGGTCCAGAATGTGAAATAAAGTATATATTTTTATTGAAAATTATTGAGTATGTAAAATAAAATAATATTTTTTTATATTAAAATTTATGTAGAATGATTAAAAAAAAATATTTATTATTATTATTATTTTTTAAATTAATATCACTTTGGTCCTCGCACCAAACAGGACAAAGTGTCTGTATCGACTGTTTATTTGTAAAATCTAATTTTAACAAAATTAAAATTAAATTAGAATAAAAATATCTTTTATTAAAAATTATGAATAATTTAAAACAAAATTAATTATTATACTAAAATATATGAAGAATGCAATATAAATTAATTATTATTTTAATATGCGAAAAAAAAATAAATTTTTTTATTTTTAAATCATAAGTATAATATAAAATATAATTAATTTTTAATATTAAATTTTATATAAAATATATCATGCCTTATTAAAATTAATTAAATTAAATTTAACGTAACTAAACAAACAAGCTATAGATGGCAAATAACTACTCACCTCACTTGTCACAGCTCCTCTATAAATAGGGAATTGCTCCTCCAACAGCAGAAACTTTCGACACGCACGCATTCATATTCATGCTCTCTTTCATCCCCTCAAGAACATTCCATGTAGCCCTCTTCTGCTTCTTTTTTAACGAGTTATATAACATCACACATAAAATTTAATATTAAAAATTAATTTTATTTCACTATCTTACACACATTACTAAAATAATAACTAACTTATATCACATCCCTCACATATCCCAACATAATAACTAACTTTATATCACATCCCTCACACACCCCAATATAATAACTAATTTTACTTCACATCATTCACAATTTTCAATAAAAAAAATCTCTATCCAAATTTAATTTTAACCTTATTAAATTTAATCTTACAAACAAACAGACCCCTAGTATTAAATTTGTACTCGTCTTTATTACTAACTCTCACTCGAATATAATGGAACCTCATATACTTGGCTTGAGCTAGCAGAATCATTTTAAACTATGTGAATCATTGTGCATTTCTTCGGTTCTCTTTATCTCTATCTCCCTCAATTTCTCTTTTCACAAGAACATATGAGGCAACTCTAGTTTTCCCCAATGATAACCTATAAATAAAATATTTCATATAATTCAATTTATTTTTAAATAATGTATTAACTTAAAGATATTTATATAATATTTAAGATTACACGATAATATTAACGCAAATAAAATTTAATCACAATTAAAATAATCTTACAAGCAAAACAACTAAAGAGAAAACTAAATTGTAAGACACCAGCCCAATCTTAAAAACTCTAGCTCTGCGAGGGGACAACTGCAAGCAAAAATGCAAAAGCAGTGCAAAATTACTGTCAAAAATTGAAACAGTATCCCATAGGTTAAAAGATCTACAGAAAAAGGAAAAAATATAAAACATTTCATTCTTCAATCACAAGAAAACATAGGCTCTATACATTTCATGCAAGAAAGAAAGGATTGAGATGAAATAATTCAAAAATATTTCAGCAGATTTCTGAGAGTTGCCACAGCTTTATAGTGCCATCATCGCTTGCTGAAGCCAGGATCCTGGGTTCCTGGGGAAATTTAATCCAAAAAGCCTTAGTTTAACATTCAATAAGAAAAAGAGGGAGCGGAGCTTGGGCATATTCGAAAAACAAAACCGCCTTGGTAAATATTAATTCTATATAAACTCGATTTCCATATGATCTAAGGGGGCGTGTGGATCAACACAATCTAAATCATAATGTTATTTAAATGTTATTGTTATCTAACAAATATTGTTTGTTGGATAATTAACAAATATCAGAGATCTAAAAATAATTTGCCCTTAAAATTATAGCCTCTTGCTTCTCAACTATGAAATTAAATTCCCACATCTTATTCTGATTTCTCTTGCTTCTGTTCATAGGGGAGCTGATATGATCTAGATATTCCTGATATTTTGGGTGACATCAAGATGCCTTTTTAGAGATAATTTCATAATTTTTTGTAATGGTATTTAAACACGTCATCAAACCAAACAGTTATTTTCTCCCAATAACATGACATAACATTGAAACAAATTCCCCATAAAAGACTATCATGAAATGAAATTACTTTAGCTCAAGACTTGATTCAACTTAAAAATTGATACAAAATCTTAATCAATTATTTCAAGTTGATAACAACTTGCTCAAATCTCAAACCAGACGGGATCCCTTCCCTAATTGACTAGAATATTTACCTTTGGACTCCACTGAACCGAGTTTACATCCATATCATGAGCATTTTCCTTCTTCAGAATCAATCTGTATGATGGCGCATTATCATCCTGTAGGTTGAGACGTAAAATTAGAGCAGAATATTGCTGTCATTATTTTTTCAAAAAAAAATCATAAATTTAATGTGTATTGATGAAAAGATCTTCTAAACTCGCACTCCTCGAATCCAAATCAGGGTTATACGCATTTATTTTATCCCAAACAACAATTTGCTTAAATTTAAAAAAAAAAAACCTATATTGTGCTCATGACCAAATATATAACTATTATCTTAACAAAACGTCTTCAATCTAAATTTATTCTCATTTACCAAGAAAAAGCTATAATTGTGATAGCTATAATGTCAATGATAATTATCCAAACAATTTTTTCACTTTAACCTCGGAATAATCTAAAAATTAACTTGAAAATAAGCTAGCTTATTATAACAGGCAAACAACGCCTATGAGAAAAAAAAGAGCAATTTCATACCAACCTCATAAATACATCTATATATCATATTTACCGCCTATTCTTAAATATATCAAGCCAATCCCTTTAATATTCTAATCATTTTAACGATGACTTGCACTCACACAATTATTTGTGATATGTTAAAATAATTACACAATTATCAGACATCTTGAACTAATTCAATAGATAATGTGCTTCTAAATAACTATTCACGATATATCAAAGTAATTCACCTAAAAAATAATCTTATATGATAATTAGACGACATATCGAAGTAATTCGATCGATGACTTGTTTGATATGAGTCTACTAGTTGTGTAAAAGCGTCTCTACAATATCTCGAACAGTTATCTAAGAACAAATCATCGATTGAGTTACTTTGATATGCAATCTCTCTGAAGGTTTGGCATCAGCCTTGCATTAAACATAAAAGGTACAACCAATATATCAAGAGAATGCATATCTCACCTATACAAAAAGACAACCAGGGACATAAATGCATGCCCTAATAGTGTCAGAACGGACAGTAGCAACCAACATGCCATACCATGGTGTATCTACTCAATCTAGGTCGATGATAGGAACTCCTAAGAACACAAGAGATTATTTGTCCCGTAAGGGAGAAAGGAGTCACCGAGGATGACATATAGAGCGAGTAACATACACACATAATTGGGTATGTTAGTTATCTTCTTTCCTACCAACAAAGAGAGAATAAAATGAGGATATGGTAAGACAACTATGAAGTATAGATACTTCATGAAGCTTATTGTATCCACGTCAAACACCGATACTCCAATATATATTAGATACACCACGTAGCGTATCATTTTGTTTAATTCGATACTTGCTCAATACTTCCTAATACTTCTAATTAAAGAAAACAATATGTTTGACCAGCCGATTCGATCTACAATAAAAAAAAGGCTTGTACATATAAGAATGCTCATGCTTAGATTGACGGTTCATGATTAGAAAATGACACAACAGGTTCACGCGATTGGGAGAGCAGAAAGTCTCTTACACGCTAAAGTTCTAATAGTAAAAAAAAAAGATTTGGCTGTCGCACTCTACTGCTTCCTCTATTTTAGCCAACCTTTTCTAATGGTTTTGCACACGCCAGTGATCTTGCTACTTCTTTACCTCAATTAATAGTTAATTAAGGATGCCATGTGTATCACTACTACCATCGATTTCCAATCATGTTGCTTAACTTTTCTACCTTAGCCAAACATGTATTGTAAAAAGGATATAACTTTGGCATTTCTTTTTTGCTTTATCTATTTATTCAATAAGTCAAAGATTTGAAGAAACGCAGACATATATCAACTTTGATTAGATTAGTATATATATGGGTTTAGGCCACAGTAACTATACTGTTTATATATTGTATTTCATTTGTATCGAATTAATTGAATTTTGTCGCATTTAGGTTGAAACTAGACTTAACCTTCTTAGGTTCTTAACTCACCAACATATTCTGTGATTAGTTGGGAAGGCAACTAAACAGAGTTCAAGATATTATTCAAATTTTAAAACTTTTTAAAATTCAATGGTTGTTAAAAAATGTTCTCATTTTTTTCATAATGTTGCTTTTAGGAGTACCAATCGTGTTTGAAAACAAAAAAGTGTAATTAAATTTAAGAAAATTCAAAGAACTTTTTTGAAATTCCTGTCAACAAGATGCACATGTAAATATGATCTATAATGACAAATATCTTAATTATGGTAATATGATACATTATATATAATTAGCATATCCTGAAATATCTATATTCTACTTTTTAAAGATTTATTGTATCCATATAGCATCCTATCCATATCGTTGTACCGTACTCATGCTTCCTAATGAGACACCTAGAATTACAGCAGACTGCTTATTTTGAAGTCTTTACTTCCTTTTGGCAGTGCAAGTCTTCTTCCCTCTTCACTATAAGGGTGTCTCGCATAAGCTACTCATGTATACGAACATGTATACAATTGAACAAGATAGTGGGTTCTAGCCTTCCTTGCACCATAATAACTCCAAAAAATTATATTAATCAGGGATAGGCTGATTAATACCCCTCCTTACACCTGTCCACTATCCCCTCTCTTCCTCTCCTTTTCTAGATAATTCACTTGTTCCTTTGCAGTTAATTCCTGCCCTTTCAATGCTTTCCCTCTAGCACTATATGAGGTTTCTTTGTTTTCTAGTTGACTTTACCTCCTTAACTACACTATCATTGCCTACCCAAAAGATCCGTCCCATGGACTCCTGATTCTGCATAAGTGATGCCTTTGTCTTCCCACCCGTCGTGCTTCCATTTGCTTTCTTCTTTTCTACCTTGAAGACTAGTGGGTCCTGAGTAGGGCCATCTCCTTTTTGCGTCACATTTCACTGTCCTACCTTGCAAGTGTTCTCATCACAGTGCTTGGACTGCTGATTGGCCTTATTATTTGTTGGATATACAGGGTCAATTGCCTTTCTATTTACATCGTGGGATGGGATTGTCTTGTACTCTTCCCATTGTTAGAATTCTGAAGGTGAAGCATATGGTGTTGTTTTCCCATAAACTGCCCTCTTTCAGTTTCCTCCCACTACAATTTTTTGATATATGATCTTACATAGGCCTAGAATTTAGATTTGGCACCACAACCTGCATAATCCACTTCAACGCTGTTACTAGCCTAGAGGTGTCAAAAATATTCGAAGCTTAGAACCCGCTTCTAACTCGTTCAAATTTTAAATCGACTCAAAATCAGTTCAAAATTTTTGGATAGAATCACAAGCTAAGACCTTTAGCTAGAAGTTCACTTCGAGCTGATTTCAAATTGACCTTGGCTTGCTTGAAATATGATTCAAATTAGCTCAAAATTATATGTATAGTGTAAATAATTTTGATATAAGATATATAAAATATTTTTACATATAAGTTAGCTAAGTGGTCTAGTGGTAGAATGGAGGAGGACTAAAATTTGCTTTCTCCAAGGTCTAGGAATCAAATCTCCTTGGATACATAATATTCATACATTTTTTAGCATAATGAGCCAACTCAAATCTAGATTCGAGCCAGCTCGGAATCAAATCGATAAGTCGATTCGAGCCAGCCAATTTGAATCATGTCCAATTTCAATTTCGGATTGATTTCGAGTTGCCTTTGGCTCGCTCGGAATCGGACCGGCAACAGCTATATACTAGCCTCCTTTTCAACTAAAGGTTCAACCTCATCTTCCCTATTGTTACCCACCTCTCTCACAAAATTCTTAGTGGTGGTGCATTTATTCTCCAAAATAGTCAATCCTTTTTGCTGTTACATCTAGCACTAGAATGCCCTTTCATGCTATAATGGAAACAAAGATAGGTAATTCTCTAGTGTTCAACTTTTCGAAAGAAATCTTCCCCCTGGTCCCCTGTATCCATGTCCTTGGAATGGCTTTCTCAAGTTAACCCAATACTCTATAGGTAATTCTGGCATTCTAATTCACAAAGGATAAAAATGATATGTCAATTGATGGTATGAACACTCAACAAACTCCCTAATAGCCTGCCCTGTGTCCAAGTCCACAACCTAAGCGTGGGTCTCCGCTGCCCATCACCAACTTCCCCAGTCACCAGCTGCACCTCTAATGACCGCACCGACCTTGACGGCCTCACTGTCCAACAACAATCATCATCATCCCACCTCCCTCTATCTCCCCTCCCATAATGACGTGTAGGATTCTCAATGCGTCAGACCACTTGCGCCTTTGCTCACTCTTCGCAACTCCCCTACCATCTGCAAGCACGGCCTGCTTTTACGTTGCACCTCATCGTTGCATCTGCAACTTGACTCCCGTGCGGCCAACATGAATGCTGATAGCCTCTGTACTCAACTACTCGCTTGACCAGCATACTCGATTGACTCAACTTCTTCACCCACCGCTATTATCATTTGTGGGTGAGCTTCATGATACTCTACTTCATTCGCACCCACTTGGTCTGTTGTAGCAAAATCCCTATGATTTTGATCCACTAAAACAAGTAGCTTCATGATACTCTACTTCATCTGCAACTTTATCTGTTGATCTCCAAGTTAGAACTACATTCACATTATTAGCATCACCCGCCTCTTCATTGTCAGGAATGACCACCTTCTCCTGATTAACAGCCCAATCCACATGTCCTGAGGAAAACATCCTGGTGGGGACACCACGATCGACCGTCGATTCATTCCTGATAGAGTTTACCGTCGACGGCCGAGATCTAGCCATGCTGCTTCGATCTGGATTGATTGACTATTAGGACAGGTTTGGAAAGATGGATACTGCGGATTGCTGACTCGATGGATTGGAAATCTCCTATTCATTCTGATTGATTGAAGATTTCATTTTGGGATGATTTTATTTCTCGCATTTATTTTGTATTAGTTGTTTCTATTTCAATGATCATTATTTTAGGCATGTTATCTAGTATTTCCTTGTTTGTGTGAGGAATTTATTATATTATGTATTTTTCTTTATTAAGTCAGTCTGTATGAAGGCCTATATAAATGTCTCCCTGTTACTCTTATTTTCTAAATGCTGAATAAATTTGAGTTGATTTGTTTTTCCCTTGGGAATTATTTGATTCTGGAATGAATCGATATCCTGGATAGGGAAGGGCTTAAGCCTTGGGTGAGAATCCCTAAACTCCACCTGCCCAAGCTCTTCACTCCAGACTCGATTCCATTCATCTTGTACCCTAAGCATTCGCCTCGACTCATTCTCATTCACTCTGCCTGCTTGTTTGAATTCTTAGATCTAGCTCGCCGGTTCGATGTGATCACGTCGTCAGGTTTTCACATCACCGACGACGCGCCTGCGTCGACGCCTGCGCCGACTACAGCGACGCGAGTACACGGCTTCGCTTGACGCCGCCGATCGCGCCCAGCCTGCTGCCCCATGCGAAGTCCTGCGCTCACTAACCGCTGACCAGTGCATGCCAACCCAAGCCGCGCCGGCAACTCGCGCTCGCGNTGACTCAGGTACGAATTTCGACAAAGCCTTTAACCTGGTAAAATCGAACAATCTGGATTTCTGTGCTCGCTTGTGATTTGCTCGAAATTGTTCCACCTGTGCGACCTTTCATTATTGAGTGATTTTCAATTACTGCTGGTTAAATATTGTGAGACCCTTAATCCTGTTCCTTGTTTCTGATTTATTGAAAACCGAATTGCGCCCTAATCTGAATTGATAATTTTTCAATTACCTTCGATCTAATTTATTTAAGATTTTAAAAGAAATCAGTTTTCGCGGGTTTAATTAATTTCTCAATCATTACAAAATTATTCTCTGATATTTAGCATTATTTTGTGAATAATCTGCCTTGTAGTATTGCCGATCTCTAAAACTGCATTATCATTCACCTGTCCCGCATCACATTCCCTGCCAGTGTCTTTTTTTTTTGGGAAACAAAAATCCACCACCATTAACACTGCTGCATAACTGGCAGATTTATGCAAATTCTGTTGTCTCTAGCACCAGTTGGGTTGTCTTCGTAGAGACATTCTGGCAAACATCTTGGCTCCACTTCTCACAATTCCAGCCCTTACTCCCAATGGGCTTTGTCATCTTTGCATGTCCCACTATTTCTGCCATTCAAATCCAATTACCCAGGTTCCTGTAAAGGAAGGATATGTATCTAAACTCTGGACACCTACTGTCCTACCCACATTAACATTCACAATTTGATTCACATCCATAGAATAATCCACCATAGCATCTACAACATCACTATAATGCAGAGGTGCGGACATCCAGTGGCTGCAGGGTGGAGAGGGGGTTATTTTGCCACCAGTGTAGACGGCTCCATCTTTCATCAAGGCCACCGTGTGAGTGGCCATGGCCTCCTCGACAGCCTGTGGCCAAGGTTGATGCAGGTGCTGCTTTGTTGGTTCCTGTAACTGAGTCTACTCTTCCTAAGCTTCTGCTTGAGTTGCCCTTGCTCATTTCCATATATTCTCAGAAATAGAGGCATCTCTCCCATTGTAAATCATCATTTTCCTCATCTAAATTCTCCATTTCCATTTCCTGAATGCTTGCCATATCTGCTCCCACTTGCTTCAATGGAGCAGTGGCAGTAGTATTATTGCCAACTGTTGCCTGGTAAGCCTCGTAGTCCTCACAGAAGAACTCCTTAGGATCTCCTTTCTTATGTCCTTCCTTGTCTCCTGGCCATCAGTGAGTCTGCATCAACTCCAGCTCCAACACCTGAGTAAACGATGAGCTGTCTCCAACCCTTGTGGTGGATTTGCCTCCTGCTTCTATGGTAGCGATGTATCTAATCACCGCTCCATCTCCATTCCTCCTTGATTGCCACCGCCTGTCTGCCCGCGGCGAGGGGGTCCTCCCCCTCCATCTTTCTATGCCACCTTTCCCGAATGCTGCTCTCCCACATTTTCTTAGAGAGAGAATCTCTCTCCTAGAAAGAGAAAAAAAGGGGCATACAAAATAAATAAGAGCATGTTTTCGGTTGAAAAAAAGAGAGAAGAAGGATACAACAGAATTTAAAAGTAGGATTGGTTTCTCTTAGGAAGTGGTATTGTCTTTGTTCTCCAAAAGCAAGCATCATCATCTGAAAACCTTCTACAAATGAAATCATGTCAACTACTATGAAAATACTAAATATGTAGGATTAAAGAAAGAGCTTGCAAAATTGATGACAACTAGTTGGGAAAAGACACCTAAATGTCAGATAATTTTTTAATGGAGCATGAAAATTTGGAGGATGACTGAGATGGAATGTCAGAAGAAAAATGTGCGCTATGATCTGAAAAATGCATAATAAAGAAAACATCTTATAAAAGGAAATATCATCAATTCCACATGTGTACACACAAATAATTATAGGCAGATTGACTTTCAAATAATAATGATAGGAGGCACTAAATAATAGGCAAATCCAAAGTCATCACAGATTCTGGACAGTAAACAAAAGAACGCAAATGAGTAGAAGAGAGTAGACGATTATGAAATAATCCAAGCCAACATGACATGGATCAGACACTTTAATTTTAACAGGGATTCATATACAATTGTTCAGAATGTGAGTTAATTTTCAGTGACAAATGGAAAACAAACTGGCATTGTTTCAAAGAGAGGACATGTTATTCATATTTCATTTAATGGTCAAAAGCGAACTGAAAGCTAAGTAACAGCAATTATAAAGGCCGGGAAAAAAAGAGATGTCTCCTACAGTGCCCGTAATACGATTTGTGAAAATCTCAATGAAAAAAGTACAGGCTGCAGCAGAAAGCAATCATGTAAAGAAAAGAGGTGCCAACAGTACCAAATAGTCTTTTACCTCATGAAAGAGACATATGGCATCGTCTGCTGCTCCACTAGCAATAACACCATCTCTGTAATTATGGAAATGACAAAAAAGTAAAGCAATAACAAAACGTACCTATAAGAGTAATAACAAATAAGCATATAATCTGAACTGGTGAGGCATAAACGCATAGTCCCAGATATGTAGCACAAAAAGGCCTCCCCACTTTTTCTCCCTCTCTCCTGCCCTCCCTCGCTTCCTCTCTCTCTATATAATGCAAATGCCTTCAGTAAGTTGAAGTAGAGCATCTTGATATATGATTATATTCACAAACCATGGGTTATTGCTCGTCTAAGAAGATAATAAGATGTGCTATACAGCATAGGTAAAAGCAAGGGATTAAGGATAAAACGAATCATAATTTAATGCCAAAATTGAAAGAAATGTTAGAGCAGCAGGTGGATGTCTATCATGAATACCAATACAACGAACTTGCCTTGACCAATCAACTGAAAAAACTGTTCGATTGTGATATCCTGATAGAGTGCTGAGGTGAAACCTGGTAACATTACACCGCGCAATAATGAGATTGATGCAATTCTTATGTAAAATTGTCACAAAAATCATACAGCTTTGACATTGAAAGTTAGATAATCTGTAACTTCATGAGTTTTCATTCATGAACATCTCAAATGAGAATGCACAGAAAATAAAATGGATAGTGGTTGCTAAACAGAATACGTCAGCTCACCATGATGCATTTACCTCACCAGCGTTCTGAGATGGATTACTGCTAGTGTCCCATATCTTCACCGTAAGGTCATCACTCGCAAAACAGAAAACCATTCATCTCAGAAAACCACAGTATCAACATGATATAGTGACGACTGACAAAATAAAAGCACCAGAATACCTGCAGGTGACCATTCTATCTCCATCGGGGTTGAAAGATAATGCCCAAACAGTGGATGAATGACCACTAAAAGTACAAAATCCAGAAAACTTAGGATAACAATAAACAGTGCACCACTAGATCAACAGATCATCATTAGCAGCAGGCTTATCCCAACTATTTCAGGTCACCTTTATAAATCATCTTTCCCTAGTTAATCAGCCCAATATAACTTGTGGTGTTAACTCTAATTTATCTAAATCTTTATGTATATATCTAATCAAGCTATTTCTAGCCTACAGTTCTTATTATTCCTTAACCAAAATGGCAAAATGTTGTTTCCTAGCTTTCAGTGGTGTCCCTTCTCCATATTGTACAGATCCATCCAATATAACAAGTTGATCAATAACTTAAATCAGACTGGATAGGCAATGAAAAAGAAAATTAGGGTGGTTATGCTGGGAAATAATAGCTCAGGGTAGTTTGTTCATAAAGAAAGTCTGATCATACAAAGTCATGACAACATTTTTCATGTTATGAAAGGTATACTTCTACTGACATGATTATCCAATTAACTTGGTAAATAACTTTTCAACATTAATAGATGATTGCTTGATTATTTTTATCCAATTAACTTGGTGGATAACTTTTCAAGATTAATACATGATTGCTTGATTATTTTCATCTAGATCAGATATATAATTTCCGTTACCATAATGAGTGCAGTCAGACATGTGCCTTCTCTTTGGAAAGTAAGAAGGCATGTAATTTAAGGAAATAGTGCTAATGGCAAGTCTTAATGCTGATTGCTTGCCTTGATGAATGCTAGTATTGGATAGACGTTATACAAGAAGGGATAAGCTAGACCTGATACCAATTTTGCATTGTACAGGATCAATTTGTAAAAAAAGAATTGATAAATGGACCTCAAATAGTTGGATTAAGATTGATGATGATGATGATTAACTTTGACTTCTAACATTGATTATAGCATCCTAGATAAATTCAATAACCTGCTATCTTCACCTAATGTTAGCACACAGCGCCAGTCATCAATATCTCCATCTTCAGCCCATACCTAGCATTAACAGAAGGTTTTACACTTCGGCTGGATGTGGTTTAAACAAATGATTGCATAGATTTCAGTTAAATTAGACACTCAGAACAGGAGTCCATACCTTAATTGAATTGTCGTAACTGACAGAAACCAAGACATCTAGATCTGGATGCCATTGCACCATCTTGACATCCTGTGTATGTCCTTGCAACACTGCAACACATTCGAACTCATTACCAGGTTGCAATTCCCAGATCCAGACAGATCTGTCTCGACTACATGTTGCAAGCAAAGATCCTGAAGGATTCCATGCAATACTCTTCACTTCATTTTCATGACCCTGTACAAGAGAAAACAAATGCAAAGTTTTTTAAGATTACTTTGGCAGCATGCAAAAAAAAATAAATGAGATGTAAGTAAATATACAAATCAAATGAGAATGAAGCATATTAAATACCCAAATTTTACTGTCGATTTATTTCCATTAACATGCTAAAAAAACTGCTAAATGCTATAAGTTATTGAGTTGATTATCAGAAACTTTAACTACAAAGTGAAGTACACATATGATGCAGCGCCAGATCACCAGCACCGGCGACTTCGTTATAATCTACGACCTCGAGCGTAGATTATAACAATATATTTACTTGTACATAGTTATCTTATTTCTGCATTTTTTCGAGTTATTTTGAGTCGTACATTATGTTTATGTCGGTGGGAATGCCCACTTTGATGTCATGTATATATGGTGGGTCGGTTTGAGTCTCATGTATGGGGTCAGATCAAATTGGGTTCAAGAATAGTTCATCTTGAACCAATTTGATTCAAATTGGGCGAGTTGGA
>JAEMOT010000208.1:312809-334995 GCA_019297695.1 Apostasia ramifera
GAGAGAAATATAAAGTGGCTCGATGAGAATTTAACAAAGCAGTAGGCTATTGATTGAAATTTATATGCTTCTAAGCATATGCTTGGGATTTTGCAAAAAAAATTATCAAAGTTTACACTATTGATTGAAATTTCATCCTAGTTACAAGCCACCAGTCGTCCTACGCCATTAGAGCTTTGGTTCATTCTCTTTGTTTGATGATTAGTGGCTTTTTGTCATAATGTGCACAACATAGTATTTCAGTAATTATTATAATAATCAGTATGCTCTTAGATCTGATCATAAATAAAGAATATGGCTCTTGAGAATTCATATAAGAAGCTAGACACTCAATAAGGAGAAAGACAATTATATAAGATTGCCAAGACAAGAGGTAGAAAAATTAAAGATTTAATTGAAGTAAAATGTATTAAAGATGAAGATTCAAAAGTACTTTTCATGGAAGAAGATATCAAAGATAGATGGATGAGTTACTTTCAACAGCTTTTCAATGAAGATTGTGAAAATTCAATTGATCTTGCGGAACTCAGTACCCCAAAAGAAAATAAAAATTACTCATACATCCGACGTATTAGTAAAGCTGAAGTCTGGAAAGCTTTAAAGAAGATGAAGCATAAAAAAGCAGTAGGACCAGATAATATCCCAATAGATGTTTGGCTGTGCTTAGGAGATGAAAGAGTTTCTTGGCTCACTAGATTATTTAATATAATTTTGAAGACTAAAAGGATGCCAAATGAATGAAGTCGGTAGGTAGGAAAACAATTAAACAAACCTATGATATTATTTTAAATTTAAAATTAAAATTCTTATTTTTAAATTTTGAATTATCTATAATATTCCTTTTAGTAGTATCAAAAATATCTAGACAAAAATGTAATTAATTCGAAGAAAATTCAAAGATGTTTTAAAATTTATATCAACAAGATGTATAAATTATTCTCGTCTATCAATATAAACTACACCTTAAATATGAGAATATGACGCATTGTATACACATATAACTATCATATTCTGACATAACTATGTCCTACTTTTCTTAAGCTTATCATTTTGTATTCGTATCACCGTATCATACTGATGCTTCATAAGATGCTTGAAATCTATAAATAGAAGACTCCAACTATAGTGAGGAGGAGAATAAGTAGCTTTAAACCACATCAGTCTTCCTATTCCACCTCTCTCTCTCCCTCTTTAACTTACTGCTTCTTTAGCTGGAATCATAGTCTTCTTGTTAAATTCCAACCTTCCTCTTGGCCGGAATCATCATCTTCTTGTTAAGCTTTGGCTTTTTCGACCGAAATTGCCATCTTCTTACTAAATCCAGCCTTTCACCTAGTCATAATCATCATTTACTACCACCAAACTTCAAAGCATCAATCAGGAACACTTAAGTTTCCTTCTTATTACCCTCTACTCTCCTTAGTTTCCTCCTTATTATCCTCCACTCTCTTCCCATGTCAATCTCTTCCGCTACCTGTATTTTGTAACCTATAAACTTTGAACACATTTTTGATATAATGGATTTAAACAACTAGGTTGGCGAAGTGGTTTTTCTCGTAGTTTTTCAACTTTCCACGTAAAAGCATCTCTCGCTTTGTTTTCCACATTTCCCATCAATATTTCTTATTTTTGCTCGTTTGATTTGGTGATGATATTTTTCATCAACAGAAAAATCTAGTAATGTTTGGTATTTGAAACATCTTCCTAATTTGGTCCAGTTATTCGGAAGTCTGTGCCCATACATCCCAGATATATATTATAAGAAACAACCAGCTAAAGCAAACAAGATTCAATTATATGCCAATATACTCTTGCATGTCCTAAATGCCACAAGAAGAAGAAATGCCAAAGAAAAGAAAATTCGTCATGCTAAAGTAAACGAAAATCAAGTAAACACAACCATGTGCAACCTCGAACTCAGAATACGCAAAGATACTAATTCTAAAATCTCACACACAGAAAAAACAGAGGCTCGCGGGAATCAACTATTCAATTCTTTTTTCAAGATTTTTCAAGCTTACGGCAACAGAGCCTCGTGAATAAACTAATCACGATCCTAAACGCAATAACCGATCGTGTCATCGTGACTGTGCAAAGCCAGATAAATTGGTGCGAATCAAAATTTTGATTGCTATTTCCGGTTTAGTGACAGAGGCAACCAACAGAAAGCCGATCAGAAAGAAGAAACGGGGTCTAACCATACAATTCCAGGAACCAGAAGGCTGCTGCTGCCAGATCCTGGCAGTCTTGTCGCCGCTGCAAGAGGCAAGCATACCACCGGACGGATTCCACGAGATGCTCCAGACCCTATCGGTGTGACCTTCCAGCTTCTGGATCTCCCTCAGGGTTAGGTTTCCCCGCATCGAATCAATCTTCGACATAGATACAGAGCATTAACGCTTCGCTTTTCCTTAAAATCCACACAATCGCAAGGGGGGGTTTTAGCCCATGCGACTAGGGTTTTGGTAGGGGAGAGAAGTTGGAGAGAGTGGAAGATGACCAGAACGCTGACTGACGCCGGACGGGCGAACGGCGAAGCCGAAAAGGGACGATGCAGGTGAGATAGCTTGGCGGAGACGGGACGGGTCTCGCTTTGCGGCCGCCGGACGGGGCCGCTGGGCTAGGGGTTATGCTTGCGTCGATTCCGCACCAATCATACAGCCGACTCATGCCGCGTCGATTTCAAATATGTGGAATCGGATCTAACTCATCCAAATAAACCCGAACTCAAATTATTCTGTCTGGATTAGGTTTAGGTAAAATTTAGGTCTAATTATTAGTTAAAAAAATTAGATCTAATTAATAACTATAAAAAAATTATATAAATTATACTAAATTATAATTATTTTGTTTCATTTAAAATTTTAATATTACATATTAATTATAAAAAAATTATAATTTATATATAACTCATGTTAAATTATATTGTGAAATAAAAATTATAATTTTTATATAATTTTTATGATCAATATAAAGTATTAAAATATTTGAATATCAAGTTAGATTTTAATGACTTAAAATTTAATTGCACATAATTTTAAATTTGAGAGAGAAATTTTATAATAAGTTGTTTTTTTATATAATTGTAATCATCTAATGAATAACTTGAATAATTTCAATCCAAACAATAAACAACCCAAATTGACAGCTCTACAATTCATGAATAACCAGAAATAGAGTCATCAAAATATTTTTTTAAAAAAAGACATAAGTTATTTATTGTAATTATCCAATAAGATATCGTAAAATATAACAATAAATAGCCCGTAAACATGGCAAATTAGATACGTACAATTATTTCTACGTTTAATTGAATAGAATCAAATCTTAAATAAATTAAATTAAGTTGATTGGAAAGAATAACTTATCAGTTCGATTTAACTGGACCTAAAATTAACCTATATAATCGATTCTGAATATTTTAAGAACTTACACTCCGTGGAACTAATTTGAATTCGACTAAAATTTATCAATTTAGTTAAATTTTAAGTTGTTTTTCAATTATAAGGTCCTATTTGGCGCGAGGACCAAATAAGGACCAAAATGATACTAATTTAAAAAACAATAATAATAATAATAAATAATTTTTTTAATCATTCTACACAAATTTTAATATAAAAAATATTATTTTACTTTACATACTCAATAATTTTTAATAAAAATATATATTTTATTTCATATCCTAGATCAAAATATTTGAATCAAGTACTTTAATGTAGGATGCAAAATAAAATTAATTTTAAAATAAAGTATTATTGCACATTCTAGGAGGGAATTAAGTAAACTGCAAGCCAGCCGAATCCAGTTTTTCTTTTTTTTTTATTTTTATTTTGAGTCCAGTTTTTTTAAGCCATGTTTAGTTGAGAATATTTTAAGGTCTCATTTGATTCGAGGCAAAAATTTTACCTAACATAAATGTTAACTATAAAAATTAACTTTATTTCATATTTAATACGAATATTAGAATTTAAGGTATTTCACATTTTATGTACTTTTTAACATTAAAATAAATTTTTTTTATTATTAAATTTAAAAAATAAAATATTTTTTTTATTTAAAAAAAATTTCGAATCAAACGAGGCCAAAAGAGGATGCTTTCATCCATTTATGTAGCGTAGCGTTAAAATTAACTTTCTGGATCTTTTCTTTTTATTCTGTGATATATATATTATATATAATTATATTTTTTATTTTACACATATCATTATAATTTTTTCGTTTATATTTTTATTAAAAATTATTAAGTATGTGAAATAAAATATTACTTTTTATATTAAAATTTGTGTAGAATAATTAAAATAATTTATTTATTATTATTATTGTTATTTTTTAAACTAGTACTATTTTGTTCCTATTTTGATCCTCGCGCCAAACAGGATCCTAGAACATTAAAATTAACTTTCTGGATCTTTTCTTTTCAAATCTCTTGATATTTAAAAAAAAAATTTCCACTAAATTAAAATAATAACATTAACTATAGAGATCTACCTACATAACTTTGCATAAATAAATAAATATATATATACATATATATATATATATATATGTATATACACATAGGACCAACTATACTATTGCATATACAGTATTTATGAGTAATGTGCTTGGAAATTACAGTGTTGTGAAAATTATATCGAGTTATATATCTCCAGTTTAATTGGTTGGACCGTAAATTCTTTAGTATCAAAATTAAATTATATATTAGACTAAATTAAATGATAATAAATGCTGGAGAAGAATGAGGTTCAGTAGCATTTTCAAAGAATTTTAATTTTTTAAATTCTGTTAATTGTTTATTAAATTCTTCTGTATCAAGGGTATAATAAACTAATGGTTTTATTCTTATAATCTTTTTTTATCTAATAGGGTTAATGTGCAAAAACGCGGACTTCTATTAAATAATAGTAATGGATTATTGAAAATACTTCTCGTAAAGATTCTAAATATTTTACTTTAAAGTTTTCTGTTATAGATAAAATTTCAAATTTAAAATTTATTCTTATTAATTTCAAATGATTAAAAATTCGAAAAATTTTTATTTGTGCCTATTGTATTGTGAAAATATAATATGTAGTATTAATGGTTAAAGGTAAATATTAATTCAATACATCCATTCCTATAATCATGTCACAAGAAAAATCTTTACAAATATATATATGTGAAAAAAATAGTTTTACATAATTATCTTCAGCTTGAGCTAATAGAGTTATATTTTTAGCATATTTTAATATTTCCATTGTACTATTTATGCCTACAAGTTAAACTTTTTCCTTAAGTTTTTCTGCAAACTTATCTACCCAGAGTTGTTCATTTATTATACTTCTAGTTACTCCTGTGTCTAGAATAGCATATAAATGGAATGATTTATAACTTGGAAAGTCTATTTTTATACATATTTTATTTAAGTGTCTGTTTATCTCATGTAAATTCATATTCAAGTTCAAGTTTTATAATGGAAAATATTATTAAGTCAAATAATTTATAATTTTTTCTTACTCTAGCTAATTACAGTATTTAGTTCATTATTTCTAATTATTGCTTTTATTTCTCCAGTGTAATCAGATCTAATTATTCCTTCAGTTATAGTCATATCATTATTAAATAATCAGCCATTTTTTCCTTTGATCAAACTATAATAGCCATTCTCTATTTTGGTTTTTATTCCAGTTCTAATTTTAGTAGATATATTAGGTTGAATTAGAATATCTTCATATGAGTAAAATTCGTTTCCTATGGTTATTTCTTTTGGATATTTAGCGTCATCTTCTAATTTGTAAAATGATATTTTATTAATATGATTAGTCAAAATGTTTATAGAATGTAGATTATATTCATTCAATCGCTTAATATTTATCATTTTATCTTAAATTTTTAACTGTATAGTTTTATAATTTATATTTAATGGATAATATTTTTTAAAAATATCTTGTCCAATTAGCATATCAAATGTATTTCTATCATCACTGTAAATTATGTCAAAATCTAAATTATATAGATTATTAAATATGTCTATAACTATTATTTTATTAATATTAGCTTTATATTTCAATTCTTGAACTGTTTTGTCAAATGTATAATATTTTTTCTTTTCTGCTATTGATATATTATTTTCTATTAATTTTGACTTTATATGAGTCAATGAAGCACCTGTATCTATTAGGGCATTAACCGTGATTGTTTTATCTTTAAAACTAACTAAAACTTGTATGATACTTAAGTCTAATTTAGTAGTATTATTAATTAATGAAGTACTAGGATTATGATCAAAATCTTCTTGATCCAAATCTTTTATTTGCAGTCTTTTTGATATATTTTTATTATCAGTTTGTTTATTATATCCTATAGATAATCTGTCTTCTTTAATATATAATTGTTTAGTAGGTGATTTTTCTATTAATTGATGTTTTCTAATTTCTTCAATATTTAAATTTCATTCAGAAGGTAATTGAATGTCTTTATTAGTTAATTGTTTTGGATATATTATTTCAGAATACTGATTATGTAGATCATCTAATCGTATGTCAGATGGCATGGGTTTTATTTCTACATTATTAGTTTCTGAAAAATATCCTAGTAATCTCCAAGTAAATGTTAAAGGTTTACTACCTTTTAACATAGGTATGTTTTCTAGTTTATGAAATATCATAAGACTTTGGTCAAGATTTTCATCTTTAAGACTAATAGAGAAATTAAGAAATATTTTAAAATTTAAAACTTGATATAGTAAATTAGATTGTATAATACCATTAAAGATTATTCTGTAGTTATTAACCTGTTATCTGATATTATTAAGGTTATGGGAGAATCTAATTCAACTCTAAAATTAGCTTTAATAGTTATTTGTATACATCCTAAGTGTAAATATTTAATCTTTTCAGCATTTTTTACTTTATTTAATATTTTATTTATTTTATTTTTGGTCATAATCTGTAATTTTGTTATAGCAGTTGGTTCCTCTGAACTATCTGTGGTACCTTCAAAATATTCAATAAAATAAACTATTCTTTTTGTTAGTTGTAATTTAAAATTTTTTTATATATATCTTTACCTTTAGTATTATTTTTTAATTTAACTATTTTCTGATATAAATTATTATCAAAAATAAATTGTTCATTATGAGTCTCAGGGGATGTTTCAGCAATTCTTTCAATATCTGTATTACTATCTTCGTTTTCTTCATGTAACATAAATAAATAATTTATATCTTCATTTTCAGTTGAACTGTCTGATTCTGAGTCTGATGTTAATGATTCTTCAGAGCTACTATTAATGTTAAGATTATCAATGTCTTCTATAGATGAAATTTCATAATCTATTTCAGATAGACTTTCTAACTTATATCCTGGGATAATATCATAATATTCGGTTATTGTTTGAAATTATTCTTCTTCAATAATCTTTATATCTTTTTTACAATTGTTAGCATAGTGACCTAGTTCTCTACACTTAAAACATTTACAATTCTTTTTAGAAGAAGTTGGTTTGCGTTTGAAATATTTATTTTTCTGTTTAATCTTTTGTGGTTTAGATCGTAATTGAAATCGTTTTATAAAGGATTTGCATTTAAATTGATTAAAAGATTGATATCGTTTGTGATCTCTTAGAATAATTATGTTTATGTTTATAGTTGTGTTTTGATTTGTGTCCACCACGCTTGTTGCGTTCGGGAAGGATACCAAATTTATATGTTGGTAATACATTTATACAACACTGTTTATGTTTAGCCTTAAATTTAGCCTTAGAAAAAGATTTACGAAGTTTTTGTTCTCTACAATATTCAATAAAAAGATTCATAGCACATTTTACTCTTAAGGCAATTGTATCAAATTTTAAGTATATGATATCTTCAGTTAAAGTTTTATTAATAGAAACGACATAACAAGCCTTAAATGGAGATTTAGAGACATAATTACGGAAAAATGTATGAGTTTTAGCAAAACCAATGCAGACTATAGTTTTAAAGCATGAACTTAAGGTTTTTTGAATCTCAAATAGCATCCAAATTAAAAGAAAAAATAAGTAAAACTCTAAGCAAACATAAATAAACTTACAATATTATTAAATAATAATAGTTTGTACAAGGCTCTGATACCACTTACAGAGTGCAGAACAGAGAGACAGAGCGCTTACAGAGAGAAGGGAAGAGTGAAGACGTTTATTCTGATCGATGTCCTCCACAGGTCGGAGGCTCCTCGATTTATAATAGGGAAAAGTAAATTAATAATTATAAAGCTAACCCACTATATATTTGAAGCAGACATAAAGTTTGATATTCCCTCCATTATTTGTACTGAAGATGCTTGGTAAAATTATAAAGAAGTTCCTTGAGTGTGATATCGCATATCATTGATTCCTTCATATAATTGCTACAGTATTTGAGGTGCAATTATAAAGAAGTCCTTCCTTTAATCTGACTGTATAGAGACGTTATCTGGGCTTATACATCCAGCATATCAGATTTGGCAACTCTCCAGACAAAAAACTAGAGGGCAACCAAGTCTAAGAGACTTCTCTGGATATAATTGGAAAGACGAACAAAAAAAGAATTTATCAGAATTATTTGCAATATATCAACAGCGTGGTCAGTATAAATCTTTAAGTAATGGCAGAATACTTGTATTAGACGAAAATGATATATCTGATGTTGATTCTGAAAACTATAATACATTAGAATTCCAATGGGGCCCAAAAACGGAAGAAATATTATCAGAATTGCAGATGGGACAAATAGGTTTCCCATATACTCCAGATAATGTCTCTATACAGTCAGATTAAAAGAAGAACTTCTTTATAATTGCACCCCAAATACTGTAGCAATTATATGAAGGAATCAATGATATGCGACATCACACTCAAGAAACTTCTTTATAATTTTACCAAGCATCTTCAGTACAAATAATGGAGGGAATATCAAACTTTATGTCTGCTTCAAATATATAGTGGGTTGGCTTTATAATTATTAAAAATACAATTAAATGATAAAGAAAAATAAGAAATCAAATATTTAAAAACTATTGTTAATAAAATCCCAAAAACAATTATACCCACAAGTAATGACCAACTTATCCTTTACACTGATGCAAGTAATTCTTATTGGGCAGGAGTCTTAGTAACTACTCAAAAGACATTGTTGGTTATACATCCGGTAAATTTTCAAAACCAGAATTAAATTATTCAACATACGAAAAAGAATTTATAGCAATTTTAAAATCTGTTAAAAGTTTCAAATTTTGGTTATTACCAAAAACTTTTCAAATTATAACAGATAATAAAGGATTATATCATTATATTAAAAATAAAAAATATGATAATAATAGTAGACGAATTAGATGGCTTTTACAATTGGATGAATATTCTTATACTATTCTTTTTACTCTAGGCTTTACTAATATTTTAGCAGATTTTCTTTCACGAGAAAATAGTCCTTCAAATTCTTCTTAAATATAAGAAGAATTTCTATATTTGCAGGTATATGGAGAACACTTGAAAATTTATTACGCTCCAATATGCCTCTACAGAGGATACATAATACTTCTTCCTCTATATCTTCTTATAATGCAAGGATCAATAATACTTCTTCTCCTATATCTTCTCATATTACAGCTCCTAGAATTTATAATAAAACTATTACCTTCAAAGAAGGAACTATTATTATAGATGTATTGGATAAATATAATCAACATATAATATCCTCTTTAACAGAAAATATAACTAATTATAAATTAGATATATCAATGTCTGTCAAAGTTTATGGCATTATAAATAGCATCTGAAAAGTTATAAAAGGATTACAACATAATTCTTCGCTTATATATAATTTAAGAGAAATAATATCTCATATTTCCCAGATAGAACATTCTTTATATAATTTATCTAATAAGATTCAAACTGAGGAAAACTTTGCTCAAGTTCTTCTAAAAAAATGTGAAGAGTTCCACTCAGATGATTATGATAAAATATATCCCATATTAGAAATAATATATCAACATAAAAAAATAAATTCTCCATATATGGAAAAAGCCAAAAGAAGAGAATGTCTTAGGAAGATACAGACACTATTGCCCAAAGAGTTACAGACGAAGATTTTTGACAAAATCTACGAAAACAAGGCTCTATAATATCTACAATAAGAATAGCTCATAAGTCTACCAGACAAACGCCAGCGGATGTTTCTTGCCTTCACTCCCAACATGGAACGACAGATTGAATTGGGAATAGTTCGCAAATTCATTATCGATACACACAACTTTGATGAATGGCGGGGACTTCCACAAATTATACAAACTATCATCTCTTCTACAGAATTATATGACCGAATTCTGGAATTTGAGATAATATTAACTTTTGTAAAACCTGATCAATATCTCGTACATCCAGCATATCAGATTTGGCGACTCTTCAGACAGAAAACTAGAGGGCAACCAAGTCTAAGAGACTTAAATTGGGAAGACGAACAAAAAAAGAATTTATCAGAATTATTTGTAATATATTAAGAGCATAGTTAGTATAAATCTTTAAGTAATGACAGAATACCTATATTAGACGAAGACGATATATCTGATGTTGATTCTGGAAACTATAATACATTAGAATTCCAATGGGGCCCAAAAACGAAAGAAATATTATCAGAATTGCAGATGAGACAAATAGGTTTCTCATATACTCCAGATAATATCTCTATACAGTCAGATTAAAAGAATGACTTTTTTATAATTGCACCCCAAATACTGTAGCAATTATATGAAGGAATCAATGATATGCGACATCACACTTAAGGAACTTCTTTATAATTTTACCAAGCATCTTCAGTACAAATAATGGAGGGAATATCAAACTACTTCCTCCTCTATATCTTCTTATAATGCAAAGATCACTAATATCTCTTCTCTTATATCTTCTCATATTACAGCTCCTAGAATTTATAATAAAACTATTGCCTTCATAGAAGAAACTATTACTATAGATGTATTGGATAAATATAATCAACATATAATATCCTCTTTAGCAGAAAATACAAGTAATTATAAATTAGATATACCAATTTCTGTCAAAGTTTATGGCATTATAAATAGCCTCTGAAAAGTTGTAGGAGGATTACAACATGGTTTCTGACCATAAATATTGAAGAAGAATGAGGTCAAGTAGCATTTTCAATGAGTTTTAATTTTTTAATTCTGTCAATTATTTATTAAATTCTTCTGTATTAAAGGTAGAATAAACTAATAGTTTTATTCTTATAATTTTGTTTTTATCTACTAGGGTTAATGTGCAAAAACGCGGACTTCTATTAAATAATAGTAATGGATTATCTGAAAATACTTCTTGTAAAGATTCTAAATATTTTACTTTAAAGTTTTCTGTTATAGATAAAATTTCAGGTTTAAAATTCATTCTTATTAATTTCAAATGATTAAAAATTTGAGGAATTTTTATCTGTGCCTGTTGTATTGTGAAAATATAATATGTAGTATTAATGGTTAAAGATAAATATTGATTCAATACATCCATTCTTATAATCATGTCACAAGAAAAATCTTTACAAATATATATATGTGGAAAAAATAGTTTTACATAATTATCTTCGGCTTGAGCTAATAGAGTTATATTTTTAAAAATACTTCTTGTAAAGATTCTAAATATTTTACTTTAAAGTTTTCTGTTATAGATAAAATTTAAGGTTTAAAATTCATTCTTATTAATTTCAAATGATTAAAAATTCAAGGAATTTTTATCTGTGCCTGTTGTATTGTGAAAATATAATATCAAAATTAAATTATATATTAGACTAAAATAAATAATAATAAATTAATTTTTTCTCATGATATTTAAAATTTTATGATGACAATAAATCATATAATAAATAAGTTTGTTATTATAAACATTAGCTTTGTTTAGCATTATCTTAAAAAGAAGAAAAAAATTAAAAATATTTTATTTTATAGAATTGATGGGAAAAAATATATTTTAATATTGAGAGATGTGTGAGATGTAAAATAAAATTGATTTTAAAGTTAAAATTTATATTGAATGTGAAATAAAGTTAATTTTTAAGGTTGAAATTTATTGAATGTGAAATAAAATTATTAAAATTAGTGATAAATTTAAAATATTAATTAAATATTAATTTTATTTTTTTAGGATAGTGTCAAACAAGGTCTAAATATTATTTTTTAGTGAATAATATTATTTTTATAATTTTTAAATTTTTTTTTATCAATTTAACTATTTTGATAATTAGTTTGATAAATCTGACCATGACAAAATAGTAAATCGAATCAATCAGTATTATTTTTACAATATTAGGAAATCGAAATATAGAATTAAAAAAAAGCTTGTTTGATTTAAGAATTTTTTTGATTCAATATTATTGTTAATTATAAAAATTAATTTTATTTTACATCTAACACAAATATGAATATTAAAATTAATTTTATTTCATAATTTATAAATTTTTAATATTAAAATAAAATGTTTTTATTAAATTTAAAAAATAATTTTTTTTTAATTAAATCGAAGGATGAAAAAGTGGTTTGGACCGGCCTGGTCTAAACTTTAACTCGCTGCAGTGGACCAAACCGAAACTGGCTCGCTTCCCACCCCAGTATATAAGCAGCATGACCGGCACGCAGCTAGGGCTCGCTTGCCGTTCTCGCTCGCGCCGCCGTCTTCCGTTCTCTGCCGGTTTCTATTGGTGAGTTCTTTGGTTTTTTTTGCCATTCCAAGATCGGAAGTCATTTTTGTCTCACATTCACCGCTACTGTTTTCTGTTCGCTTGGTTTAATCGTCCATGATTCTACTTTCAATATTTTGAAAACGAACGAGTCGTCAATTATCTTTTGTTCTCGCTAACGCATGATTTTCATTGCAGTACTAGTAGATTGAGGAAGGTTTGAGGTGCATTCGGGAAGATGAGGTGCTTATTTTTCTCCCGTGTTATCCTTTTGCTGTTAGGTTTTCAGATACCTAACTTTTTGATCTTACTGCTGTAATAGAGAAAGATGACACTTCTATAGATGAACATTGAAACTATGATTCTGAAGAGTTTGATTTTGGTTAGTTTTTTTCTTGTTATATGTGCCTACTTCTTTCCTATGAAGATGACAGATGGTATTGATTAGATTTTGATTTCCATCACGGATCATAGTTTCACAACAACAACAAACTAAGCTCTTTTCTCATTAGGTGGGGTCAGCTGCATGAATTCTCTTTTAGCTTCAAATATTTAAGGTCATTCATTATAGTTTCTTATCATATCTGTTTTGGCCTTCCTTTTACTCTTTTTGTATAGGAAAGATCTAATAATCTAATTTTTTTATTACTGGAGCTTCTATTGTCCTATGATTTATATGTTCAAATCATCTAAACTCTCTCTGAGCTTGTCGTTAATTGAGGTTACTCTAATCTTCTTGCGGGTATATTTACTTCTCATCTTGTCATTTCGTGTATACTGGCTATCACTTTAGCATCTTTATCTCTATGACACTTTATCATAGTTTCACTATGGGTTGTTAATGTCTACAGTAAGTTGCAAAGTGATGTTTTGAGGGAAGCCATATCCCAACTGGTCAACGACTCCCGCGAGAAAAAACGTAAATTTACAGAAACCATTGAGCTGCAAATTGGTTTGAAAAACTATGATCCACAAAAGGATAAGCGCTTCAGTGGTTCCGTTAAGCTCCCCCATATACCTCGGCCTGCAATGAAAGTTTGCATGCTTGGTGATGCCCAGCATGTTGAAGAGGTAAATTTATTTCATATTTATTTGTGAGAGATTTGTTTTAACGTTCTTCCGTAAAGAATATTTTCACCCCCACAGCCCAAAGTAACATTTCTTATTATTTTTAGCTGAAGTTTGAGAGCCATCCATGTTATGAATATCCTTCCGTACCTTGCTGTCTTGGTGGTCTTAGTTCTACCAATTATATTAAAGTGCCTATTAATGTTTAATATGCAGGCTGAGAAGATAGGGTTGGACTATATGGATATTGAAGGGCTCAAGAAGATGAATAAAAACAAGAAGCTTGTGAAAAAGCTTGCAAAGAAACATCATGCTTTCTTGGCCTCTGAGGCAGTCATCAAACAGATCCCCCGCCTTCTTGGCCCTGGTCTCAACAAAGCAGGCAAGAATTTTTCTGCCTTCAACTAACTAATATTTGTGTGTTTGACTTGTGATATGGAATCTGTGATTCATATGATATTTTCATCAGGTCTTATGTATTTACTAGGTAAAATGATCTAGGCAATCAATTGTCTGTTAGCGAGACTTAAGTTTTAAAACCATAAGTTGAAGATGATAATGGCGAATACGAAAACCATAAGTTGAAGATGATAATGGCGAATACAATCGTAAGGTATGTGTGACCTACTGAGTGTCTCATCGTATGCTTAAGGTCCATGACAACTAGCTTTTCTTGTACAGTATGATATCTTATTGTTAGAGTGATTTGAAATTTTGAAGTTATCTCTTTTTGTTAGAGTGGCTTCAAATTTTGAAGTTATCTCAAGACTATTGACACGGTTACGAGGTTATATGTTCTATTGGTGATAGATGCACTTAACTTAGAGAAGACAGTAATGCCAGTTTATTTGTTTGACATGCAGTGGATGTGGCTTATGGTTTAGGGCTTGTCTTCTTTCTAAGATTCTAGTTATTTTTGGTTTGGGTGTCAAGTCTGATTTATTGTGAGACTGTTGTTGTTGTTTTGAGGTTTGAAATTGGTCATTTTACGTGAAATTCACTTTCTGCACCAAACAGCTGCAAAAGAAAAGAAACTAGTACAAGGCTATGTGTTTGACATGAAATAGTAGTCTGGTTACTGCTTTCCTCACATGCTCGACAAATGGCATTTCTCTTAGGAAATGTGGATGCATTGGTTCTCCATATTACATGCAGCTTAGCTTTCAGGAATCAAACTGTTTCTTCTTAGCACCTTTGCATCGAGTGTTTTATCACTGAATTCTTTACCGTTTCAGTCACAATCATATGTATTTTTGATTCCTTATTTATCTGTGGTTGCTGATTGTTACTGATGTTTCTTGTAATCTACTATTTGTTCAACTTCATCTGTTTTCACCATCAAAAAATGAAAAACTTCTTCTGTTTTCTTCTTATGGGACTTCACTACTTCACAATGTCCTGAGATCTTTTTTGAAATGCAGGGAAGTTTCCTACCCTTGTTACTCATCAGGAATCGCTGGAGTCAAAGGTTAGTGAGACTAAAGCAATGGTTAAGTTCCAGCTAAAGAAAGTTCTATGTATGGGGGTTGCTGTGGGCAATTGTGCAATGGAGGAGAGGCAGATTTTTCAAAACGTTCAGCTCAGTGTGAATTTTCTTGTTTCTCTTCTGAAAAAAAATTGGCAAAATGTAAGTTCACAATTTCAACATATAAATTAATAAATTATTGCAAGATAAATTTTGATATTGTTATATAATGCTTTATTTGCTTTTCTCGCTATCACATGTTTGCTTTGGTGAACTAGTTTTGAATCTTTTAAAAACATAACTAATTTTTACTACTCCTGTTTGTGTTACTCTACGCTAGGGCTAGGGTTCCAAGCTGGTTAGGTAACGTTCAATTTTGAGTAGACCAACAAGCATTCTTATACTGTGGTGACCTTTCTAGTTATGGTGGAATTTTATAGCCAGCCCTAAATTCCTTTATAATTTTACCTAAGAGCTGAACTTTGGTTTAATGTCATCCATTTGTGATTTGTGAAACCACATACATGATTCTAAAGTGTAGCCAGTAATTTGTTAGCCCTCCCAAAAGAAGCCCCTCCTTGTTGATTTCTGGTATATTGAAGAATTGAGGGTTTTTTAATTTAATATTCGATGAGCCGAGGATTGTGGATCAAGTATGAAATTTACTAAGATTTTAGAGTGTTTTTTAAATATTTTATTAACTATCATAAAGTTTGATTTGATCTGCCCCAAATCATAATAGTGTCCCCTCCCTTAAAAGCATGTGTCTAGAAGGGATAAACACCTCTGCAAGTTGTGTCATACAATCTCCCGATGTTGTGTTCATGTTTCTTAAGTGTTTTTACAATTAAAGTAAAAGTTAAGCTAAATTACACCTCAAAGGTATTAATTATTTAATTGTTAAGTTTTATTTTATTCTTTGTTTCTACTTTTGTTTCTACTTTTGTTTTTACTTAGCAAATGAAGTCTTTTATGTTTCATTTATTTTATCAAAAATAAATATTTTTTATCAACAAATATGAATAGACGTGTTATTAACCATAGAATTTTTATTTGTGTCCAAGCCCTATTTGTTGAGAAGATGCAGTATCGTCGTGTCTTGTAATATAGTATCCCCATGTCCCTGTCCCTGTGTCATGTCAAATAGATTCATACCAAATTATGTAATATCGTGATTAGGAATCATTACTTGAACATGAAGCCGATAACCTTTTGATCAAATACATAAACCTACGTTGTAACATCATCCGTAGTTACATGGTAGAAGCTGTTGTATGCGCTTCTATCTTTTTTTAAAACTCCGGATCTTTCTGCTTCGCGTTACCATTGAATTTATATAATTATATCATTGAGCAATGCAGGTGAAGTGCTTGTACCTGAAGAGCACAATGGGAAAGCCTTTTAGAGTGTTCTGAGCTACTGTTTTGCTGTGAAGTCATTTGCAAAGGGAGAAGACAAGGGGAAGTTAATTTTCAGTTTTATATTTTGATTGGTTAACTCTGCTTCAAAGTATATTGCTTTTGGTTAATTTAGTGCATGAACTGAACTAGTCTTGAGAGATATTGTGGTGTAGATCTTGTTGAGGTTTTGGATTTAACGCATTTAAAATGGAACTCTATGAATGAATTTAATTGGTTTGGCATGGTAGATACTTGCTACATTGGAAAAAATATGGCATTTCTATTTGTTATGTTCTTATTTAATGCACCTATTCATGTTATTCATTTGCCTGATTTTGTCAAGGTTAACTTATTATGTAAGTTGTGCGTCTAAAAGGTGGTTCCAATTGTTATGATGGTCCCATGGAGATAAATGGTTGGGATCATTGGCCCAAACAAACTCTTCCAAAAGCTTGAGTTGATAGAAAACTCGTAATTAATATTTTAATATATTATGCATGGACACAACACTCACGTGATTCGAACATGATTTTGCTTTACTGCCCACATTGCTGTGATTGGAAGTTCGGCATTTCCCCAACGATCCCCCTAACCTTGACGTTGTTGTTAAGATTTAAACCCATGACTAGTTTGATATTGTCTGTTGTATCGAGATGCTTTTGCAAGGGAGTTGAATGGATGAACGTTTGAAATTTTTAAAAAAAAAGGCATTATAGAATTAGAAGAATTAAAGAAATAAGCATAAGCAAAAGAATCAAGCACACAAAATGATATAGAGGCAAGACACAATGATCCACTATCTACTTTTTTCTCTAGGTTATTGAGGAAATCCTTTCACACCAAGATATTACATCTTTCTTTGCTAGCTAAAAGTTTTCACATGTGCTTCCTCCTCCATTTTCTTTTTTGAAGTTGGTCAAGGCCTTTAGATTAAACTAAAGTAACTATAGAAGTACATCAAGACATATCTTTATTGAGGATGTTACAAAAATCTATAGGAAAAAGCATATCCTTTTCCAAACAAAAATCTCCTAATATCGCAATGTGCACCAAATAATCAGCTGCACTGTTTGCATTTCATTGTACGTGTGAAAGCTCTTAAGCTTAAAACAAAGAAATGATATTTATTATGCGCTCCAACAATAAGTCTTGATTGTTATATTTGCTAGCCTGATGCATTAGGCCGTGAGTTTTTGTTATTTTTTGTTGAATAAGTTGGAGGATCTCCATGGAATCACTCTCTAGCCAAACTCTAACTGCATATCACGTTATAGTTGTCGTGGCCTTTAACCCTTCAAGCACTGCCTACTTCTCTACTATACATATAGCACATGCAATGAGTCACTTGTCACCTCCTTTGATAAATTTAGTTTTGTGACCCCTAATGACTAAGCCTACACTAGCAATGCCTCCACCTTATACTGATCTGTTAAAGTTAATTTTGAACCATCTAGGAGATGGGGGAACCCATGTGACCTCAGTGGAAATACATGGCCCCAGTGGGGCTTTAGGGTTCCAGTGACATTCAAGAGAATTCAAGGCATTGACTCCACCAATAGTTTTGGCTGACAGGACTAGTCTCCTATGCACATTGGTATTATGGGCATGCCAACAGTAATAAAGAGTTGCAGTTTCAATTTGAAGTCGATCATCCCTTTTATTACACTTAACTGCCTTAGCCATTATTTTCAATTTTTTCTGCAAAAAAGAGGTTAGAGAAAACAAAGTATTGGATCGTATAAGAGTGCTTCACTTGATTGTAAAGTCTACAGTCGCTGGCAAAGTGATCGATGCGTTTCTCCACTTTGCAGCCTCACGAACAAAGGTTTGACTCCACCAAGCCTCTTTGGTGAAGCCATTCCATAGTAGGAATGGCATGTTTTCACAACCTCCAAAGGAACACATGGATTCTTGGTAAAGTAGGGATCTTCCAACACCATGTTCCTGTGAGTGGCCCAAAATTATCATTGAATAGGTTTGCATAGAGCTTAGTTGTAGGGAATCTCCATTGACTCAGTCTTTGCTCATACAAGTGTATCACTTTAGGTCCTTCTGATAGCCATAACTCTCTTTTGTAATTCCACCCCAAATAGTTGTTGAATTTTTGTACTGTTCCAGTTAGGTCTAGAAATAATATATGCCACGATAGAGAGTGGATCAACTACTTTCATATTCGAATAAGTGGGCTATCTGTTTAGTGATACAGTTGACAATCAAGGATCATTCTAGAAGGAAACTGCATCTCCATTTTCGATTAACCAGATCATGCGGTTCTCAACCGCTTTACCTACCATACAAGTAAGCTTCCAAATTCATGAATCTTCTTTATACTTCTCAAAGGGATGGCTGCGATCGCCATACTTGGCTTGCATATTGTGCTGCCAAATGCAACTTGAATGGCCTGGGAATCTAGCAGCATGTTTAGCTCCAAGAAACTCCCTCCAGTGTCTACTTAAACCTCCTTTACTTTTTGGTTTACACATATCATTACGGGCCACATAGTGCATGATTTTGATCTATCCATCGCCACTCTAGAGAAATGTTCTAATAAGCTTCTCAATTTGTTTAAGGACACTCAGTGGAATATAAATGTGTGACATGGCATACACAGGTATAAATGTGAGGGTACTATTGATGAGGGAGAATTCGTCCTGCCAGTGCTAAACTCTTCACACTTTAACCACGGATTCTTCCCCTTCCTCTTCAAAGAATATGTAAAAGAAATTGAGAGAAATGAAAGAATAAAAAAAAGATCAAGTGGTTGTAATATCAACTTCTCTTATGATTGGCCTTTTGAATATGCGAAGAAGACGAGGAATCCCTCTGAGCTTTAGCTTTAGCTCGCTTTTCACTTAGGTGAACAATTTTGCCACTTAGCTTCAAGCGACTAATTATACTTCATCTAAAGCAATGCTTCGTCGACCATGATTGGTAGAGTCGTATATGTCGAATATGAGAAGTTTTTGTATTGGCAAAGATAAAATTGTTTTTATCACCACCTTTGATCGTGGGCCCACATATTAGGAGGTTGAAACTGGAAGAGGGAGGAAAATATCACAAATGGAGGACATGACCATAGTGGTCTTGTTTCACTTGTTTTTGAAGCATTGCTTTTAAGTAGAGATGAATAAAATCGAAAGCACGATCTTGTCCCCTGAAATCTTAGGTCTTTCAATTCACCATATCTATGTAATTCTGGCATAGACGTCTCTTAAAAGGACTTGATGTGATTTGTTTATTTTAGATTTTGAACGACAATATTTAGATTATAAATGATGAATTATGTAATATGCAAGGAATTGGAAGTAGGCCTTGTCAATGGATCGGATCATGACTCGATCTGATCCAAATTTCGATCCGATTAAACTCCTAAATGGATTCTTTTTTTGACTCGTCAATCCGCCTCGTTTATTGACTCAATCTATTTACAAATAAATGGATCGGATATGGATTACTATTGACCCGATCCGTTTAAAATTCGATTCATTTATGTAATTTAATTTGTAGTTCATACAGGAATATATTGTGGCGAATAATCTTTTTGTTGGAAGGCTCAAGTAAAGAGTGTCACTATAATTAATTAATAAAAGATTCTTACAAATTATATTAGTAGATTTTAGTTTATAGTGCTAAGTTTATATTTCACAATATATATATAAATATTAATTTTTATATTAAAATATTTAATTAATTCATAAAAATATAACATTCTTTCTTTATTTTTTTTTTCAATAAATTTAATGTTGTTTTAAATTTGATTATGAAAAATACTTAAAAATAATTATTTTTATTGTAAATGGATTAAATTCGAAAACCTAAGTTTCGAACCGAGAGGATATGGATCGATCATGATCCGATCTGACATATATGGATTCGGGTCGGAGTCAATCCGACCCGAACATGATCCGTTGACAGTCTAATTGGAAGGTATAGGTAAATTACTAATAAGTTCTTACACTTTATCCATAATTATATTTTAATTTATGTATTTTGAAATTCTTTATTCAGGTCCTATTTTTCAAAATTGTAGGAACATACGGGTCTCTATTTTACTTCACTATTATGTCGTAATTTTAAACTTTAAAAATTGAACTTAAAAATTTTAAAAAATAGATCAAAGTATAATTATACATAAACTAACATGATCTGCAGTTTTAAGCAGCAGAGCAGGGATTATGTGTTTTGTTTTTTAGATTTAAAAATGATAAATTAGTATCAGATAATTACATAGGTATCATTAATATTTAGTTATTTTATTTTTTAATACTATATATTGGCTGTTAAATTATATAAAAACTATTTTTCATGTATAATTTATATCATAAAATTATAATTTTAGTTTTCAATATCTAATATTAAAAATTTAGTAAATAGCAAATAACTCCTGGTATGAATTTATGTATAATTAGTCCATCGAATTGTAAAAATAATTTAATTGATTAATTTAAAAATTAGATTAAAATTTTAGATGAAAATAATGTTAAGAATTAGTTTAATAATTGGAGAAAATATTTTCCTTTGAATTTATTAATTAATGTTAAAGAATTTATTTGTATTTTATTTTAAATTGGAGAATTAATTTTAAATTGAAAATTTAAGGGATCTAGTGGCACATGAATTTAATTAGAGAAATTTAACTATTTATTAATTAAATATGTAAATTAATTTAATTTTAATTACATAACTTTTTTAAATGTGGTTGTTGGTTTTACGTAGTAGGAGGCGTGATCAGCTTTACAGTTTCATTATTGAGATCGGAGTGCATAATGAAAAAGTGCCAGTTGGTGGATAAATTTTTAATGAATGAAAAGAAAATAAATAAATAAAATTAGGAATTAAAAAAAATACATGGTGCGTGTGAGTGTGGGGGCATTGGGGCAAGATTTCAAAACTTAATTTGAAAATATCGATTTTAGCAATTTCGAAAATTTTGATAAGCTCATATCGATAGTTTTGATTTTTTATATAAATTATTTAAATTTTATAAAATTAAATTAAATTTATTAATGGCAATTATTGGATATTATTTTGGAAAAAAATGAGTCTTGATCGTCAGTCGAGTTTTGACAATTTCAATTAAAATTTAGCCGAAATTATCATCGATTGAGTTTTAAAATCTTGGTAAGGACAAAGGACAATATATATAGTTTGTTAGCGAATTAGTTATGTTTTTATAAAACAAGTGAAAATATTAAAAAAAAAAAAGAGAAAAAAAAATTGAAGATGAGGAATCAAAACTTATTTAGAGCTCTTTTTTTTAATACTGATAGAAAAAGGACTGCAATCGTTTTCTTAATTCAAAATTCCTCAATCGTAATCCGTTTCACCAAAAAAAAAAATCCTATATATATATATATATATATATATAAACTTATGTTGAGTCCTATGGATATTCACATTATTTTTGTATTAATTTCTTCATTACAGATCAGATTTCAAATTTAAATTTTCCTCAAAATATTAAAATTATGAATAACCTTAAAAAAAAATTTAAATCTGAATCTTTTTAACTGAGGTAAATCATTTTTTCTAAAATCCCAAACAGGGATGTTCATACTTTAGGTTTTTTTTTTTTTTCTAAAG
>JAEMOT010000211.1:12113-144243 GCA_019297695.1 Apostasia ramifera
CCGCCCGCCCGGCTGCCCGCGCGCTCCTGCGCCTGCCCGTCGCCCTCGCGCTGTTTGCGCGTTATTCGCGGGTCGCCCTCGATCAGATCAGTTACTCAGTCAGTGGCTCTTCTCCGATTCAAATCACTAGTAAATTCTTTCCCGAATTTCATTAAACTGATTATTTGACTTCAACATAAATTATTCGCTTGACTTGAATTATTCATTTGACTCTAATTGTGCGATCCGATATTTATTTGTGTGTCAATTACTGTTGGATTTAACTGTGAGGCGTCTGTCCTAAATTCTTGAACCTCGGATCTGATTTACTGAATTTATATTGACGCCCTAATCTAAATTAATAAATTTTTATTTATCATACGATCCAATTTAATTCTAATTTTAAAATATCTTAATTTGTGGGATTCAAAAATCTTATTTATCATATAATTTATTTAGAAAATATTTTCCTCTTAATTAAAATAATTTGTGAATCAGTTTGTTGAATATAAAATATAAAATATCATTGACACACTTTTTTTTCGTCCCGCATCATATCGCTTGTGTAGAAATGAACGTCGAACGAGTTTAGGTTCTTAAGAGAATGTGATATTCGTGTAAAAAAGTACATCGAATAAGTTCATGTTATATCCAATCTCCCTTTATCCTTTTGTATCTTTGTATGTTTTTTTTCATATGCTTGTGTTGCATGTCAGTTTTATATTTTATTATGGCTTCCCCTCCATCTGTGATATTTCATTGTGACTTTCCCTCCATCCGTGCCTACACCAGGGGACATTATGTGGTCATATGACTAACTGTAACTAGGTTGGGTGGGTTGGAATGGTGGATGGCCTGCACCAAAGCCTGCCCTATTTGGCTATTTCCTTAAGTAGCCACAATGATAATAAGTGTTACTTTGCTTAATTTTTTATTTAACTTGAACAGGAACTTCATGGGCGCATGGTTAGAGTTAATTTTGCTAATGATCGTCGCACTGGTTTTGGTGGTGGTGGTTATGGTGGCAGCTATGGTGGCAACTACGGTGGTGGCGGGGGCTATGGCGGTGGTGGTGGCTATGGTGGGGGAGGATATGGTGGAAATGGCGGCTATGGTAGTGGTGGTGGTGGCAGCTATGGCGGTGGTGATTATGGTGGCCGTGGCAGCTATGGCACGGGAGGTGCTGTCGGAGATTATGGCGGTGGCAGCAGCAGCCGCGGAAATTATGTTCCTGGAGGGGTTGGCGGAAGCGAAAGCTTTACTGGGGGCGGTGCATCAAGCTTCACTGGTGGTGGTTATGGCACTGGTAATTATGGTGACCGCAGTGGCAATGGATATGGCACCGGAGGAGGGGCTGCCGGAGATTATGGTACTAACGGTGGAAATTATGTCAGTGGAGGTGCTGCCGGTGGAAGTGAAAGCTTCACCGGAGGCGGTGCATCGAGTTTCGGCGGTGGTTCTGGTAAACTCGATTTCAACCTGGATGGAGGTTCTGATAAACTCAAATTCGACCTGGGTGGACCAGGTGATTTTGATAACAGCAATCAATATGGAAGCAATCTGAGCGGCAACACCAATGACTTTAATAATGAAGACATTCAGGATGATCTTGATGGAAGTTTTAAGGATGATATGGATGAGCCTGATGACTTTGCAAAGAGGGGCTGATAGAAATTTCAATATCATATGAATCTGATTATTATGAGCTTTGCGTAGAGTGTTTGTACCGAGTTTATTATTACAACTTCTGAACTCAATAGCTGGTTGATCCCTTGGCAAACTCATATGCTTTTTGTTTTATTTACTCTGATGTTCTGTAGTCAATAAATGTATGACAAATGACATGAGAGATTTAGAAGTGAGAGCAAGAAATGCTGTTAATTGTATGTATGCTATGCATGAATAATTTTTGTTATATTTAAATTATTTTTTAAGGTATATTATATTTAAATTTTTGAGTTTAAGACATAACATCATGAAATTTAATATGTTAATTAAATTTATTATTGATTTTTTAATATTAAAATTTTATAAAATATTAAATTTGCCTCTCCATTTAAGTGAGCAGGTCTCTCTCATTACTCTTTTTTGTTATGCTTCCGCATAATTAGTGAGTCACATACCACTGCTACGTTTCACTCATGATTGCTACCACTGCATGTAGCTCAGCATATGGCCTATTTTTTTAACAATTTGGTAAAAATAATATAAGTTTTTGATCAATCACAACAGCACAAAACCTCACAATTTTCCTAAAATCAATGTTTTCATTAATTTTGATGTTAAGAAATGCTTTTTATAGTACCACAAAAGAATCATAAATCCATCAGAAATGACATTCTTTGAGCATTTATCAAAGCAGGAGATCCTTGCTTGGTTTTCTCTACTATTTTCTGAATCAAATCCTTCCCCTCATCTTCCAGATTATCTTCTTCACCTTCTGTCCAGTAGAAATCCTCCCAAGCTTCCATTTTTGATATTTTAAACTCTTTTGACAAATTACTTTGCTTTACACCTGGTAGATCCCCAGTACTGATGGATGACATTTTTTCATCCTCTTCAGTCTCTGTTAATCTGATGAAATCCTCATAAGCCTCACTGTAGGCATTCAGTGCATCATCAGCGAGATTCAAGCATAGAGGATGTGAATCTGACTCTTGAAATGAAGTTGGGTTATTGTCAAGGTGTAAGGAACCAACACCAACGCCTGAGAATGATTGTCGAGAGCACGACTTTGCAGCTTCAACAAGGTTAAGTTTCCTTTGGCTTTCTTCAAGTTTAGTCTCAAGTTCTTTGATCCTCGCCTCCAGTCTACTTTCGATTACCTTGTGAAGTCGTAGACTGAGTTCCTTAGGAGAAACAGAGTAATTTGGATTGTAGGCATGCGTGTCGGAGGTAGTGCACGTGCCATTGTTGATGTCGGTTTCACCTTCTCGAGCATCATTGTCAAGCAAATCTTCTCGGAGTTCACCACAAACACTGACATCTGCTACAAGCTCTTGATCCAGCTGTAACAGGAAAGGAGTTTCAAGCATCAATTTAGGGAAAAAGTTAGAATAAAACAACTAATATAAAAATAAAGATGAAAACATCTCCAAGTATTTCACTGTAACAATCAAAAAATGTGAAGCTTAACTAAGGCATACTTTAAACTATTTCAAATGATCTTCATTTTATTTTCTAATTTGTGCTTTAACCAAACCTGAAAACTCACAGAAACTCAAATAATTCTTAAATTTGAAACTTAAAGTAGAGCACTAACTGCGATCAGCTTCAATTAAGGCTGTTGTTCAAACAAACATAAGGAATGTGATAAGAACAAAAATGCATTCATTAAGTAGCATGATCTTAAGATAATGTTAATTGTACATGGAAGTAATGGCACATCGACAGATATGCAAAACAGAAAGAAGTAAAAATAATAAAGAACAAGATGCAGAAATAACATCATATGATGAATCAAAATATGCGATTTAAATATGGATGAGTAAGAAAGATGACTAATACCTGACTAAGATTAGAATTTTTTTGCCCTATACTCGAGGCAGTGATGTTTTGCTCTAATCTTTCAAGCTCAGCTTCAAGCTCTGCCTCTATCTCACTTAGTTCCTCTGGGCAGTTCTGAATGATAGTTAAGCATTCATGGTCACAATTATCCATTGGCCATGAAGCAGCATGTCCTTCTGACTTATGGTTTTGGAGAACATTCTTGCATATGTTAAGAGCACAATGTTTAAATTCTTGGTTTCCATGGTTTCTATTGGTTAGTTCCTTCACGGTCAATGAATCTTTCATCTCGAGCTCTTCGTGCAAATCTTGAACCAGATCTTCATTGTCCTTCAAAAGCTTCTTCAATTTCTCCACTTCCAATTTATTTGTGAGCATAGAGGATATAAACCCAACTGCGACTCCAAGAAGGAAAAGGAAGATCCCATCAACAAAACCTGTTAGGTATACATCATCCAGTAGGTATATTTCAGATGGTTTTGACACGAGACTCATAATTGTCGAAACAAAAGATAAAAAATTATTGTTTCCTCAATAAGAGTAACGGTTTGAAAGCACAATATGCTTCACATCCATCAAGTGCAAACTCAGCTTCAAAATCAATCAACTACAAACAAGTAGCCAGAGAACCTTTTCAAACAGAAATAATATTCACGTGGGAATGAGTAAATAAGGATGTATAACACTCATAGTAGCTAAAGGCATTAGAAAAATTAAAGTCGGCAAGCATGGAATTAAATCTAGCTATGATTGATAGTCAGTCAATGCTAAAGTAATCCTAGAGAAGATAGATTTAGATAACATGATTCTTCTATATATAGATACAAGGATGCAAATGAAGTGAAACCTTGGTAGCTTACAAATAAAATTGCTAATGAAGTACTATGTGATACAACAATAATTTGAAGAGTTCAACAACAACAACAACCACCAATAACCCAGATTAGTTAGCATTAGCTTCATGAATTTCCTTTTTTTCATCCAGGTCCACATAGTGACTCAATGTTATATAATGATCATATCCCAGCTAATTTATAGTTTTCCCCTGTTGTGACTTAAATCTCACAGAGCCCTCTAGAGATCAATGATAGACACAACCAAGCCACCAAAAGCATCTTTGACATCTTCTCATTTATAAGTATCACAACCCTCTCTCCCATATTATCATTTCTAATATTGTTCACTCTAACGTAACAACCATCATAAAAGCATTTGTATCTCAATTACACAAGTCGTGAGGAACTGTCACTTAATTTCTCAAATACACGCTCACTTTACCCTACCAGGTCAAGTTATAGTCATAGATTTCTCTTTCAAATCAATAATTATCTTCCTATACCATAAAAATCATGTCACAGTGCATGCCATATGACCTTCAAAAAAAAAAAGTGCAACAATAAAGCCAACTTATTATATGGATTTAAGAGTTGGGCCATACAGAGATCTTAAAATGAAGTTGAGTATTATAAAAGTGAGGATGTTGAATATATAAATGAGTAGGTAAGATAGAAGTGATCGGGTCAGAAAGAGCTTGCAATTAACACCTATTTAGTAAATATTGTAGAAAAAAGATTAATATATTATGCGTGTTCAACAAGGAAGACGAAGAAAACTAATAGACCAAAAAAGAAGAGTAACTTTATTATAAGTCATCTAAAAAATTCGATAAACGAGGATTATAAACAAGAAAACCTTACATTGAGGATATTGATTATGTAAGAGAAAACTCTGCAAGTAGTCAACATACATTGATCACTCGAACTTGACCCCATTAATTATGTCATCAAATTCAACACAATAGACATAATGCCACCTTAGCATCATTTTAGTGTTCCAAAATTGATTATGGCACAAACGGATACGCTAGATGCTTGATGCAACAATTAGACATGTATTAGCACATTCCATGAATTAATAAAGATAGCTAATTCAAAAATCACCTACAATCATCCTTAAAGATTCACCTACTATCATCCTCTCTCTTCTTTTAATATATTTCTAACAATAGGTAAAATATAGAGAACTACTATATCATACTAAAACATATGCCACAAAACTTATTATCAAGGATATATGATGCAATAAATGCTAATTGTAGTGCTAATTTTGATGACTGTTGTAGCAGTATGAACAACTGTCCTATGGTTTCCTTCGCAAAAATGATACATACAGCCAGTACCAATCTTGAAGAGAGAAGAACATGCATCTTGCATTTGCTAAAATGATAAGGAGGCAAGTAGAATGAATCATGTGAGTATTAAGATGAAGAGATACAAGTTTCAATGATTTTCAAATAAACTCCTAAAGTTGCCAAATCCTGATTTATAGAAATTGTTTTAAGTTCTATACGGTATGACAAAGATATGCAAGCCCACCAAACCAAATCAAACTTGACTTGACTACCAATAGAAAAAGCTCCAAATATATAAAAGAGATATCTTGCAGACACTGAAGTAATGTGAGGAGAAAGAAAGAGTGATACCATGGGGATTTGAAGTCCTGCATAACTTATTTGAGAAGGAGGCATCTATGCTTGCAATCGGTTCTCTACTCTTTCTTTTTGCTTTTCTCATTTCGGGTAGTTGAGGAACACCAATCACAGTTGTCGACTCTCCTTTAGTTGGACAGCTGGTTTGATTATGAGATTTTTCAAATGATGTGCCATAAACATTATTTTTGATACGTATACTTTCAGGCTGTTCACCTACAACGTCATCTCTTAGTTTGCTCATTGTTCTTTTGTCTGTAAGAAAAGATAGCCTCTCACTTCTTACAGGTGAAGAAGGAAGTGAAGAAAACGCATACTCTTCAACCCCAACATTATCAGGAAAATGGGGCATGAAATTCTCAGTGTAAGTTACAGGTCTTAAGATATGTCTATGTGCATGTCTTTTTCCACAATTGTTCCAATTACTAGATCGCATTCTATTTGGAGAAACACACAGGGTCCATTCATAACCACTCAAATCATGACTCCAGCGACAAAGAGCATCAGAATCTTCCTCTTCCAATTTCCAATTTTGCTCCATTCTGAAAATCCATGGCTGCAAACTCAACAATGAACCATTGTCCATCACATATTCCGAACCCACATGGTGTTCACTATAAACCCCACTGGTAGAAGCCACCTCCTCCAAAGAGGCCTCATGGCATAATGATATATCTGAAGAACTTCTGATGGACTCCCGACAATTCTCATCAGGACCAAACTTGAAATCTTGTTTATTGATTTCTTTACGGAATAATCTGCGGAGGAGGAAATTTCCAGACTGAACTTTCTTCTTGTCAGCCCTATCATCCATTGAATCTATTTTAAAAATTCTCCCTTGAGATAGAACCAAGTTTCTCTCCAACAGAAAGAAGCTCCTACAGAAACTCTTAAGTACGGCTCATGAACGAAATCATTCCATGAATCAATCTACCAAGTTGGCTCCAAGGCTTCATAAACCCCAAAACCTCTGATCAACAGCCGCAAAACTGGAAACTAGTAAAAACTACAGACATTCCGAAAAAAAAATTATGCGAAAGTTTCAATCTGGAATAAGCCCTATATCTTTAGCCACCAAAACCCAATGCATAACAAGAAATAATCCCAGAAAAACATAGGGAAAGATTCCACCTTGGTGAATCAAGAAGCGTCAGTGAATGTGACGGAGAGCTCGCCGCATTGGGAGAGTTGCGACCAGCCAGTTAGAGAAGGCTGAACCAAATTCCTCAAGACCCCATCGCTGGCCTGAAGAATGGATCTTTGAAGCAGAGGACCAACCATTGCTCAGTTTATCTTCGTACGAACGACGGAGAGACTACCAAAAACCTAGACGGGGATTGCCCCCATGCTCTACAACGATGCAAATCCAAAATTGTGTAGAACATAAAATTTTTGGTCCGACGATGTATCCACCGTCTATCTCCATTCATTGTTCACAATTTCATTTTTTTCTTTTTTAATTCAACAGTTTCGAATTTTAAATATTAAGGGAGATATGTCAATGCTATTTGCAAGGTTTTTGAAATCGAATTATAATCGAGTTTAATTAATTCAATTAGTTGAACTTTATCGAATAATCTCATAATTATATCATAAATATTTTTAATCTTATAAATATTTCAAATAACTTTTTAAAAATTAAAATTAGTATAAAAAAGTAAAAAATAAAAAGACTAACACTTCAACTAATATTTACTATCCTATCAACTAAATTTAAAAATATATAATTAAATTTAATTCTCAATTCACACAAATAATTAATAAAAAAAATTGAGTTAAGAGAATAAAATTTTTTTTCAAGCTTTTTTACATATTCATTCATTTAAATTATTATTTTGATTTTATGAACAAACCAAACAGATATACTTATCGGTTCACAGTTAAACGAGTTCGACTGACCCGTCCAATCCAATTCTGACAACCTTAGTTATTTGAAAAAATTAATAGTTTGATTTAATAAAATATTTAAATACTATTATAAAAAATTATAAAACTATTATTTTAAATATCTAAATGTTACTCAAAAAAAAAAAAATTAATGTCATCTTAATTGTAATAAAAAAAGACTATGAATTGACTTTCTAAAATTTACATCATTAACATTTTTTTTTAGATGTTACATCGTTAACACATAAAATTATATTTTTGCTGAATTTGTTCAAATCAGACGCAAATCTGGTTTAGGATACTGTTCATAAGCAAATCTGAAATTTTAAAAAGTGATTTTTTATTGAGAGAATTACATACATACCCCTTAAATCATCTTGAATTACATATTAAATTCCTTATTTTTTAATTTTACAATTTAATCTCCTAAATCATCCAAAAATAACATATTATTTGGATGTTTATTATCAATTATATATAAATATTATAAATATATTTGCAAATACAAATATTCTACTAATTTTTATTTTTGGATGATTTAGGGGATTAAGTTGTAAAATTAAAAAATGAGGAGTTTAATATGTAATTCAAGATGATTTAAGGGGTATGTATGTAAATGTCCCTTTTTTATTTTTCGGAAATCTAATACAACTTTCATCAAATTATTGATATTTTTTAAACCTAAATTCTACAAAATACAAATTATGCTGAGCCAAAAAAAAAAGCTATGGTTAGCCAAGTTTAATCCCTTTAATTTTCTCTTAATTCTAAAAAATGCATTACTAAGAACAACTTGGTGGGGGCATACAGAAAGTGTGACAAAAATAAACGGGAAATTTAATTCAAATTTGGATAACCCAATCTCCAATTAAATTATTTAAGGTTAGTTCGTTATTATCATAACATTATGTTATATAATTTAAATATTATAATATCTAAATATTATTTTTAAAAAATTATTTATATATATTATTAAATTAAATAATTATTTTATTTGGACAATTTAACAACACCAACTTAACATTGAACTAAACCTCTCCTTGACAACAATTAGAAACAATTCATAGTAAAAAATATGAAGTGGATGATAAAATCTCCGACCAAATTTTTTATCAACTTAAACAACAATTTAAAAAATTCATAATTATAACATCAAAAAGGGTGCCGTGTGATGAAAGTAGAAAGCCGAAGGACAGCCTCGAAGAAGCCTCGTCGAGCTGCGAACATCAAGGTTTCTACCTTAAGCCACCTAAAGAATTGCTTTAACAATTTTAATTATTTCACGTGGGTCTCACACAAGTTAAAAAATATCTATCAGCTATGTACGCAAATATAGCTCAAGTCAATTCAGAAATCAATGCGCCAGCTACAGACATAAAAGGCTGCCATTTGGATGTCCTTGAGGATGCGGGTGTTTGTACTCGCCACAGCATCGAATGGGACCTTCATCACAATAGGTTGGCAGGGGATCCCTTTTTTTATGGAAGACATTTATTGTACACCTAGCTGCCACCATTCCCTCTCCCGAGCTCTTTGATGAGCACTCTTTAAAGCGAGAAGACACATTCTCCTGCATTATATTTTCCATAGTGATTTTTTCGTTATTGTTTCGCATAAAAATCTTTAGTACCTTCTATTTTCATCCATCCAATCTATTCGTGAGTTGTGTGCATCAATAATAATCAAACACTTTCTTGTTATATGACTTGGTGGACTAAAGCAATTGGGTTTATATCATTGAAAATCCATATAAGAAAACACAGAACTTCATAACATGAACAACTCTTTATGGAATGTCAGAGATCATCCAATTACAAGAAAATAACAGGGGAGTTTTGCATAATCTACACCACAGCCACAGGTTTTCTTAAAAAGAAAAAAGTTTAGAATTATGCAAATGCTCATAAACTGATACTTAACAAGTAAAAAGACAGCATTTCATAGAGTGAACAAATCTTTATAGCATGAGCCATCAGCATAAAGGTGGAAAACAATGAGCACTATTTCCCTTCTCCAGTGATTACTGTGCTCAACCATCAGCTGCAAAAACCAGAACAGTAGAGAAGTAATTGATACTTAGAAAAGTAACCTGGGTGATTAAAGTATAGAGCAGAGACGTTTTATTTATATGTTATTTTCTTTTTTTTTTTTCTAAACTTGTTTTACTTATTTTTTACTTCATCAGCCAAGAGAAAACAAATAGCATTCACCATTCCAATTAAAGTACAATATGGATATCCCAAATCAACCAAAAGAAGTGGAGCTTCTCCTAGCCTAGTGGGGAGGGAGCTCGCTTGGAATTAGGGGATCTCGGGTTCGAATCCACACCACTACAATTTTCAATTGGGATGAAGGAAATTATAGTGTTTGGAGCGAAGACAAAAAAATCAAACAAAAGAATTGCAAAAAAAAAGCTGAATTTCATGGAAACTAATTTCTCTCCATCCTCCTAAAAACAATTTTGAACAACAACAACAACAATAATGCTCTCCATAGATTACTCTTGTAGATTCAACTATATTTAAAGCAAACCTCACTTAGAGCAGTAAAAAAAAAGAAAACAACAACAACAACAACATTATTATGAAATCTTTTATCTCAAACAAACTGAAGTTAGCTGCACAGATTTCTTTTGTCCATTCAACTCTATTTAAAACAAAGCTCTCTAATAACTAGTAAGTCGAATACACTTTGAATAACAATATCTCCATTTCAAGGCTGCTAAATGTCAATGATGAACATGATCAAATCACTTTAAATATCTCCCCACTTATTGTAAAGTCTCGAAATTTAATAATGCTCATGGAAATAAAAAAAGTTTTGAACAAGTTATTTTTACGTTACTCCCCCATGTGATGGATGAAGTAGTGTGGCTAAGGTTAATTGAGAAATCAGGACCACAAATAAGACCTAAATTAAATTTAGCCTATGATTCACTTGATTAACACACATTAATTATTTTACATGTACTTGTACTTTTATTATCTTGTTGAATTTAATTTATCTATTAAGACTATGTTAGACTCCTACTTAGTTATCTACATTTTTACAAGTTTAACACAAGGCAAATAGGGAAATGACGAAAAAAACGAAAGTTAGAATTATTGCAGTATTGTTAGGATTAAATATAGAAAGAAGAAGCATAAATAATTATATTAAATGAAAAAATGTTGTGTTATAAAATAAGAAGTGATATGTGAAAAGTAGGCCCTGTTTGGGGCGATGACCAAAATGGTACTAATTTAAAAAACAACAATAATAATAATAAATAAATTTTTTTAATCATTCTATACAAAATTCTAATATAAAAAAATATTATTTTACTTCACATACTCAATAATTTTCAATAAAAAATTAACTTTATTTTACATCTTAGACCAAAATACTCGATTCGAATATTTTGATTTAGGATGAGAAATAAAGTAAATATTTTTATTAAAAATTATTGAATATGTGAAGTAAAATAATATTTTTTTTTTATATTAGAACTTGTGTAGAATAATTTAAAAAATTATTTATTATTATTATTGTTCTTTTTTAAACTAGTACTATTTTGATCCTGATTTTGGTCCTCGCACCAAACAGTAAGTGTAGTAAACATTAGCATTAGTAGTGTGTATGCTACTGTCTAATATTTTAGATCGTCACACTTGATTACCAATAATCAATCGAGATTGCTAAATTACATAGTATTATGGTAACTGGGTCGTGCTACTTATCAACTACGAGTACCATGCCCAGTCACTCCCTAATTCAATTATTTCTAACTTAATTTACTTTAGTGTGACTACTCAGTAGCTGAACATCATCATCTGAACAGTAATTTGAGGATATTTTATAAGTTAACTACTAATGGTCATTGAAAGAAATCAATGTTATATTATTGAAAAATTATTTGAAAAAAATACAAATGCATCAATGATTAGTACCTTGTTAAGCAATGTGTTCAGCCAAAGTTAGAATCTTGAGGTGCTTTTTCTTTCTGAGTTCATGAGGCACTGGACCAAATACCCTTGTCCCAATTGGCTCTCCCTGCTTGTTTACAAGAACTACCGCATTATCATCAAACTTCACCTCGCTTCCATCACATCGCCCTCGCTGCATTGCCGCACGTACAACCACGCCATAAACTACCTCCCCTTTCTTCACTTTGCCTCGGGGCTGAGCTTCCTTGACAGATGCAATTATAGTATCACCTAATCGTGCCCCTTTCCTCCCCTTCAAAGATTGTATGCACCTAACCCATTTTGCACCAGAGTTATCAACCACTTTCAATTTTGTCCTCATCTGTATGAATGTTCTTAGCTGCTACAAAAGTAAAAAAAAAAATTAAGGCCAAATATCACTTTAGTATTATTATTTTTCCCAATATTTGAGCTTAAAATAAGTTCAAAAAGCAGATTAAGTTAGCTAGTTCAAAGAAAATAGAATCTTTAAGACATACAGGATTGAGAGGTGAATCAATCCCAAAATCTAGAAAAAAGGGAAGTCATCAAACCTGAAGAAAAAGGCTGCTACTGTTTCCCAGCCTTGTTGTTTCATGTGCTGTGCTAGCAGAGAAAACCATATTGTTTCTCAGGTTCCCCAGCAATGAGCTGCCTACTGTAATAGATATGGCAAATCAAGCAGGTATAGATCTACAGAGAATTATATACACATGCATATTCAAAATACGGATTCAATTATATAAAAAATTAGCCACTACTCATGGGAGAAACAAGAAAATGATTTTTTTTAATAACAAAAATAGAAGCTATTTATGGTTGCTTGCAGGTCCAGTCTTAAACAGTTTGAAGCTAATACGTCAGTTCATGAAAATACACAAGATTGAAACAAAAAGACAATTCTATCTCATCAAACAACAACAATAAAACATTGATCCTATTAGTGGGCTACGTGAATTTCACTTTTCCATTCAGCTCCAAGTAGGCACAAGTGATTCAAGATCATGTTTAGTGATCATTACCAAAGAATTTCTGCCTTCACCTTCCTCTCTTGAACGTCATACTTTGATCCTCCCATAAGTGCATACAAGGACCTCTATAACAATTTTTTTTATTACAATGCTTCGTATAATCAAAGGAAAGCAACATAATTAGATGATCAATTATCTCCTTAGTTGTAGTACGGATTACACAACATGCATAATGCACAATGGAAAATGGCAACACCACTTCCGAATCAGAAGATTTTCAAGTACTTTTCATTACAAGCATATTTTTAGCTACCATTCATAGAATGGATAAGGGCTATGACAACATGAAAAATACTAAAAAACATAGAAACTTAAACAAGTTGGCGTCACTCACTGGTAGACCATTTCGATGTAAAATAAGCAGCCATTTCTGCTAATAAACAAGTCAACAATGATAACAACTGACTAGTTCCACCTTGCCCCTACGAAAGCATTAAACAGCACCAACACTAATAAATGTGGAATATAAATAATGTAATTAGCAGTAGGAACTGAAATACAAGTGAAGGGCAAATGAAAAGAAAACCACGAAAAGAATAATAAGCTTCAAGAATTTAAAAATATCAACCATACATCAACGCCAAACAATCTCATAGACTCTTTACAGCTCTAAAATGCCAGAAGAAAAGAAATAATCTCCAGGTCAACTCTATAAACAACACAAGCTATAAAATGAGCAGCAAATGATGATTTGAAATTAGTAACAGGGATCAATACAGTCTATCATCAGCAACACAAACTCCATTTAAGAGAAGTACTTTTTGAAATAATAACGCAGACTCTATAAACTATCTAAAAAAATATGCACCAAAAACTTCATCCTAGACTCAAACTTGAATAATACAGAAGATGCTGAAAATTAAGGAGTATTGAAACTCAAAACCCTAGTCCAAACCATAAAACCCTGCAGGCACTAAAGTGAAACACAAACATCTTTAACAGTTAAATTGGGATAAAACCTCCAGGAAAGAGAGCATCATCTCCATGGGAAGAAGGCAGTTTGAAAAACAAATATGGGAAGAGAAATAAGGAAATGAGAGATACCATACTAGTCGTCAGTTATACTTCACTCTTTGCCCATGCCATCATTGGTGATTTTCAAGCAGCATAGGCTGTCGCCTAGCAGAATGGGTATATGACTATGTGGACAAGACTGGCTCAAATTTAGCTCTTAATCCGGTCAAAAAGAATGGCATAAGCGAAATCTTTTAGAAATTTATTTTATTAATTTAGAATTTTCTCATATTCTATTTGAATTTTTTTTTTAAAAAAAATAGTGATTTAAAACTTTATAATCACATATATATATATATATATGGGGCAATTATATACATGTCATTAAAAATTAACTATTTTACATATTTAACACCTAAATATTTAGTTGACACCCAAACCTTTAATATTACATATTAATTACAAAAATCATATAAAAATTACAACTTTTGTTACATACATGCCAACAATATATATACATATACATACACACACACACACACATATATATATATATATATATATATAACAAGATAAAACCATTTCCTTTTTTATTAAAATAAACACAACTCTACATTTTATTTTCAAATAGTAAGCTGGACACTAAACAAGATGTCTCTAAGAAATCTCGTATATAAAGGTTTTGGAACTCGAATTCAAGTTCCCTTCCAACAACACTTCGCCTATGGAATAGCCGAATTGGCAATGGCAGGAGGAAGGGTGGCGTGGAAGCATGGGGGATGTGGAGGGAGACTCCCTCTTCTTGGCCAGAATCTCATGAGGGAAGAAGTATAGGCTAGGACAAAGAAGAAGATGTGGCAAAAGCCTTCAAGACTTCTACTTTTGTTTTCCGCTTAGGATTTTACACGTTGTTCTCTCCATTTTATAAGAAACTTACTAGATCGGGCTGATACCAAATCGACTCATAATGTGTCTTTCATTTTCCACATTATGCCATTCCTCAATTACACAAAAAAAAAACTTGCTTTCACCTTTAAAAAAAATTACTTGCCTTTAGGGGAGGTATAAAAGGGTGGAAGAATGTGATTTTGTTTTTTAAAAATATGATAAATAAGCTATCGAAGAATTCACCTAGGTCAATTTATACCCTTTCCTTCACAAGGATTTAGTGATTCAAATTTTAAAACGTGTAGGCCTAAACGAGCAAATACTGGTAGTCAACCTTGTGAGAGAGCCATCCAAACTCGTGCACCATATTAAAGACCAGTACAAGACAATGTACTACAAGGCTCCCAAAAGGTTGCTAAGGATCCTCACATCAGATTGGTCACAGTAGCATACAGTGTAATAGGGGAATATGGCAAATGTTGACGGGAACAAATAGGGAATCTGGCTGCTACTTTTGCCTTCTATGAGTACGAGAGAACTAGAAGTAAAAATAAGAAAAGAGGAGAAATAAAAAAAGGAAAGAAATACTGGGACTTCTTCCTTCATTGTCCTATGCCTTTCAAATGATTTTATGGTGAATGCTAGAGAAATAGAAAAGCAACACCCCAGCGACCACGAGTTGAGAGATTCCAAAAAACTACATAGTTTTGACGAAAGGGGACTCAAAACCCTTTCAATCCGATCTGGTCTCCCATAAAATGAAAGGTCGTTATAGATCACCAAATCACATATTTCTGAACATTAAAATAAAACTGTCAACAAATGATTATGTTATACCAAGAACAACTAGAATTTCAACTAATTCTATCCTTCATAAATATATCTCCAACATGAAACTACACGATTGGAGTGGAAGGATGAAATTATAAGCATTCAAAAGTAACTATTAACAAACATGATGCATGAAATTAGTAAAATACAGAATGGCTACTTTAACAATTCAAGATAACAGTTATTCTAGATGCTAAAGCCAACCCAACCCCCCAAGGCTTATACAACTAAAGATTGTTAGCTCCCTCCAAAACATGGATGGTTGAAGATCAACTTAGGTGGATTAGTTCAGAGACATGGTGTTGCAAGTGCAGCTTATTTAATTCATGATGATTATGGCCAAGTTTGGGAGGCAAGTCTTCGCAAAATACTCACTGACTCCATTCTCAAAACTGAATTAACAGCAGCTTGGGATGGTTTGAAAGCAGTTACCCTTAGGAAGAATGCAGCTCATGGTATTTGGCTAGAAAGTGATTCAATAGAGATGCTCGACCCATCTTTTGTGCCAGCACCCTGAAGAAAAAACAAGTTCGAAATAGATTTTATGGATATGGATATATGTAGCTCTCTTTCTGCATACCCACAATACAAAATTGCCCACCTTAGTAGGAATGCCAATGGGCTCTCAGATTATTTAGCCCATTTAGCAACTTTAAAAGACTTCACTTGGGTGATGGATATGTCCCTTTCCGTCGATTTTTGCACCCTCCTTTCAAAAGATGCTTCTTAATGTAATTTTACTCTTTAATTAATGTTAGGCCAAGGCCACCCATTCAGCTTTCTCTCTCAACCCCCAAATGCCCTTTTCTGGCTTTTTTCTCTGAAAATTTAAAACAAGACAAAGGGCTTGTGAAACCATCGTAGGCACGGATAGTCAAAAGACACAAATTAGTCTACAGAGGAGTTTAACTGGATTGTATGTGGGAAAAACATTGCAGATGAAGGCTACCAGGATAGTAAGTTGGGAATATGGTTTATCATGAGCTTTGGCATGCCTTGCTTTCTAACACAGGTAAAGAAGAGTTAGTTCAAGGTTGAGGCCAATATCTTTTCTATTAACCTTGGAAAGATTAGTTAGAAATTTCATCTTCTCTTCCCGCTTGAGGCTTTGGGGGATCAAAGGGTGGATATTGCTGATGGTGCTTCAGGTATACTGCAGAAATTTACAATTAATGCTTATATGACTTAGGTCTTCCTCTTGTTAGCAACCCCAATGCATAGGAAAGAGTTTGAGAGGCCCTTTCTGAACAACCATGATTTAGTTGGGATAACATTGTGGACCATTCGCCAGATAAAGATTTGGATTTTGGGTATGACATTGGATTGCCAACACCAAGCTCCTGACCTAGTCCAGCAAGTTTTTTGGAACTCATCTTTGTACAAAGCTGAAGTTGGGAATTTTGAAGATTCAGTCTTGGCTCATACTAGAGTGTTAGCTTGGAGGTGAGTTTGCTTTCTAATAGAGAGAGTTCTAGATATCACTTCTTTGCCAAACAGCCTTTGTAGCAATGGCAGATTCCAATCATTAGCAATACGGAGATCGTCAACGGTAGGCTCCTGATTGTAAAGCTCAATGCTAACTAAAGTGGGCCAATTATAGTGGGGGGTGGTGCTGAGCCATAGGTCTTTCCATAGGGAAATAGAGCTACCATTGAAGATTAGCCATATGAGGTTGTTATGTGTGACAGGTTCACCCAAATAGATTAGCCTCCAAATCCAAAAAATCACCCTTTCTAGCTGATAAGGTAAGAGCACTGTCTTTGTATTTAGCTATAAAACTTTCCTTCTATATACATCCATCTTTCTGGAAAAGCTTGGCGGCATGCTTGGCCAAGAGCTGCTTTCTCCAAAGATTAAGATCATGAATACCCACGCCTCCCAAGTTTGATGGACTGAGTACAACCCGGGAGACCTAAGGTCTTTCTTATCTTCAGAGTTCTGTCTTCGTGCAGTTCGGGTTGTTGGTTGAGCTATGACTGGCCAGAATTGCTGATGGATCCCTGTAGGGAATCTTGTCTATTTGGAGATAGGGGAGTCTCTTGGTTCATCTTGCGAAATAGACGAGTGTGGTTGGAAACCATGTTTACTGTGGCTGCAGTGCATGAGCCGTTAGTTCTAGGGGGAGGGGAATTGAGGCTTTCAGCTTTTGATTCATTAAAGTTGAGTTCCTGTTCTCTCCAGATGTCAACATCGTCATCTTCTTCAGCCAAGGCCCCCGTGTGGCTACTGTCAAGAGATGGAGCATTGCCTTCTGCCATGTCTTCATCTTCAGGATGGTGGGCATTTTCCTAACCTAGAGGAGTGTAGTTGGAATCAGTCACCGGCGGCAGCCAAGACAAGAATGAAGCAGGGGCAGGCACATATCTTCCCCCTTGGTATGGGATTCTTTCGACTCAAAGCTAGCGACGCATCTGGCGACTAGGCTGCCATGGTCATTCATCCCCATTCGGCGGCAATCTGCTGGCGGCGGGGAGCTCCGGCTCCCCAAAAGTTCCTTCCCGCCTATTTTCCTCTAGTTCGCCCCTTTCGCCTATTTTCCCAACCCTAGGACGCGGCCACGAGAGAGAGAGAGAAAGAGAGAGAGGGAAAGAGAGAGAACCTGCGGCTGCCGACAGGAAGACGCGGCCGGCCAGCGACGAGAATTTGGCGAGCCGGAGATCTCAGAAGTTCAACTTGGCAGCGCCTGCCCAACTGCTCCCTCTTCGCACATCAGAGAAACAAGGGTAAATTTCGTCCCCCTCTCTGTTCGGCGCGAGGACATCCTAAATCAAAATAAGTTATTTTTGATATAAAATGTAAAATAAAGTTTATATTTTTATTAAAATTTATTAAATATGTGAAGTAAAATAATATTTTTTTATCTTAAAATTTATGTAAAATAATTTAAAAATTAATTATTATTATTATTATTTTTAAATTAATATTATTTTAGTCTTGATTTTGGTTTTTATGTCAAACAGTAAAATAAAAATTTATTCCAGACGAACATCTAAACACAGCAAAAACCACTCAACGTGTAGCACGTGGCGTGTAGTCCCTCCCTCAAAGAATTATTCTGTTTTTCTAACTTAACAAATCATCAATTCACAAACTAATGATAATACGCTGCCTAGCACACATGGGATTCACCTGACTCAGCAATTAACGGAGCGCCATTCGCATTCATTACGAGAAAAAGGGTTACACTGTTAATAGCGTTAGAAGTTTTTGGGTAGACCAACGTTATTTGCTTCTCCTTCCCGAAATAATATGACAAACGGGTGGGCACGTTTTTTGAGTTGACTAGAAACTATGAGCGAGTACGCAATATTTCTCATGCCGAGTTATTTTTGAAAATTTGATATGCTATGCTGTCAAGTAGGTTCATTTTTAAAAAAAATATATATTCTTTAATCCTACTTTAATTAGATATAAAATTTCTTATTTATTTATTTTGCAATTTAATCCTGAATTTTCTAAAGTTAAAAAATAATAGCACATATTTTCATAAAAAATATTTAAAAAATTTTACATATAAATATTATTGATAATAAGTATTTAAATAGTAATTAATAAAAAAAATTAAAAATTATATAAAAGACCTATGTTGTTTTAGAAGGTCTGAGGTTGTAAAAAAATAAAAGATTAATATATTATTAAAAAACATTGAGAAATATGCATGTAAATTTTCAATTTGCCATTTTAGTTTACTTGATATAAGTTAATAGATTTTAGTTACAGGTATATTTCATGGTTTTTAATTTTTTTTTTTGTACATAACACATTAAATTTATAATTTACATTTATACATATGATAATTCATTGAGATTTCTTAACTCACATTCTCAACTCCCCAATTCTATCTCTTTTCTGGTTTGATTTTTCTTCCAAGTCCCTTTTTGTGCTATGAAATACCCGTCATATTTCATGCTAGAGTCCGTTAGAATGGATCCAGTAAGCAAAACCAAAAGTCTATATAAGCAAAATAATCAGAAATAGACATTAAGAAGTGGTCACAAGCAAAATTTTGCACCATCATACACTACGCTTTATCATTCTATGGGCATATATATTCACATTTTTAATTAATCAATCACTTTTATTATCAGACTCAGTTTATACCTCAGCTATAGTTAAGCAGAAGCCCTTACAACATCGTTCACTATGCTTATGATAAATATCTCTCGTAATACTGAATACAATAATTCTTGTATTCCTCACAATGTCGAGCACTATGTTTGACTACAACATTCATAACATCAGATTCATTAGTCTTAGCAATCCTCCAAACATCGATCACGGGTTATCCCCAAATATTGATCATGGGGTTATCCCCAAATATTGTGATGGGCTATCCCTAAAACATCGATCACGAGGGCTAAGCTACAGCACTATATCCCAGCAATCTTCCAAACATTGATTACGGGGTTTAGGCTATTGCATCATATCCCAGCAATCCTCCAAACATCGATCACGGGATTTAGGCTATCGCATGATATCCCAACAATCCGCCAAACTTCGATCACGATGTTAGAAAATCACTCCAACATAGATTACCGTAATATCGTGTGAAAGTACAGAGTTCATATCAACAACCCTTAACAGGGTTTATATCAACACCCCTTAACAGGTTCATTGTACCATGCAATTAAATTCTATAATATCATTTATGATTTATAAAAATATGAAATCACGGAAATGATGTTTGCACAAACCTCGACCATGACATGTGCACTGACAGTCAGCTGCTGAACATCAGACCGTCAAACCACAATTATTCAAATATTGTTTCTCCATAACTTCGTGTTATTAGTTTTACTCATAACATCAGTACACTTACAACATTCGTGTTTTCATGATAGTACCACTCAATATATTAGTCCTACTAAACATCGAGGACGACGATTATCTCATCAAACATCAGGGCTCAACCACACATCAGGGATGACGATTGTCCCAACAAATATCAGTCCCACCAAATATCGGGGATAACGATTATCTCACCAAATATTAGTCCCACCAAACAGCGGGGACTACGATTGCTCAACAGGTTCTGATTTCTCGGTATATTGTTTCTCTGCCCAAACTCACTAGAATGGTCCTCAGCGACCACCTATAATACCACATATTCCACCACACTGTCAATATTATCCTCAATGATAGACTGATCTTACATCATCATCATTTTTGCCAATACAGCGGTAGACTGGACTTACAGCATTATTTTTATCAATGCTACTCTCAGCGGTAGACTGGACTTACAGTATCATCTTTGTCAATGCTACCCTCAGCAGTAGAGTGAATTTACAGTATTATTTTTGCAAATGCTACCCTTAGCGGTAGACTGGACTTACAGTATTATCATCATCACTTTTTTAGTTTGGGCAGACACCTATACGATGAGAAATCAGGAACCACCTTTTCTTCTCCTTTCTTTCACAGTTCATTTCTTTAATATAAGTTCTCTAAATTTGGCTTTCAAGTTACTCTTCGCAATATTATCTTACTCAATTAACAAGAAGATAACAGAGCAATCACAGAATTTCTTCACATAAAATACTCAGTTATAAATCAGGAATTCATGCATACCTCTTTAAAGAAAAACATACATACCTTTTCGCACAAAGTAAAAGATTTATAGCTCTATCTCATTTATATTTATATGCATGAGATTTGCCTACATTGTGAACTAAGTAAAGTGCACTTTTAATTCTATTCTTCCAATTTCACCTATCCAGTGTGCATGCAATCTCCAAAATCCTCTTTAATTCTTCCATTTTCTTGCTCTTCCTTTTTCTTCCTCTTTTCCTTCCCTGTTTCTTCCCAGCAGCTGCAGCTGCTCTTGCCCTATCAAAAAATAGGCGGACAAAGGTGGTGGAGTGCAAAGAACAAAATAGAGGCTTTCACTCTTTTCTTCTCCCGTTTTTATATCAAAATACTTCTTAAGACACATAGCACAAACTCACAATTTTCTTACACGTGGCTTGAAAATTATACCGCTTGGCATGGTTGGATGTCAACTCAAAATCAACTCTTCAGGATATGGTCAACAGACCTAGCATCTTGTTAACACCTGTATTTCGTATTGAACCACAGCTGTACACGTGACACTAAAAAATCTATACTATATAACATCGTTCACGAGGTCCTAACTCATATCTCCCAGGTAATATCAAAACAATCACATTCACTCTAAAATCAAAATATAAAGAACATGAATACCTGGGGATTACATATATATTTTTTGTGAGAAACTTATATATAATGTAATCTACTAAGATTTATTTAATATGTGTATATTATCTTTTTTTAGTTAGAATGCAATGATTAGCTACAATAATTTTAATAATTTTAAAATTAATTATAGAAGAAGGAGAAAACAAGGAAAAGAAGGTATCTAGTATCTTTAACTAAAGATAAATTTTAATAATATTAAAATTAAATTTAAATAATGAAATTTTTTATTTAGAATAGTGTATGATGTAAAATATAATTAAATTTTAATATTATAAATCATATACGATTAGATACATTAGATTAAAGTTAATAGGATTATTTTTTTTATAAGAAATAGTGTTAATTTTTTTGTTGAAAAATTATGTTAATTCCTTTATAATAAAAATAATATTAATTTTAAGCTTGGCTAAACGCTGATGTTGAAATGAACTACAATTTTTATGTACTGTACCATATAAAGTTATAAACCTGTAGCCAAGGTTTTGAAAATCTGATCGGCTTCAGAATCGATAAACTGAAAGGTTCAAGGTTCAATGGTCGAATCAAGGTCGAACTGGGGTCGAACCGAGATGAAGTAAAAATTAAAAAAACTAATAAAATATAATATAAATATAATTAAGATATATATTATTCACACATCAACACAATAATTAGACATAAAATAAATATTTAATAATTAAATTTAATAAATAATATCTTATGTTAATAACTCAAAAATAATTTCAAGCAAATCAAAATAACAATAACCCAACAAAATATTCACAAACCACAAATTGAGCATAATATTTAGTACATTATTAAAAGATCTGAATAAATGCATGTTTTATCAATATTAAAATACTAAATTATTTTATCATTTTATATCACTAAAATACTAAAATATTAAATTATTTTGAAATGATGGGGGCTGGGGAGGAGAGTGGGAGGCAAGAGAAATCGCGAGTTCGTGACTGTCGCGCGAGTAGAGGCCGCAGAACGGAGGCTGAGTTAGAGACCCAGAGTTTAGGAAAGTTTTTGTTTTAAAATTTTAAACTTAATCGGTCCAACCGTACTGTTTCACCGGTTGATCGGTTGAACCACTATTTAGATCGATTCTGACCGATTTTAAGTAGATTCGATTATAAAATTAAATTGGACTGATTGACTGATCGATTCGCGATTCCGATCTCCGTCCGATTTTTAAAACCTTGACTGTTGCTAGAAAAAGTTATGAAGGGCTATGTGGAGAAAATGCCTGCTCCGCTTTCAATACAGGATTCACCTCTTCTCCTCGTCGCCTACCGCCGCCGCCGCCGCCGCCGCCGCCTCGAACGCTGAGATCCCAACCCTCTACTCCTTCCTCCAGCCCTCCATCTTTGCCCTCCGTAAATCCCCTGAAACCTCTCCTCCTCCTCCTCCTCCTCCTCCTCCTCCTCCCAGGAAAACCCTAGATCCCCATGATACGTCCTCCATCGAATCCGCGCTTGAATCCTCTCTCCTTTCTCACGACACGGAGGAGGCATGGCGATCCTTCAAAACCCTAACCTCGCATTCCCACATCCCTTCCCCGCAACTTTCGGCATCCCTCATCTCCCACCTTTGCTCCCTCGGCGACCGCCTCGCCCTCAAGCGCGCCTTCGTCTCGGCCATCTTCCTTTTGGAGAAGAACCCACGTTCTGTTTCCTTTCAGTCGCTGGAAGACCTCTTCGCCTCCTTCGACTCTGCCAACACTCCCGCCCCGGCGCTCTCCTTGGTAAAATGCATGCTCAAAAACCGATTTTTCGCTCCTTTTTCTGTTTGGGGCCATTGCCTGATTCGCCTCACGAGAAGGAATGGCGTGTTTGAGTCCTTTTTGGGTATTTTTGAGGAAAATTGTAGGCTTTCTTTGGAGGATGGGATTGAATCTATGAAACCTGATTTAGTTTCTTGTAATTTGGTGCTGGAAGGTTGCTGCAGGGATTTGGGATCGGTGATGCATGCCGAAAGGGTTTTGGAGACAATGTCGGCTCTTGGATTGGCCGCTGATTCTGAGAGTTTCAGTTCTCTTGCCTATTTGTATGCCTCCAAGGGGCTTACAGGAAGGATAGAAGAGGTCGATAAGTTGATGGATGCTTTGGGTTTTTGTGACAAGAGGGGCTTCTTCAGGAACTTGATTAGCGGCTATGTGAAATTGGGGAAATTCAAGTCTGTTTCTTCTGTTATTCTGCAAACTCTGAAGGAATGTGACTATAAAGATCTTACCTTTCTTGGAGATGAATCCTTTTCTGAGATTGTGAAGGGATTCCTCGACAATGGGGGTATCAAAGATCTAGCTTTGCTGATCGTTGATGCACAGGAAGTTGAATCCTCAAAGGAGTTTCCTGCTGGGGCTGAAAATTCAGCTGGATTTGCAATCATCAATGCTTGCGTCAACCTCGGTTTTTTGGATAAAGCTCATAGCATTGTTGATGAAATGAATGCTCAAGGTGCTTCTATCGGGCTCGGGGTCTATTCCTCAATATTAAAAGCTTACTGCAAAGAACAAAGAACAGCTGAAGCAGCACAACTTGTTGCTGAAATAAACTATGCTGGGCTTCAGTTGGATGCAGGAAGCTATGATGCTTTAATTGATGCTTCAATGTCAGTTCAAGATTTCCAATCTGCATTTTCTCTTTTCAGGGAAATGAGAGAAACCAGACTCCCTGACCTTAAACCAAGCTATCTTACTATAATGACAGGATTGATGGAAAACCAAAAACCTGAGCTCATGGCATCCTTCATGGACTCTGTTGTAGATGATCCGAGAGTTGAAATCGCCACCCATGATTGGAACTCGATCATCCATTCCTTCTGCAAATCTGGGAGGCTGGAGGATGCTAGAAGAACTTACAGGAGGATGGTTTTCCTGAGGTTTGAGCCCAATCACCAGACTTATCTTTCACTTATAAATGGCTATGTATCTTCAGAGAAGTATTTCAGTGTGTTATTGCTCTGGACTGAGGTGAGGAGGAAAGGGATAAGTTTTGATCATGCCTTGGTGGATGCTTTTTTGTATGCTTTGGTGAAGGGAGGGTTCTTTGATGCCGCAATGCAAGTGGTTGAGAAGGCTCAGGAACTGAAGATATTCATTGATAAGTGGAGGCACAAGCAAGCTTTCATGGAGAGACACAAGAAGCTGAAGGTGCAGAAGCTCAGGAAGAGGAATTTCAGGAAGATGGAAGCTTTGATAGCTTTCAAGAACTGGGCTGGCCTCAATGCTTAAAATGCTTGCTTGGTTCGCAAAATCGATTGCTATGTCTCTGTGGTAGATGACGATTACCTGGTTCCAACTACAACAACAACAACAACAACAACAACAACAACAACAACCAAGCCTTAATCCCACTAGGTGGGGTCGGCTACATGAATCCTTCGGCTAGATGAATCCTTCGGCTACATGAATCCTTCGGCTACATGAATCCTTCGGCTACATGAATCCTTCGGCTGCATGAATCCTTTCCTTTGGTTCCAACTGCTGAAACAAAAATTTTCTTTTGATTTGTTTGGTCCTTCGGTCATGTCACAAATTTGAATAATAACTTCATTTTAAAAAGTAATAAATTAATTTTAATATATATTTTTTATTTTATTTTATTTTATACAACAACAATTTTTATTACATTCATAGCCTTCGTTTCATATCATGGGCACTTTTTAACATAATTGATTTTATTTTTTACTAAACAAAAATCCCAAGGCAATCTCAAATGATCAAAATATTCTCATCATCAAACAGCATAAATTTTTTATACAGTCAATAAAAGTGAGAACCTTTTTAATTGAAGCTTCTAATTTGTATTGACAACACACAACTGGAGAAAAGGATTTATTTAAACAATGTAATGTTGTAAACATTTAGGAAATTATCACTTAAAATGTTGTCACAAACTAAGCTCGAAATAAACTCGAGTTCGATTTTTGTAAACAAATATGAACATGAACAAACTACTACTCAGCTCAGTTTGATTCATTTTACAGCCCTTGAGAATGAGAGATCGAGCTTTTGCCGACTGCTGTTTGACTGTCCATGGGTCACATTAGACTTCTCGGTCCACTTCAGTTTTGCGCCATATTCGACACTTACGAACACCTCGCGATATGACCATGCAGATTAGTTGAAACTCTGGCCTCCTTTCTCTCTATAAAGCTCAGATCATAGCTAGAAAAAAGGTTGATTGCTAAGTATTGAGATTTTCTACCAAAGGTGTTAAGAAAAGATTGTTTTTTGTAGGATCAATATGGATTTAAAGGAGATTAAATAGACTCTAATTAAAATTTCAATGAATTTAATTTACTTAAATATAACAAATTAGCACAAAAATAATGATACCTCACTCATGAAAATAAGTAGAAACAAATAAAATATATAAGTAATGAGAAATCACAACTATAAGGCACATTATATAACAAGATACGATATCTTAAGGTATCTACATCCTTGACCCAAAAGCAATCCAGCTATTTATCTACTAGAAACATTTCTTTAGTCAAAGGCAGAGACGCCCGTATGAACAAAACTAAATTCTCCTTTAGAACGTATTAGAAGCCCTTTTCATTATAAGTGAAGGCACACACACTATTCAATCTAACCTTAACTCAAAGCTCATTCCTCTTCACAAGAATAATGAATGAAAACACTAAGGAGGGAAGCTTAGAGATTATAATAGAACTAGAAAGAATCAAACTTACTTTTCTCATCTAAAGATCAAGCTTGCATGCAATAAGAAGAGAGAATGAACACTTGAGCATCTAAAGCTTTAGTTCTTTGCTTAATCTTTAAATAATTGTTCTATAATCGCTTGAGAGCTTGAGAAATTGACGTGAATATTAAGAGCAAAAAAAATTCCCAAGAGTCAAGAAAAAGACCAATGAACCAGCCAACTCCCTTAAATGAAAGATCCAACGGCTAGTACAATTGACAACTTAATCGTTGGAGTCTGATCATTTGATCGATTAGTCTATTAGTCGTTGGAATCAAATCTTGCCAAGTCTGATCGACCAATACCTGTGATATTCTCAGTTAACACAAGATCTTTGATCGATTCTTTCCTAAAGGTATTTTTGCCCCGAATCATTCAACACAAATTTCAATATAAAAAAATATTATTTTATTTCATATACCCAATTATTTTCAATAACATTATCAAATTTATTTCACATCCTAATCCTAAACTATAATTCGAATATTTTGATCTAAAATGTGAAATAAAATTAATAATTTTATTAAAAATAATTAAATATATAAAGTAAAATAATATTTTTTTATATTAAAATTTATATAAAATATAATAAAAATTTATTAATTATTATTATTTTTAAATTAATACTATTTTGATCCTGATTTTAGTCATTACACCAAACAGAGATATAACGTATCCTATATTGGAATTCATGAGATAATGCAGCATTTCATTCAAGAACGGAGAATGAAATGACTCGAAAAACAATCCTCATGAATGCTAAAATTCATAATTCAAAGCATTTCAAAAGCCAATAGAAGAAAATAAATCATCAATTCGATAAATGAAGTTTTTTCTCATCCTTGTAGAGAAGAAACAATATTCATAGATCACTGTCTCCTTGCTAATATACTCTTCTTGTTGCTCATCTCATCACCTGCCACAATTTATGACAGCAATGATCAGTTCATATCAAGGGAAAATTTACTTACATTTTCCACACACAACTCCTTTAACTCTCCCCAACCCATCCCTAATAACATAGATATTAGTGAACTTTCGTAGAGAGCTAGCGATCCATTGATATCGCGAGGTTTGAAGTAACCCTTGGTATTATACTATTGCTTAATGCTTTTATGATAACATTAATATCATTTTGAGCCTGTTTATTTGTAGGGCTTAATTTAACAAGATTAAAATTAAATTTAAATAAAGATATTTTTTATTGAAAATTGTAAATGATGTGAAATAAAGTTAATTATTATGTTGGGATATGTGAGGGATGTGTATAAAGTTGGTTATTATATTGAAATATGTGAGGGATGTGATGTAAGTTAGTTATTATTTTAGTAATCTGTGTAGGATGTGAAATAAAGTTAATTTTTAATATTAAATTTTATGTGTGATGCGATATGCCTGGTTAAAATTAAATCAGATTAATTTTTAACTTTCAAACAAACGGGGCCTTTGAGTTCATGAATTATGATTATGTTCACCATTTTATATGCATGCACTATTGTCTAATTTCTTCCAAAAAGTTCAGGGACAGCAAAATTCAGGCCAATTTCAAAAGGAAAAAATTATGCAGCTAAAAAACAAACTAGCCTAAAAGTGGATTCGAGTTTAATCCACCATATTATCCAATAGAATAAATCTTTAGTCCATTAGATAATTCAATGAACTAAACTCAAAATTGACTTTTGGGCTCTACAATGGTCAGTTTTGTGGGCTGTGTAACATGGCTCATTTCAAAACTACACCAAGACAAAGTGAGGAAGGTGACCCCAAAACACTCATTTTTAATTTCAAAAAAAAAAAACTCACTCATTTTTTGTACAGGCTCATCACATCATGGAAATTTAAGAGTTCAAAAGTTTTCAAGTTACAAAGGTTTATTAAATGTAAAGTTGGATCACTCACCTAAATGAAGTTATCATGACCTCATGCGCATGTTTAATAGCTTAACGGAAATAAAGCTAAGCTGATGCACCAGAGTCTGAAAATAGAGATGACAACAAAAAATATTAGAAAACAAGTTTTTTTAAAGGATATTAGAAAAGAGGTTGCATCATGTAATTGTCATAAAACCATACTTTTGTGTTATATAGATGTGAACATACGAGTAACAAATGTAAGAGAAATTAAATCTTACCTCTTTTTAATATGCATGATCTGAAAGAATTCCTCAAATTTGTCTCATCCAGATTCCGGCCTGCAAAAAGGTGAAAGATCAAAGACTCGCATAACGTACATGGTCTAAACATCAAATCAGTACTGCTGAATCCAGTTCTGAAGCATGCCTATGAACACAATCTTGCTCATTTTCTTCTCGGTCTCGAGCCATCTACGAGCTGGAATGACCTCATACAACTCTCTCACGGCCTGTCAAGAAAGGGGACAGGAATCTTGAAAAAAGATAACCTTCCATAAAAGGAGATTTTTCAGTCTGATGGCAAACTAGTACCCCAAATTTCACTTCAATCACGACTTCCCTAGAGGATAACCTCCTCAAACCCAGAAGCCTATGAACTACATGATTGTTCATTTACGGATCAACTGTCTCTGTCACAAAATCTATTCTTAAAGCTTACTGGTTGGATGTGATTTAGATTGAGTGCAGAAGGTATGATAGTCCAAGCTAGTTTAATTATAAAGGATAATCATCTACCTCAGACATACTAAATAAAATGTATGGTAAATATCATCCAGATCTCTAAGGTTAACGGATATCACGTAGGTTCATGAATTTAAAAATCTTTCATATACATCCCCGAGTTTTTAAAGTATTACATTCGAGATCCATCTATTAAAAAATAAACAAAAACATACAAACATATAATTTTACCCTTCTTCCTCTCTCTGACTCCCTTTCCCCTTCAGTATTTGGCAAGTGATAACAATTAGCGACCGCATGCGGGGCATGCAGCTGTGCAATCCTACTCGTGTGACAGGGTAAACCCGAGCCCCATGCACGATTGTGGAACTCGAGCCCACGAGCAGGGATGCGCAGCTTGCCTGCGAGGGGCCACACAGCCCTGTCTGAAGCTACGCACGGCCCTGTGCAGCTTGCGGGGCCACAGCACTGCTACAGTTGAGGTGGTCATCATTGCTGCCATCAAGCAGCTAATCTAGCGAGTTGGGAAGAAGGAGAAATGAAGATGAAAGGACATTTTTATCATTTTGAAATTTAAGAACTAATTGAAAATAAATTTTGTTAAGATATTAACAGAGAATTGATGAAAACATTTAAAAAAAATCTGATTAAAATATTTATGTCAACCTTAAAAACCCAGATAAATGATTTTTGAAATCATGGACCTATGTGATATTACCACATAACCTCAAGAACTTGGATGATATTTATCCTAAAACATAACATACAGACATGCTCATGTGAAAGAAAAGCAAATTAGCAATACATAAAAAAGATAACAAAATAAAATAAGATAAGCTAGCATTTCTCAAGCAAACTCTCCATAAATAAGAATGGCACAACTGACAGCAATAAGAGCCTTTCTTATATTCAATTTTAGATTTTCATCCAAAAGGAATCTGGATTATGACTTCTCTGAAGTTTCCATGCTTCATATGACTCAATTTGAAAGATCTATTAACTTAAAACCTCTTCCACTAAGAGGATAATTGTCGTTAATCTTTTCCTTAGCAAAGAAAGTAACATATCCAAACAAATTGATAGTAACACAACTAAAACTCAACCGATTTATGGCTGACACGCCAGACCTGTAAGGTGTGAAGTTGATCTGAATCACAAATATTCAGAACGCCTTTAGAGCGATATACATCCCCATGTGTTTTTTTCTCCCAAAGAAGATCCTCAAGCCATAGACGAACCTGATTAAACAGATGTAAATCAAGGTCAAACTTAAGACCATTTAAAGGAAATAGAAGTAGAAACTCAAGCAAGCACTTTACAGATACTAACAATAGAAGATTCTCACCTTCTGCTGAAAAGACTTTTGAGAAAGTATGCAACGAACTGACCATACATAACAAGATAAAAAGTGGCAATTATGCGTCTAATATTACAAAGATACAATAAAAATCAGATCTATACATAGAGTCCTACGCATGTCTTGTGATTAGTTCCATTTCTACGCACCGAGGCATACCATGCATTTGTACAAAGGAAAATATAAGCGAAGACATCCATACTACAATGCTCTAAAAAATGAAATTCACGACAGCCTTGCTATTCTTATTTCCTGAACTAACGTGTATGGCAATTAGGCATTAATCCTTAATTAATTAGTTAATTAAAGCAAACAATTAATTATAATTAGCAAAATAAGTACCATTCAGACAGCGCCACTGTCAAGCTCAAAAAGAAAAGGAAAAAGGCCCACCAATGATCGAAATGTTGCTCTCTCTATTTGTTTCTCCTTCCATTTCCTCCTTAGCATTCTTCACTATCTCGTGCACACCACAGTTTCGTGTTTGCTCAGTGCTGCTGTACAAAATGATAATTTTTTAACATAGTTTCATATTTTCAATAGGTATATCATAATTTATTTTATTACTCTGTTTTTTGGATGTACATGTATGCTTGTATGTTTGATTATATACATGTATGCATCTTATTATGTTTGCGTCCTATATTGTAAGCTTGGGCACGGCACCGGTAGCGCTTTTCGCTAGAGCCAATGGAGCGTGAGTCAACACAAATTGTTTCATCGAGCACAACACTACATGGAAATGTGAGATCGACGTCTCGAAAGAGTATAGGTGCCACCTAAGCCATGCACTCCAAATATACATCACATGGTCTCGCTTATTGGTACACCTTACCATAGTTTTCACACTCACATAGGAGCCCACAACCTACTACACATATGATTCATTCTTAAAAGGATTTGTAAGTTCTCTTGTTCATCAATTTTTTACTTAAATTTACGTTTGACGACATTGACTAACTACTGTATGTTAAATGTATGTATCAGAAATAGATAACTACATTTACTAACTACTGTATGTTAAATTTACTATACGTTCATGAATTGTTCATATAAACTTCATGAACATGCTCATTTAATGCTCAATAACAGCTCAATTACAAGCTTGATTTAAAGTTCATTAGAGATTATGTATATGCTCATACTTATTCGAAATCTAATACATACTTCAAGTGTTTACCTGTTGATAAACAAAATACTTTGACATATGTTTATTACAATAATACAAACTTTTAATTCTTTCAAAAAAAATATAAACTATTATTTTATTATTAGCTGATAATTCTATCTTAATTATGTCATATGATGCAGAGAAAGCTAGATAAAGCTAAAGGGTATAATAATATGAGCTTTTTAGTTTATTGCTGGCTAATATTTTTATCTTAACTAATAATAACTATATTACATGATGTTTCTTTTTGATAAAACTACATTACATGATGTTGACAAAAAAGGAAAAATAGTATGGAAGGGCAACTAAAGGGATGGCACTGATATAATTTTACTTTTCAAAGAGGGCTTTAGCTGTATGATTACTGATGAATATCCAACAGTAATTAGAGCCTCAAGAATCTACCAACACTTCATTACCCTCGCCGTGTCATAACAACATGCTGCAGAGCATTTAAATGCCTGCTTCCAAGTTTGAGCATAACTCAAGCAGAGCTTAAGCTGTTTTTTTCTTAAACGAACTGAGCTTGAACAACACTTATCAAAGCTCGTGAAAAGCTTGAGCTAAGCTTGAACATCATAACATCAAACGAGTTTGAACATGAATAGAGCCCAACTCAGTTCAGCTCGGTTCAGTTACACTTCTAAAAAAATGAAAAAAGTTTTTCTAAGACAAAAAAGACAATAATCCATTCATGTCCCTGATTTGTTATCCCATTCTAATCATGATGTATTATACTACCTTATTTCTGGAAAAAGCTTTCTAAAGAAGTAATTACTTTATTGTTAACACAAAAGATTGTATTTTATTTTTTTTGTGTAACAAGAAGTTACCCGATTATCGAGTGACTCCGAATATGAGGAGTCACCCGCTTTCGCCATAAATGGTGACCGAAGGCATCTCTGGCATTGTACTAATGGCTCTATTTTGCTAATTGTAAATTAGTACTTAACTAGCTAATTAATTAAAAATTAGTGCCTAATCTAAAAGTTTAGCCCTTTGTTTAGCTACAATCATAGCCACATAAGATGTACAGTTCATATTTGATGCTAACGAGATCGATAAAAATGCTTCCTCCAATAACTTCTAACTAAAAGAAAAAATGAGAAGAAAAAATAGAAATAGAAAGTTCCAAAGAGTTGTCAGACGTTAAAGAATGATAAGGAAGCATTCTAAAACATTGGCATTGCAAACTACAAAGTCCTCATTGGTACAATAGCTTGAAGAAGTGAAAACAAAATTCATGGAAAAAAATTGAAATGACAAGAAAAAAACAATAGTGTTTTTCTAAGGCAAAAAAAGAGAATAATCCCTCCATTCATGTCCCTAATTTGTTGTCCTACACTTATCATGTTGTTATTATCAGTACTTGTACTACCTTATTGTACTATCCAAGTGGCAGCACATACAGACAAATGTACCACGAAGCATGTCACCACAACGAAAAAGGCTAAAAAGAAATGGATAAGGGTAGAAAAAACCAGGGCTAAAGCTCAGTTTGGAAAGCCAGGTAAGGACATTATGTTATGGAAAAAGTGATTCCCAAAGTGAAGATAAGCTAGATAGTCTCAGTCCATATGCCTAATTACTGTGTTCAGGCAGATCATATACAGGGAGGAGAACCCACAGATTATGGATAACTCCAGGAAAACAAACCTTTTATAGTAAATTATATATAGTACAAATGGAATTTAATAAAGACTGAACCTTTCCTGACAAAGAAGTTAACCTTAAATATGCTACCAAAAGTGATTCACTCAATCAGATTAGTCATGTAGCAGTGCATATAGAAATTACATAAATATGCAAATAGAAATATAAAATTATTTGACTTCATCATAGCAGAAAGTAACATGCTGTTATCTAGTAAAATAAGTCATTCTATGTTTCAAGCAAGCACAGAAAAAATATTTGAAACCCACAATAGGCAACCTAACAACAGTGACACCATCAGTTTTTAGAAAATACCTTAGCTAGGTCAATGGGTTGCTGCTCCTCAATGCATAAAGTTCGTATGCTAAAATCATGACGACTCCCAGCAGGCACCGTCTTACTATCTTCTAACAAAGCCTCCAAATGAGAGAGATGCTGATAATGTGGAACGCAAAATTAATAAAAAAACAAATAAGGGTACTACATGAAGTAGAATGGGACTATCCTAGATCAACTACTTACTAACATTAGCACCATAGGCCTTCCGGTCCAATATCTCATGTAAATCAACTTGGCAACGGACAGCTTGAATGACAGTTGCAAGGGAATTAATATTGTGAATCTCTTTTTTCAAGTCCTCCAAAACATTGCAGATTGAATCTCTGCAGTTTTCATGATGAATCAAGTCTACTTTATTTAGAATTACAACATCCTGCATGAAAACAAAAACAGTGTCATCCAAGCACTCACACTATTGGGCTGAACAATTTGCACTGCAGAAATGAAGCAAAAAAGAAAATAAGGAAAATTGCAGGTCCTCAGTAGCAATAGTAGAAACAGAAAAAGTAAGGTCCATATCACAAAAAAGAAATGGCATGTCAAGGAGAGGATACCGCAAAAGCAATTTGAAGAACTGCTTCAGGAAACAAAGCTGAATGGCGATACTCATTAAGCTGCAGCTTTATATTTTTAGCGTCCACAACCTATATGAGAGTAGCTGGGATTAATGTAATAAACAGAAGAGAAGTGTGAGATCATAAAGATGCATAACATGAATTTTTAGGACGAGAACTATTTTAAAATTAGGGGAATTTATAAAATGACGAGAAAAATGGAATTTTATATATTAGACACCAAATTCTCATAATTTCCAGCTTGCACATCTCAAATCTTTAAGTATTCCATCCAACAAACTACTGATACACTATAATTTATGTATGAAAGATCTAACAGCCTATTACAATTAACTTCAATTAGATTGGATGAAATTTAGTTCTGTTTTTTAAGGCATTGGGAGCTCTGCCTGTCATCGCGGTCCATTGTCGATGGAGCACTCCCCACACTAAGCATGCGGGCCTTGCCTCTCACCAATAATGATGCTATTGTCCTCTATCATAGGTCTCTTTTATTTTGGGGCATTTATATACATGCTACACAATACATAAATATTACATCCTTATTCAAATACATGCCATCCTATAATTTAAATTTTATGAGGAGAGTGGCATGTAGATAATATTTAAAATTTTTTGTGGCAAATAAATAATATAAAATTTTTGTGGCATGTAAATAATTATCCCTTTTATTTTTATTTTTTGTTAAGGGGAAGAGAGGGGAGCTTGGTCCTTTAGTTATTAGATGTGACAAGAAGTGGGGGTGCTCAAGCCATTAGCAATGTGGATCCATTGAAAGCAAAAAGAAAACTTAAGAATTGATTGTTAAGAGGGTTGATAATTTCCTTTAAATTTATAATTACATAATGACCTAAGTTTCATGAATTACAAGCTACAATTAGACGTAAAATTGCAATAATTAATACTAATTATAAAGTAGCAGCTAATATTTATCATAAATATAAAAATTCTAATATTGATTATTTTATTATGGTTCACATTCGACAAGATCCCTGCCAAAAATCCTTTTAAGAAACTTTATTATCCCATTCTTTATTCTTCACAAACTTAGATTTGATACCTATGAAGCACCGATACTTCATGAAACCTAATGTATTTATATCGTATCCGTATAAAATACCGGTACTCCCGATACTCCACCAATACGTATCTGATATGTCACGTGGCGTATTAATTTTTTTTTCTTTTTTAAAAAATTTGATACTTACCCAATACCTTTCTGATACTTCCCTAATACTTATCCAATATTTCCTGATACTTTAAATTAGAGAAAAATATTAAAATAATCGGTTCGGCCTACATGATAAAAAATAAAAAAAAAATATCTCATACATAAAACACAACTCATGCATAGATTTCAACGTTAAAATTGAGAGAGATATACTAGGCTACGCAATTGGGATCGCAAAAAATTTCACGCGCTAGTATTTCCGCAATGAAGAAAAATTTGGTATTCACAAGCAAATGTGTCGTCTACTTTAACTAACCTTTTTTGTGATCTGACAGATACTAGTGATGTTTCTACTTTTTCTACCTTAATCGACATTATCTTTACTTTTATTAGACGTCGATCACATTTTTTTTACCTCAATCAAGCTTATACTGTGAAAAAAATAAAATTTTGATCTTTTTATTTTATCTATTTATTTAGTCAAAGACTTAAAGAGAAAATATATATTTTTTAATCACGTTAATATATCTTAGTTTATGTCACAGTATTTATATTATTAATTGTATCTCATTTGTATTAAGCTGATCGACTTGAATCGAATTTAAATTAAAAATCAAACTAATCTACTAATATATATATATATATATTAAACTCTTATTTTATGTAAATAATCTAGTGGATTGAGAAGTAATTAAACAATCTTTATTATATTATTTTAAATTTAATTTTTTTAAAATTCAATAGTTGAAAAATATTTTATTTTTTCAAGTTAAATTGTACATAAGATTGCTTTAAGTGATATAGAAAATATTTAAAAAATGTAGTTAATTTGAAAAAATTTAAAAGATATTTTTGAAATTTATATCAATAATTTGTATAAGTCATCCTCATCTACCAGAAAACTATATATTAAATATAAGAATATAACGTATTATACACGCATATATAACAGTTGATTCCTGACGTATCTGTATTCTATTCTTTTTAAGTTTGTCGTATCATCGTATCTGTATCATATCATATCTGTATTGTCGTTTCATACTCGTGCTTCATAATTTGATACATATTTACAAAATTTACATGATCATTCGAATGTCCTATTTTTAATGCAAAGAATTTAATATCTTAAGCATCTCATGCTCTTTCGATGGGCAGACGTTACATTTCACTGAGTTGGATCCCCTATCAAAGCATTGATCAACCATTCAATGCTTTAGATCTATAGAAACAATTTCACTTGTAAGATTAGCACTTTGTTTGGACTTAAGCTTGCTTACAAGGGTAAAAAAAAAAAAAAAAAAACTTGCTTACAAGGGTATTTGCTAAGAAGCACGGACACGACACGGATACGGGACACGACACGGATACGGGACACGACATGACACGGACACAGGGATACGTCAATTTTTAAAAAAATAGGACACGATACTTCTAGGACACGTAAAATAAATAAAATTATTTATTTACTAGAATTTTAATAAAAATAAAAGAAACTATAAATTGATCAAATATATGTGATAAAAAAATTATAAAAAATTAAATGCATTTAACAGGACTAATCAAATATAAAAACTGTAATATTCATTCAGGAGAGTTTCGACATACCTATACAAAAACGTAGCTATATAATCAAATATTTACGCATCAGACTACTTCACCAAATGATACGAAAGACCTAGCAATTAACATCAAAAGTAATAAGCATTAAATTTCTAAGAAAATACATGTAAGTTGTAAGCAATAAGTATTCATGAAAGTTGATATCAACTTACTTGTATTCCTATGTACTATGAGGAGGAGAAGAAGAAGAGAAGAAGAAGAAGAAGGAGAAGGAGAAGAAGGAGAAGGAGAAAGAGAAGGAGGAGAAAAAGCAGTGAATAAGGGAAAAAACAGAGAAGAAGAAAAAAAAACAGAGAAAAAGAAGAGAAAAAGGAGAAAAAAGCAGTGAATGAAGGAAAAAAATAGAAAAGAAAAAAACAGAGAGGAAGAAGAGAAGAAGAGGAAGGAGAAGGAGAAAGAGGAGGAAAAAGCAGTGAATGAAGAGAAAAAAACAGAGAAGAAGAAAAAAAAACAAAGAAGAAGAAGAGAAGAGGAAGGAGAAGAAGAAGGAGGAGGAAAAAGCAGTGAATGAAGGAAAGAAAACAGAACAGAAGAAGAAAAAAGAAACCGAGAAGAAGAAGAAGAAGAAGGATAAGAATAAAGGAAGGAGAAAAATGCAGACCGCGATAGGAGAGACGACCGCGACGGCAACGGCGACGGAGAGAACTGGCGCTGCCGTTGACGGAGAGCGACCGTGAGAGCGAAAAACGTTTGAACCGATTTTTTGGAAATATTAATTTTAATTTTTATTAAAATTTAATTAATTAATAATTGACCCGTGTCCAAGTGTCCTGCAAGTGTCCTACAAGTGTCAGAAGTGTCCGAGAAGTGTCGAACCGTGTCCTAATTTTTTTTTTAATTAAAAAATTGGACACGTGTCCCGCAGTGCCCGACACGTGTTCCGCCAAGTCCGTGGCGTGTCCCGTGTCCGACACCGCCACGGCTACTTCTTAGAAGTGTCCGTGCTTCTTAGGTTATTTGAGCAGTTCTTGATGTGATGAAATATGGGAGAAATATGACAGCACGGAGATTGTCAAAATAACCAGTGAAATTATTTCGAGGGGGTATGTCACCTAAATATCAATGCAAAGGAGGGAATCCGAGACTACCTACTACATGTTTGATGCCTCGACGAGGTGATCAACCGAGAGGGGTTAAGGCCCTTATTCTTTTCTTTGTTGTTAATTCCAATACTTAATTTATTTTTTCCTCATTACTATCTTGTATCGCCTCTCCACTGAACCTTGCATTGGTGTGAAGATCTAAATGAAGTACCATAGCAATTTTTGTCTTATTATGCTCATTTGTTGAAATAAAAGTACGTTAATCATCTTATTTTGTACTAGTTCGAACATCCATCACCTTCATGCAATATCTAAGATCATTTTCTATCAAATCGTCTTCCACCCCTTAGTAAAAATGTAGGCACCCTCTACATTTTAACATCACCGAAGTTACTGCATCTTATGCAACACAATCGAATAAAACTAGAAATTCATTAAACCAATATAATAATATGAAAAAAAAAGTCTACGACCCCATTTATGACAATATCTTCTTTAATTTTTCTAGCAATTCTTTCACATCTTATACAAACAAATCCTATGTTTCTTCTAGACAATGAACATAACAAGAAGCTTTAGTTGAGAATAACAAGGTGACCAAAAACTATAATGGGGACAACCAAGCTTTCTTTTTTTAAAAGTCCATTCTTTTTTGAAAGTCCAACCAAGCTTTCATTGTCTTACTTGTTCATGTAAAAATAATTCACTCAACTCCTATCATTAAACGGGACTTAAATGCAATTGTGTTTAAATTATTTGACCAACTAAACAGAAAATCTCATTTTTAATGAGAAAGACTTGCTGCATATCTAAGGCACACATGAGTCTTGTGTTTAGCATAAACTCACCTTTGCAAAAAGTCCAACATTAAAAGCTTAGGCTTTACAGTGCCTTAATAAAATTGACATGATTCTGGACGAGTATCCCTTATCAGCACTTCTCCTCGGGGAACATTATATGCATGCTGACTCCAACTCTTCTTTTCAACCATAGGAGAATAATGCAAATACATTGGAGGGTAAAAGGAAATTCACTTATTTAGTTATTAAAAGGGTTAATAATTTCCTTCTAAAATTTAGAATATTAATAATAAAAGGGATTATTTTATTCTATTTTGATTCTTTTTTATTATTTTAAGTGTTGTGCAAGCATATTATTACATTTTAATTATTTACTCCTATCATTTAAGCAAAATTTGATATAATTTATAAATAACTCTTTTATCTTTGTATTCAATCATTTTGAGGAATAAATAAAATATTTCCCCTATAAATATGGTTTCTCTCTCCTTCCTCTTCTTCTCAACTCTTCTTCTTCAATTTCTTCCTCTTATTTTATTTCTCCTTCTTTTACTCCCACTTATTCTACATCACATTATGACTAGTGGAGGGGAAATACTCCCCCTCATAGCACTGAGGGCCCAAGCACTTCAACCACCCCATGCTGCCCGAAATAAAATAAGTTGAAAGTTGCAAAATCATAACTTTTGCAAACTTTCAATGGAGATATTCTCTTTATAATTGAGATCCTCATGGTGGCTAATTATAATGTGTCGAGTATAGTATTTAATGGATTTGGGTGTCCACACAAAAGAAGCATGAATTGGGTCTCTCATACAAAAAATCTCATGTTTACAAGTTAATGTATGTAAACCTCCCTCAAAATACAGTGATACAATTACAAAAAATAGGGATTGTAGATTCTTGTCTACTAACAGTGTCCCTAGTTTGCAACATAGACAGTGGAAGAAAGAAAAGGTAACATCTCCATGCAAACTAGAACATATATACAGCAGGCACTATTGAGACAAATAAGTTTCAACATATAAATAGGTATATTTATATATTTTAACCTGATTAGAGAGCCAAATAATAAGAGAACAAAGGCCAAGCACATTGACGACATTTATTCGCTTAATAATGATAACCATAACTATAACAGGATAAATTAATAACAAGTATCAAACTTACAGTAAGAATAGAGTCAAGTCTCAATGCTGATTCCAGTTGATCGTCCAACCATAGGACGGAGGCGAGTGGAGCAGGATCAGCCAATCCAGTGGTCTCTAGCAATATATGATCAAGCCTACAACATAAAATCAGAGAAGTGAATCAAATGAAGCCGACAAAGCTATATAAGCATCATTACTGTTTTCAAACATAACTAAGGTAAGCATAGAGTTGAAGTATGATACTTGCATTTCAACTACCACACGTACACAAAAATGGTCTAACATAAAGGAGGGAGTGAAACAACACCAGGAACAAGTTAGAAATATAGATTATTGGAGATAGTAATCCCAGTAGGAAAGTGTCCCATTATGTGCATTTATAAAAACACTAAGGGGATATTTGGTATTTGGAAGAAAAGCACTTTTAGAAAAAAAGTTTTAGCTTGTATCAAAGTACGAGTACGATGAGAAATGTTAAATTAGTAAAGTTAAAAATTGTGCTAGATGTAAAATAAAGTTGAATGATATTTTAAGAATTATATATACAATGATATAAAGTAAATTTTTTAATATTAAAGTTTGTGTAGGGTATATAAAATTATTTTTTATTATGTAAATATATTTTAAAATTATATGGAACATTTAGCCCTAAAATTTGGCCTTCTTAGCCAAATGCCAAATGAAATCTTACACCAAATATTGCCAGTAAAATTTTGTCGGAGAACACTACTTTCAAGAAGAAAAAGCTAGCAAAAATTCTTATGACCTCGTTGAGATGCTTCATAGAAGTACTAAAAAAGTAAAAATGAATGAGAGAATTTGCATCTGTCACCCCCCAAAGATCCATTATTTTCAAGCGGCACCCTCAAAGTACATTATTTTCATGCAATACCCCTATCTAATTTCAAAAGCGGAGTGCTGACTGTAAATTCATCCCAAAATGAGAGGTGCTGCTCGAAAATAATGAACTTTGGGGGTGACGCCTAAAAATAATGAATCTTTGGGGGTGACAGATGTAAATTTCCCAAAATGATTCTCATAGAGAAGCTTCTGGAGGAACAAGCATTTTACTTGATGAAATAGTTCTAACATCAAGCTCCTTTTCTGTAAAGAGTGTAATCTTACAAGAAGTTTCAGATGTAGTGAAAATGAGAACTTGTCAAGAAGTACACAATTTTTTTACTCGGTATTATCAAAAAAAAAAACAGAGAGAGAGAGAGAGAAAATTCTCAAGCCAACTTATTCCTCTTTTCAATCAAGTACAAGTTAGATATATGCAGGAAACATGGATAGCAGACAGGAAATATGAACTGATTTCACAAGTTAGATTAAATCACATGTGCCGAACAATCAAGACAACAAAGATATGATCCTACTGAAAGGTTTAAAAATGCTAACCTTTCTTTCCGCTGAATAAGCTGCTCAAGTGCTTGGACAAGACTATGCTTGACAGTACAGCAAACACATCCATTTGCTAGTTCTATCCATTCCTCAATAACTGTGCCATCATCCCCTTCATTTATCATTGCCCTTTCTACTCCAATCTCTTCACCAAATTCATTAAGAATCACCGCAATCTTCTTTCCATGGCGTCCATTCAATATGTAATTAACCAACTGAAAATTCAAAACTCGAAAATTCACCTTACACTAGTTCAGCGGACTTCTATGGCACATTGCAAAAGACATGCGTCAGGAAGAATATACGTTGTACACGCGAAACACATAAAAATACTAGATAAGTCTGCAGTAGCATCAGCAAGAAGGCGCGGCGTCAAAAGATCCGGCAAAAAAGCTTAACAAGGAAACTGATTGCAAACATGAAATCGCAAGCAACGGAGTTAGAGACCGTTTAGAATTATCAACAAACCGTCGATTTGCCGGCGCCGAGATAGCCCGTGATGACGGTCACTCCCACCGGAGATTCCTCCTGGGTAACTCCGACATTCTTCGATCTCGAGGAAGATTCCGGCAGGCTACTTTCCGACATGTTATCAATGGCAACTGCCAGAGGAGGATTTTCGTCGTCGTCTTCCATGACTAGGGTTGGGATCGCAGATATCACAGAGTAACGGCCAGGCGATGAACATAAAACCATGAAATGGGCCGGTAAATGGGTCTAAAATCTCCAAATTGGGCCTTGAGAAAAGCCCAACATGACAAGGTTCAGACAAGGGTGGCATTGGCAATATATGATCCAATCCGTGAACCCGACCCAAACGCGACCCGCAAATTTTGGATATAAATCATAAATTTTGATTCATTTATTAAACAGATCGGGTTCGAGTTAGGCATAATCGGGTCGGGTAGGGTTCGGGTTGGACATTTATCAAAAATACTCTATAAACAGGTCGGGTCGACCCGTCAACCCAACCATTTATTAATCGGATTAGGCTCGGGTCATAAATTTTAACTCATTTAATAAATGAGTCGACTTCGGGTTGAGTCTATTCAGGTCGGGTCGGGTCGGGTTCGAACTGTCGACCCATTTTGTCACCCCTAGTTCAGGCCCGTTTTGAACTTCTCTCAAAACTTATGAATTTTGTGTTATGTTTAAGTATAATGTTATTAATAAAATTTAAATAAAATATATATTAAGCAAATGAATGAAAAAAAATAAATGAATAAATTTAGTCTATTATATGATAAAAAAATATTGCTTAAGTTTATAAGTAGATGTTTTTTGATCATCTCTATAATTATATAGTGTTAATTGTTGACCTATAAAATAAAAATATATAAAAACATTAGTAGTATAAAAATAAAAATATTAATTAAGATCAATAAGAAATAACTATATCTATAAAGACATTAGGGTAGCATCAATAGAAAAAAAAGCGCAAAGGTAGTGTTTTAAATAGTTTGAACATAAATTATAGATATATTTATTATTGTGTTTATGTAAAAAAAAAAAGAGTATGACTAAAAAAAATATAATAAAAAATTATAAAGAATAATTTTTTATTTTTAAAGTTAAATGAATATAATAGGGTGCAATGAAAATAAATAAATTATGTAGCCAACCTCACCTAATAATATTAAGCCTTGATTATCGTTGTTATTATTAATGTAGGGACATTTCGGTTGCTGGCGGATGTGTTGTCTTAATTTTCATATTCAAGTAAAATCGACTGATTATTATTTTTATTTGAGTTGAATGTATTTTTATTTTATTTAGTAAGTCGGACTAATTTGTTAGTAGGTATGCCCACTGCATGCCTTGTAAATAGATTTGGGTAAATTTGATTTAAATTCAATTGGACTAAATTAGGTTCAATTCGAATCAAATTAGATTTAAATTACAAGATTTTGAATTTATTTATAAAGAAGATAAAGTAGGAGTACCAAATTGCACTTTAGCTATTAAAATGGGGTTAAAAACCCTAATGACGGCTGCTCGAGCCTCCACGGTACAACCGATTTGCCGTCTCAGTTTGCCAAAGCCTTCGAAGCCACATATGATTTTAGGGGTAGTAATTTATACATGTACCCATTAAACTCGCTCCAACTTAACCCTCATGAGATAAATATGAATCCTAAAATTTTACCCATGATCTGCGTCACGCACTGCCACGTTATGAAAAAGGGCGGCTTTGGATATGACTCATTCATAGCTATCCCGACTTGATGCCCTAATTAAATTATAATTTATAAAAAATAAAAACCCGACTCCATGCCGTCTCCATCGCTGCGGGCTCCCAATGCGTTGCGTGGCTTGCCCAGCAGCGTTTGTGGGATTTTCTGTGAAATCCCCCAATGCATCGCGCTATTCGCTACTTCGTTTGCATTGCCATCACGCCTCGAGGCCTCCACTATTTGCAAGGCCTCTGACTTCTCCGCTGCAACAGGGCGGGACAAGATAGGGAAGACAAGGTGGTGGGGATGGGAAGATTGGGTTGGATTTGGGAATTATATAATAATATTCGAGGGTAGGGCGCTGCGAGGTGGAATCGAGTATGAGGCGAATATGAGTATTGAGTTATGCACAATAGGAGAGGGGTTGGTATTGAATAAAACTACAAGAAGTATATCATGTCGCATCCTCCTCGAGGATGTTATAAAAATCAGAGGGGAAAGGCATACTTCCTCCCCATTCAAAATCACCTTTATAACAATTTGCAAATATTATCTAAACACGTCATCATAATAAACAATTATGTTCTCGAAATAGCAAGACATAATCACAATAACACTGAAACTTTATCATGTGTAATAGAACCTAATGCTGGTGATAAAAAGAGAACCACCACATTGAGAATTCATTTGCAGCACTTATGCATTATTTGGAAGACAAGGCATTCTAGTATCAAACACCTTTTGCCATTTAAGAGAGAGAGCCCTTGGGGGAAGTTTTTGTTCTCAATTGTCATCCAACATGTTCCTTGCCTTCAGGGCTCTATAATCAACAATGGCTGCAATTTGCTCAAAAGTTAAGAGCTAAGACGACGACTATTAAGAAGCAAAATGAACTTTTAAGATACAAGAATAAGATTATACCATGTCAACACTGACTGGTTTGCTATCCTCAACAAGTATATCTACTACTGTACCCGATTGGTCAGCCTGTCGATACAAAGATTAATAGTCATACTTATGATCATCATTAAAGCATTAATCAAGTATTCGGCATCAGATTAACAAAACATGTCCATAGTGCTATCTTCCATGTTTAATGGTAGAAGGAAAACAAACAAGCAAATAATCGATCATTATTACAATCATAAATGGACTATGCAACAAAAACAAAAAATAAACAAGTAATGGTTTACCCAAAAAGAACCACACTAACTGGACTTGTTTTAGCTTTCTTGAAATTATAGATGACAATACATAACAGTTAACAGGCACATAAAATAATCTGAAAGAAACGCAATTAAATATTTTCCTATGCGATTCACAAGTGCATTCTTTGAAAGGGGATGAGGTGACGGTGGGCTGATTACCTCAATCTCATTCATTAATTTCATAGCCTCAATAATGCAAACAACCTGCCCCTTCTTGACTTTATCTCCAACCTGCAAGAAAAACAAATATCAAGCAAACTATATTAAGCTTTTAACAAGACTTACGTTCTAAAAGGGTAAAGCTTGATGCAGAAGAAATGTTGCGTGAAGGTAATCATTTATTTAGCTATCCAAACTTAGATTACACATCTTTAGAAGCCAATTGTATAGGCTAATAAGAAAGAATATGTAAATGCAAACACAAGAAGCAACTCACTGACAAAAAAATTTCAAAATGCCACAGAGAGAGACTACATGGATAATTAGTTGATGCTATGACTCAAGTAGATGAGCTTGTTTTCAAAAATGCAAACTGTAACAGTTTACATACAATTTTTTCAAGCAAATTTGAGGGCCTATATAATGGTTACTGAATTCTAATACTAATTGAGAGAGTACTACCTTCACAAATGGAGGTTCCCCAGGTGCTGGACTACGGTAAAATGTGCCGGCCATGGGACATTTAAGTGGAGGAACGGAGGACTTGCTTCCCTTCAATGGAGGAAGAGCAGCCGCAGGGGCTGGAGAGGAGCTCGATAGGGTAGGAATTGTAGGGGGAACTTGTGGTTGCACCAGAAACATAGCATCTGCAGGCTGCACCGTTGCAATAGGAGAAGCAGATGCTGGCTGTTGTAAGGCCTCCTTTTTCCTAATTATGAGCTCGCAATCCTTCCGCTTCAGTTCAAGTTCTGTAATATCCCTTGAATCCACAAGCCTGCTCCAGTAAGGAGAAAGGCAAGCATGAAGAATGAAAACTTGGTATAGGCAAAGCATTAGGACGTGAAAGAAAAAAGAGCATATCTATTAGAATGGAAACTCGATGAAATCTCATTATCTATTTTGCTGCCTAGAATGACATAAAAATCAAAATTGGTAGAAAGACATGTTTACTGCCTCATGTCAAAAAGTAAGATTCATCATAAAGTTTATCTCACCATAAAGTTTATTCTTCACAAAATCTAAGATTCATAAGGGACTCTTGTGCTATCTACACACGGAGAGCTGAGTGTTTAAGATATCAAAAAGTAAGTCTACAGACAATTTGATGCAGATATGTAAGGACCGCAATCATTTTACTCCACATAAAAAGGTTATATGCTCACTTAACAAGATTTGAAACTTCCTCCATGAATGCAGATATCTCAGAATCTGGTAATGATGGCTGAACATTGGATTCATCTTCTGACTTTGCATTGTTATCCTTCTGTGATGGTGTTTCAGGCTTGATTGTTGCCAGCAGCGAAGAATTTGAAGAGCCCTCAACAGTGGCCTTACATGTTGAAAATATTGCCAAGTAAACCAAAAGAGAAACTTATGCAGATCCAGAGAAAGATGGCTACCTGTTGAGCCTTGGCCTTTAAAACAAAGAATTTTCTCTGATTGTACCCCTTCAGAAAGATAGGATCACCAACAAGATCAACAAACCAGGAATCAGCAAACAAATAATGCAGTAATCTAAAGGCATCGCAAGAAAAAAGTAGACGCCCAAGACTTACATCTAAGAAGATAAACTATAACACTGCCTTTTGAATTTCTTGGAAGGAGCAAAATCAGAACAGAAAACAAATAATGAAGTAAATAAAAGACTATCATGTCTGTAAGAACTTCAATCTAAAAACTATAGCATTGTCTATTGAATTTCTTGAAAGGAGCAAAACCATACCAGATTTAGCATTTCCAAAATGTAAAAAAAAAAGCCCATAACATGTTCTACTTGCCAAAATATTCCAGATTCGCATCGTTGTTTTGCATTAACTATAAAGATTAATTAAAAAAAACAGCTACAACGGCATAGGTTCTAAGAACAAAATCCCGCCACATGCAAAGAAATATAATAAGAAAGCAACCACATGCAAAGAACCGACCTGAAGCGAAACCCTAGCCAGCGACATGACCATGATACTGCGGGAGGCGGTATTACGGAGAATATGTGGGCATTTAGGGCACGGTGAGGAGATGGACGCCATTGCCCGAGATCTCAGAGATCGATAGCAGGAAGGAGAGAAGGGGGAGCTGATGAGAGGCTACGATTGGAGCGATTGGAGAGGAGATTGGGAAATGATCACGATTAAGGAGGCGGCGGCGGGAGGAGAATCGGAGAAAGGAAAGAGGACTATGACTGCCGATCCAATCTGGCCGATGAGATCTCCGCTCTTGGCTCGACGACGATGGTTCCAAAGATCGTACATTTCTGCTTCATCGCATTACTCCGGTGCAGATCGCAACTTCCCTGCTGACAAGGATGCCATCACGTGCCCTCACGTGCAGCCCCAACGGCATTATAGTGCGTTTCCTCCAATTAGTTCGTGTTATTTCAAAAAATAATTATTTAATTTAATAATCCAAATTAATAATTTTATAAAAAAAATTATATAAATATTTAAATAATATAATATAATATTAAGCTAAGCACTCTTTTAATAAGCTCAATTTCTTAAATTATATGTTAATTATAAATTTAATTAATTTTTAAAAAAATTACAATTAACATGTATGAGTGCCAAGATAGTCTATTATTAGGTGATTTTTTTTTTAAATAAACATAATTGATTAATTAAATTAAAAAAATATAAATAGAGCATATTTAAAATTAGCTTTTGTCATTAATAGAAGTTGCCCCACAAAAATTGTACATGCCACTTTGGGATTTTTTTTCAAATCTAATTTTTGAAAAAAAATTGAGATATGTGTTTCTAATTTAAACAACGCATTTTCTTTAAATTTAAAACAAGTAATTATATATGTTATTTTTTACATTAAAAATAATTATATGTTATCTTTTAAATTTATATTACATATTATACAATAACAACAACCAAGCTTTAATCCCACTAGATAGAAATTACACATTATAAATATTAAAAAATAATGTATTCTTGCATATAATTTAATAATTAAATTACTAAATAATTATGAGTTATGACTATACTTATTCTACATTAATGAGATAGTAGGCACATCAGCTTTCTTTTTTTTAAGATTAATTATTGAAAATATTTTACAATTAATTCGTAATTATTATTTCATTTATAATTCTTAAAAACTTACTAAAAGTTCATTATTCTGAAATTATTATAATTTTTATAAGAAATGACGAATCTTTATTAATAATTTATGTTAGCATAATATTCTATTCTAAATTTTTAAAAATTACATTTTTATCTTTCCTCTCTCTCCGCTCTCTCTCTCTCTGGCAGGTGGCATTTGCCCCCCTCTCTCTGGAGTGTAAAGAACATCGGTTACGATGCTTAATCTACAACATCCTCCATAACATCGAATATGATAATTTTCAATGCGCTCGTTTGGCCTTTCTGAATATTATCCTATTTTTTAAGAGAGCATTAAAGTCATCTGGCCCAGAAGCTTTGCCCTCTTTGATCTCAACATCGATGACAATGCGTAAGCTACAGCATGTCCATAACATCAGTTACAATAGTCCTCGATCCCGATAGTTCGGTCTTTCTGAACATCGATTATAATGCTTAAAGTACAGTATTCCCCATAACATCGATACTATACTTCTCGAATCCGCTGGCTTAAAATAATTATCCTATCTTTTTTATTTATAAAAAATTGGAATTTAATCCCCAACTTTCGTATCCATATAAATAGGTCTAATTATTTATTCTAGGTTTAAAATTATTTATTTTTATAAAATAAAAAATAAAATTCATTAATTCAGTGCTCTGATGACTTGAAAATAATTAAAATTATATATAAATAATTTGGACCTATTTGTAAGGATGTGAAAAAATTGAGACAAAAATATAATTTCAGATAAGAAAAATTATTTTTCCATAAAATAAAAAATAAAATTCATTAATTCAGTGCTCTAATAACCAGAAACAAAAATTTAAAATTAAATATAAATAATTTACACATATTTGTAAGGAAATGAAAAGGTTGAGATCAAAATGCAATTTTTGCATTTTTGGACTTAAATATAAATATGATAATTTGAGAAAAAAATACTTAAATATAAATAATTTAGAGTAATAACCTGAAAAAAATAATTGAAATTAAATATAAATAATTTGAACCTATTTATAAGAAGGTAAAAAGAGTTGAGACCAAAATGCAATGTCAGCTTTTTTGAACTTAAATATAAATATGTAATTTGAGAAAAAAATTTAGATTTAAATATAAACAATTTGAACCTATTTAAAAGTTAAAACCAAAATATAATTACAGCTCGATAACTTGAGAAAAAAATTTGGACTTAAATATAAATAATTTAGACTAATAGCCTGAAAAAAAAGAAAATAAATATAAATAATTCGAACCTATTTGTAAAGAGGTGAAAATATTGAGACTAAAATATAATTTCAAATTTTTTTGGACTTAAATATAAATATAATAATTTGAGAAAAAAAGTTGAACTTAAATATCAGTAATTTGGACTTATTTATTAAGAGGTGAAAAAGTTAAGACCAAAATACAATTATAACTATTTTTTGAATTTTTAAATTAAAAAAAATAAAGATAAGCCAAAATTTAAAAAAATTTGGAATTAAATATAAAAAATTTGAACCTATTTGTAAGAAGATGAAAAAATTAAGACTAAAATATAATTTTAATTTTTTTTTGACTAATGATAATTTGAGAAAAAACTTTGAACTTAAATATAAATTATTTAAACCTATTTATAAGAAGGTGAAAAAATTAAAACTAAAATGTAATTACAGTGAATTTTTTAATTTAAATAATGAAAAAAGCGGGTGGCGCTGCGCAGCTGCAGCACATCTCTATCTGTTTTTTCTATTTTTATTAAAAAATAATTATAATTTAATTCTTCAATTTTCATATTTTTATAAAAAAATTCAAAAATATTTATTTTAAATTCAATATTATTCATTTTAAATTCACATTAACTCAAAATTTTAAATCCCAAATTAAATTCTGAATATCACAATTCTTCCCACCTCTAAAAATTTCATTCTCAAAATTTACCTAAATAATTTTATAAATATCATTATACATTCGAACTAATTTGTAAAAAGATGAAAAATTATAACCAAAATACAATTACAGTTTTTTTTTGAATTTTTAAATTTACAAAAATACAGGTAAAACAAATTTTTTTTTATCCTACTAAACTCACTTTTACATATAGTAAATATAGATATAAATAAGTACAAAATTATTTATTCTAAATTTAAAATAATTTATTTCTATAAAATAAAAATAAAATTTATTAATTTAGTTCTCTGATAATCTGAAAAGAATAAATGAATAAATATAGATAATTTAAATAGGAGGTGAAAAAATTAAGATAAAAATATAATTTCAAAAAAGATAATTTTTTTTTATAAAATAAAAAATAAAATTTATCAATTCAGTGCTCTAATAACCTGAAAAATAAATTTAAAATTAAATATAATTAATTTGAATATAACATATTAACATAAAAATGATGGGTGTAAATTTATATTTCAAAATAAGGATACTGTTTGTAAATATTTTGACTCAGAGATATTTCTTATAAAAATTTCTTATTTAGAGCCGGAAGATCTAAATTTTACTTTAATTATTTACTTATGCCAAGAATCATTCAACCACAAACAAAAAAAAAAAAAAAAGAAGGCATGCATGGCTCAACATCTCTAAATAAACACAGCACTCCATGGATTTGCTCCTTCTTAATGCTGAAATGAATTGGAAAAAACATATTCCGAATTCTTATTTAAAAATATAAAGAAAAACACTGATAACATCATCTTCAATGATGCTAAAATTATATATTCTGCCAGCCAAAATAAGAAATTCTTAAAATAACTGATGAAAAAGTGCAAGAGTGAACACAAACCGAAGGTCTTAGTAGCGGAGCAAGTAGGTTCTGCGCCTAAGCCAATTGTAATCAGGAAGCTTCTGGATTGGTCCCATAGCAGCTACTGCAATATCCTGCAATCAAAAATAGAAAGAACAAATTAAAAACAATAAAATTTGTATGGACAATCATTAGGTTCTTTGATTAAAAAAAAAGACCGAAGCCTAAACACTAAACCGTCTTCAGAAGTAGAATTTTTTTATTTAACCGTGAAAACATTTCTCCCACCCAGCTAAAAAACCACGGTGGTGTGATTCGAAGCAACCTCTTTCCCTAGTGGGTTAGAAAAGCACCACCATCAAAAAATACAAATTTCACCAAGAGAACAAATACAATTTTACCAAGAAAATTTAAGTACAAAAAATCATCTAAGAGGAACATTTCCTCATCTCAGAGTAAGTAAAAAAAAAAAAAACAATCCTATTTGCAAAAACTGCTTTACCAACTGCAATATCTTTCGTCTAAAATGTCATTACGAGCAAATGCAGTACTAGTAAAGAGAACAGACTTTGAGGGTATAAGACGGCTATGCATTTCAAATTTCTTGGTCAAGACTTATATCAAATAATGGCATCCTTTAAGAAATTCATTAGATTATATACAGTCTACAGAACAGTTTTTTTGATGTAAACGACATTAAAATAAAAAGTTTTTGGATTTCAAAATATAAAATGAAATTGCAAACTTTTGCTCAGCTTTGCATCTTTGTTCTGATTCATTCATGGTAATCTTTGGATTTACATAATAAGAAAAACCATACAGAAAACTAATATATTTAGGAATCAGAAGCTTACCTGATCAAATATAAATCTGTTGGCAACACGCTTGATTGTGCTTGGACCTACAGCATCAATCCTAGCAAAAAGCTCAGCCACGGGTATTCTCCGGCCATACGTAAGTAGCTGAAAGCATAAAAAAGAAAACAATGAAAATTAGACATAAGTGAAAGATGGTTACCGAACTCATAAAAGTTTTGTGCTTTGACTACTAGCTAATATTCTGCTAAAGGCATCGGATTTCACCTGACGGCCAATATCCTCAGCAACCGGACTAGTACCATCAATATGAAGTTGAAGAGAGGATTTTAACTGTAACAGAAAAGAGTACAATTAGAATCTGACGTCGATAACAAACTTGATTCATTTAAAAATTTGACATATATGATCTGTTTCAGAATCGACACAATACAAGATTTTCTCATTAAACTAAGGAACACTTGAATTCAGGATACAGTCTGTTATGCTGGACCCAAGCAGCATATATCAATCTTTTGTAAGCTTTTAGTCGGCATCTCATGGCACAAGTATGTCTAAATTGCAGTTAGTTCAGAAACTCAAGTTACTGAAGATGTACAAAACAGATACCACTTACTATAAGGAAATGTTCAAAGCTACAAAGAAGACTCAGTTGTTGCTGTAATTGCAGGTATTCCAAGAAGATGCAAAACTCACTAATAAACGCAAATTTTGAAACCAATTATTGTTTCAAGTATGTGCTCCGGAGATGAGAGAAAAGAGGAGAGCACACCACCAATCGATAGCGGGTTACTGGGTTAGGTACAGCCATAGATTCGTGCCACCTATGTTTGGGAGTTTCCTTCCCAATAGTTTATTTAGGAAAAATACTTTATTATCTAAGAGGGGGTAAAAAAAGAACCTCATCAAGAGTTCTACATACCAGAGCTACGAAGCACTAATCACAGATTATGAAGAAGACCTTTTTGAGAATGAGCACAACTCATCAGCACGGTTATGCTTGGAGATGAGGTTAGCATAATGTCATTTAAATCAAACTATAAAAGAACTCAAATGTTCAATCAGCGTACATACACTAAGGAGATAAGTTTTCTGACGAATAGAAATCTTAAAGTTCAACCAAATTACTGAACATATTGATGAATGCCAAATTGATAGCAGAAGCGTTAAAAGAAATAATAGGTATCTCACATCATTTTGTTCCAATCCTTCCAAACAACTCACCTACCGTCCCCGACGGAGGACATGTGTGACAAAGTGATGAACCCATTAGTTTTGGGGCGGGGCACTTATGATGAAATAATAAACCCATTGGTTTGGGGAGTGGGAGATCGATATGCAAGCAATTGATGACAGCTTTGATCTCACAAAATAACCATCATGCCACATCACCAGGTTTCAAAAGGTCTGTTCAAGTGATTATAATTTTGTGGTAGTGATGTAAAGCAAGAAAATCCAGAAGACAAGGCAAATCCAAATAATCCACAATAAGAATTTAATTATTCAATTATTAAAAGAGGATGATAAATTGATAATTAATTTATATTTTTAATAGTTAATATTTATCTTTATTAGAATGTAAATTACAACTGAAGTGTTCAACTATTTATGAAGGTTACTTATTATCGTTAAGATTATTAGTAATTTTTTTTTTAATTTTATTGGCCTTCATTTTCCCAAGTTAGTCGAGACAAAATCTATAATTAACCCTAAATTTGAAAATTCCTCTACTGAATCATTTATAGAGCTTCAGTTTAGAACGCCTGCACAATGCAGAGATTCTGAAAATTTTCAACTCAAAGCTTCCACTTCCCCAGAGCTTCCCTCACTGATCAAGTATTATCACACGAACATTGATTTAGTCTCAACCACACATTTTTCCTATCGACCATGTCATTCCTAGGTGTAGGGGTGGCTTCGAGTCAATTTCGAGAAAGCAAGGCTCAACTCGAAATTGAAATTTTCGATTTCGAATCGAGTTCGATTCGAGTCTACTAAATTTTTTCGATTTCGAATTGAATCGAGTTTAATTATAAGCTATATTTTTCTATAAAAATATCGATTATTTATATTAAAATATAATATTGTAAAGTCACTTTTAATTTCTATTCACAAATTTCTAATATCATCTCTTTTATTTATAATATTATACCATATTTATATATAAAAATATCTTAATTATACTTAAAAAAAATCAAAATATGTATGTTTATATAAATATCAAGTAGATTACGAGTTGAATCGATTTCATTTCCAGCGAGCCAACTTTGAGCTAGAAAAAAATTGAGTTGATTTCAAATTAAAAAAAAAATACAAGTGGGTTTCGAGCAAGTTTTGATTTTCACATAAAATTTTCACCCCTACCTGGGTGCTTGGACTCCATCTTCTCTAGCAAGATCAACTGATCCATCTTGATGTGTGCCACAAGCAAGACCTTCAGTGACACCACCTTCAATCTATGGCTACATCAACACTGAATTACTGAAGCCCTAGTAAAGCCATCATCCTACACCTGGTTGACACCATTGTGGCTTATCCATAGCATCCTTAGGGCATGCCTAACACTATTGGCAACCACACGCTCTTGGAAGCCTTATGTCTTTCATTCAATTAGGTGGCACGTTGGCCGCTTTCGATTGGTGAGCGACACTGGAGTTAACGAGTAAACAAGATCTTCCTAAACTCACAATTCCACAATTTTTCCCTCATATTGTCACACTAGTCGCCGCCCTACCAATGTGACATCACTGTTCTTAACTCCTTTGGCATGAGCATCATCCCTTGTGACCCATCCAACGCTCACGCGGAAGCTCATTCACTTCACAGCGCCCAACACCAAACAAAGTCAGTTGCCATATTCATGTTCTCTCACACTTGGTTCTCACTCGCAACCTAATCTCTGCAATATCTGCAACTGCCTTCGTTGTTCCTAAGCCTAGCTAGTTAACGCCAACCTATAGACAAACAATTTGGTTAGACGCCTGTCACCCCCACGACCTTCTCCCGAAGGTCCTCTTTGCTTGAGTGCTCAAGCAAACCCAAACCTAAGGAGGATCAAATTCCATTAATAGCTTCATGCTAAGCCAGTGGGACATCACTACATAAATAACTCCAAGTCAACCCAGGTTCGAGCTTGAGTAACACTTAAATTGGGAGACTCAAAATGTGTTTGAGGTTTTCTTTTGACAATTTAAAATTTAAATTTGATTATTTATCTGATTAGATAAGTCCACATCTTCCAAAAAATTAAAAATATAACCTGAAATATCATCATACAATGAAAGAAGTTTTAATCGAATACGGTAACAAATTATAAACAATGATTAATCAAGTTCATTATATGCTTCCAAATCAATTGTTCAGTGTGACACTCAAAGATATTGTAAATGTTGTTATTCAACAATCTGTTATCCCAATTAGGATCCCAAATGAAACTATGATTGTTGTTATTATTTACATCGATATCCTAATTATAATTTTACAAGTCCTTGTAAATCTTATCATCCATTACTAAAAGACGGTTATATCCTACCATTGTAAAGTTGCGCATGATCCCTCAAGTCCTTATGATCACCAAACATATTATTCCCCTCATAAACTACATATTATAATGTTTCTTTGAGAAGGAGTTCTCCACATGGGCCATAAAGGCAAACTAATCAATCATATCCATATCCATTAGTTAAGAATCATGTTTATAAAACTCAAAGAGAATGTGCCACAACTATCGTGAAATAAAGTCCAGCCAAAATGGTCATTGATTAGTGCCTCCCAAACTAACTAAACCATGAGTCAATTGTAAAAGAAGAGAAATATAGCATTTCATTTATTTTCTATATACCACAAATGATGAATGCAAAAAATGAAGGTGAGCTATATATTCTCAACATGTTTAGCTTTGACACCAAGCTGATGCGGTAAATTAAAAAGAATGATTTTAATTTCAGTATCCAATCTTTCTCACAGAGAGAGGTGGATTACTTGGTGGGTTACCACTAGGTTTACTGTGTGGTTCCTGCGGTGCATTTATTAAGTGGCATCATCATGCTATGGATTTACCATATAGCCTACATCCAGGTTCTTTAATCTCACAAGCAAATTATAATAGTGGAAGCATTGGTTATGGACAAAACTCGTTGGCATCTCTGTGCTATGTTTGCTACTTCTTCCTCGGTATCTCATTTATTAGGCATGGTTACTATGTCACCTTTCTCTTATGTTCAACTTAGATTTAGTTCAAATTTTCACTGATTATGATCGAGAGTTCAATCATAGTTTGAATTCTCAACTTTCTAAAATATGTTATCCAAAATTTCTGAATCCAATCATGCTTACCGCACTTGTTTGATTGTTGGAAATCCAAAAGTTCATGTACTAGTTCGATGACAAACTTTAAGAAGATGAAATTCTCATATTAGTAGAACTTCTATGGACGATATATGGTGCATGTTAAACATGAAATATGAAGAATCCCGGCCCAACACGTGTCCAAGCTACTTGATCTGAAGAGACGCAGTATTCAACACCAAGTCAACAACAAACTCACTAATCAATCTTCGGTTGAGGATGCCAATATAAGGTCAATGAATAAGTCCTTTATTGAACCAACTAGCCCTCCTTACAACCGCATCAAACAGAAGAGAGAAGAAAGCCTAATCATCCAATTCATCTCTTTAACATTTAACCACATTTAGGAGATATACAACAATAGTGAGGGATAGATCTAGAGTGATGTACAACCCTTTCAGAAAAGGAGATTCCCCAGTCTAGATCGATCTACATCATTTGAATCTAGCCATGATATAATTAGCACCATCTAAGGTGGAGACCTCAGGAAAGGGAAAGTGGATGTATCTTGGATGAAGATGTGTCATGGAGCTGGACTGGGTTTCCAGCTAAACCATTTATGAATTTGAAAATATATTGGGAATAAAGTTTGAAAATCCTAAAAGATTGAACCCTTCACAGAACAACGCATATGGCTGATATTTTATTGAACAGTGAAAATAGGAATATTGTACTTCAATACACTTATCTCCACCAATGGGATGTGATTCATATCTTAATGAGCCCATGCTCAAAAGAATCACCATGCTTTCTTTCTTTTAGTATGTAACCAAAAGACTACCCCTCCCCTAGTATCACAGAATTGCTCAGAAGGTTTTAAGAGCTAATAAACATTTACCCAGATACACAAGCAAAAATATAGTACTTTTTGGATACCTTTATTGTATATTACGAAGCAAAGCAACAAAAATAATGGTGGAAACAAATACACATCTAGGAAACATATAAAATACCTGATTACGAGCACGCACAACGTCTTCTTCTGAAACTCGATAAGACAACTTGCTTATTTCATGCATAATTGCCCAGGCCAAATCATCCACACAATCAGCCTGATTCAAGAAATGTAAGAAGTAAACTATATCTTTGGGGTTCTAATAAACATGAAATGGACAAACCGTATATAAGAGATCTAACTTGGAATGAATGAACAGCTAGGTAAGACTACTCACAAGAGCAACAGCAATTCAATGGAATGAAATTTAGCCCTTTAAATTTAAGAATAACAGCAGAAGGATTAAAAAATAATGCGTAAAACTATCATATGGTAATCAATATCATTTTTGCACATGGCAACTTTCTCTGGACAAGCTTCATCACCAATTCTCAGTAGAATTCCATTTTATTTCATATTCAGAGAACATCTCCATCTCCTTATCATTTTCTGTATGAGTGGTTATGTTTTATGCCTACTAACACCCCAACAAAGGAAAATGCAAAAGCTGGTAAAAGTTTCATGTCGTAAACGTTGTTTTCTTATTGCAGGGCATTATCACCATAAAACAGTTTAACCGCGGGATCACAGAGCTCCCATTACTCAGGCTAGAGCCAAGAGGTATCCTATTATTCCAATGCACAAGACTTGACTTGCAGCTAAGCAAAAACTAGCAAGTTATGGCCATAAGTTAGGATGCTAAACAAAGCTAAGATTGAATAAAAGTATGTAACAGCTACTTGCTAAATACTAACTTTCAAAAAGTATATATATTAGTACTACAGAATATTTTATTATAAAACAATTAAAAAGCAACTAACCTTGCACATTGCATAAACACCGAAAAGGCCAGTGTCTTTATAGTTAGTATTGAATGCCATCATGCTCTCAGCTACTTCACTGATGGCAATCTTTTGAACCAACTCTGAGCTACTTAAGTTAAAAGAAATGATCAACTATTGCAAAATGAAAATACAACCAATCATCAGTAAAAAACAAAACATGGTGAGAAACCCACCCTGCATGCTTCCCTCCACCAGAATTTTTGTTCCAAGAACCAAGCATGGACTGCATAACCATCAAAGGAATGGAATCTGGATCTGTCCAGGAAGCTCCAGCAAAAGCGACAGAAAATTGTGCAAGTGGAAGGTCATCATCAATAATTCTGACCTGAATTCGATGAATTGCAGGATTTTTTAAACGCAAGTATGAGATATATTTCGAATACAAATATCAGTAACATGAAAATTTCCATAGTTGTACCTCAGATCCTGTAAAATAAGCAGGTTCTTTTGAAACCAACTGGGCAGCCGTGGTAGAATCTACTGAAAACTTTGTAAACAGCTTCTTGACCTGTTCAACTATTTCCTCATGCTTGACAGCACCAGCAGCAGAAATGACCTATGAATCAAGTAGAGAAAGCACTTAACCAAATCCTGTTACTACAGAAACAAACATCTCAAAGCCAAAAAGAGCCGCAATAAATCAATTCACACTAATTAGACTTAATATCAAGAATATGTTGAATAGAAAAAGGCCACACCATCCTAGGGGATGTGTAATGAGTTGAGATGTAGCTCTTCAGGTGTTCTTTTGTAATTGTTCTGATATTCTGTGCAGAACCCAGTATTGTCCGGCCTAATGGAGTGTACTGGAAAGCAGTTGCATGCAAATGGTCAAATATAACTTCTTCTGCCTGTCCTTCAACCTACAAACAAATAGGAAAATTACTTTTAAAAAAACGGAAAGCTAGTGGTAAGAGAGCTCTGCCTCTCTCCCTGCAATGCACTTATGAAAGAAGACTACTAAGATCCATCACATACAAGTCATTCAAACAACACAAGACCTTATAAGCTAATCTATGAAGTTCAACACACCTGGAAGAAACATTTTATCTGGTATGGCAACGCATTAATAGGAAGTGAGAATTAAATAACACATAATCAAATTGGGGGAAAAATCATCCATCTTAAATATTCCACAATTATATTTTCTAATACAACAATAAAGTCTCAGTCACAATTACTTGGGCAACTACATGGATTTCTTTTTCTATTCAACTCTACATAAAGCAATGCTCTCAATGAGCACAAGTGATTCAATCTCACTTTCTATGCAAGTCATTTTTGGTCCATGCCTTTTCTCTTTAACATTGTGACTTGATCTCCCTCAAATTTACATACAAAGGCCTCTAATGGTTGAAGATTCGACAATAAATATGGCCAAACCACCAAAACGACATTCTCTCATCCAATTCTCAATAGATGACATGCCCATCACCTTCCCATATAGAGCTGGCTTTGAATCAAGTTCGAATGAGTCCAACGCAACTCAAAATTGAACTTTTTGATTTCAAGTCGAGTTCCATTCAAATAGGCAATTTTTTTTTAAATTTTGAATCAATTCGAGTTAAATTGAGCCTAATAATAAGGCATTTTTTTAGTTAAAATGCTCATTATGCATATGATATATATTAAAATATAATATTATAAATCTATTTATATATTATATATGTGCACATATACTTTAATCTCTATATACTAACAATCACAACGTATTTATATAAATAACTTTTCTAATATGTATACTTAGAAAATCCTGAATATATATCTATATATATGTTTATACACATCGTGTCGATTACAAATTGAATTAATTTCATTTCGAGTGAGTCAAGTTCAAATCATAATAAAATTGAGTCAATTTTTAATCGAGTGAAATGTAAGCACTAAGCAAGTATCAAGTGATTTTCAAGTTCTGAACAAAATTGCCACAACTGCTCTCATATCAATTTTAACACAGTATATTCTAATGTATCTACTTATCCATCTCAACATCAAAACTCATCTACATTAATTTATGGCCATTTGGCCATTTAGTTGCCCAACATGCACATCCACTCAGTCGAATAATAGTTTTGTAGAACTTCCCCTTCAACCTAAAGGTATCTTCTTATTACATAAAACTTCCATCGCACTCCTCCATTTTAACCATTTATTTTATGATAAATATCCACCACTATACTCTCATTATTGTGGATAATACATTTGTGTACTTGAAGTTCATGGCATCGTCACTCCTTTCATCTAGATCATTGAGTATATAGAACATATACTCTTACTCATGCTCGATTTGAGTCTATGAAGCATGGACACTTAAAAAATCACATCATGTCCGTGTTGGACACATAGACACGCGGGGAGACGCGAGGACACACGGGGACACCGTGTCGGACATGCTACTTGGTGTGTCTTAATAAAATAATATTAAAAAAACTAAACTTCTTATACACGCGAGAATACTTTAGGATGCCTTAAGGCACTTCTGGGATATTTCTGAAATGCAGTATACTTTTGAGGCACAGGACACTTCTAAAATACATATAAAATAGAATTGAAGATATATAATATTAATGTTAAATTTATTTATTAATATTATATTTTTTAATAAATCTTACAGATATATCAATCTCCTCTTTATTCTTTTTATTAATATTTAAAAGCTTTAATATTATTAAAATTTTATCTAATAAAATTAAAAATCTACCAATTATTATTATTATTAAGATTTTACTTAATATAAGTCAAAATTCTAAACTAACTAAACTAAATCAAATTTTTTCCTCTCTTACTGCTCTCGAGTCTTACGAAAATGAATCAATAGCAAAAAATTTGAAACTTCAGCTTCACCTTTATTCTTCTCTTACCCTAAGCACAGAAAGCTCTTACTTCCTCTTACTGTCATGCTCACTATGATTATCCTGACAAGCAAAATTATATTCTCTTATTTTCCCACTCACTTTGCAAAGTGGACTCTAAATTTACATCCCAAATCTTTTCAATGTCGACAAATTCTCATCTTGATCCTATGAATTTTCAGTGCTACTTACAAGTTATTTATACTTACAAATTTAAGTTTGTACTATATTTTATATATTTATTAAAATATAAATTATTAATTTTGTTATTATATTTGGCATGTCATGTAGTGTCGTGTCGCCGTGTTGTTTCGTGTCGCGTTCCAGTGTCCCTGTGTCGTGTCCGTTCTTCATGGATTTGAATCCCTTAATGAAATTTGATTAACTTCTTCACAAGTTTACATTTCTCCATGACATCTTCATCTTTCACTGAGAATTATTAACTTCATCCTCCCCTCCTTTGGCCAAGCTAATCTACATGTACATATCTCTTTTCCCTCTTGGTTCCCAACATTTTGCATAGAACTTCTAGAGACTTGGGTACTGCATTGCTAAAAGCCTTCTTGACCTCTATCTTAGCTTTTTTATGGTTTTCAAAAGTCAATCTTGATACTTTGGTGGAAATTTATCTCTCTTTTTTCCTTGATTATTATTTATAAATATTCATTCCACCACCAAGTCACTTTATCGCAAGGTTTGTTACCTCCCAACTCTCCAATGATATCTCCTGCAACCATAATATCAATGGTCATCTCAGTCCATATGAGATCTGCTCCAATATCAAGATTTAAGTTCCTACTTACCCTCATTAAACAATTTCTCTATAAAAGCAATATGTTGTTCTCCTTTTAGATTACATCATAGAGCATTCAATTGTCAAATTGCTCTTCTACTCCTCCATTTTCTGATTTCTCCTTAAAAGCTACTCTTCACTCAAGTTCCCACTAAACACCAAACTTACACTAATTCATTCCTACTTTCACTCTAAATTTTTTAGGTTATAAACGTTTATTCAGGGACAACATAAAATTTAACTGAGCATTGCCGGGACACTAAACTGGAATATTTCCAATTTGTGGGAATTTGATGCAATACAGATGTTATCAAAGCTGCTTGGAATATGCTATTTTCCTATTACTGCGAATCAAAAACTGCGAATAATATATACACAAATAAAAGGCGCTAATGAGCAGTCCAATACAACATACAACACTAATGAAACCAGACCTCTTCGGACTTAAGAACATGTCAGATGCAGGTTCATTAAGGGTCCGCAACTAAATAAACGAAGATTAACTATCACAGCAAACCTCTTCCATCTCTCGAAGTATGACATCACGCTCTCGATTGATTCTTGCTTCGTCAAAACTGGAGTTTTGCAGTATATCAGCCAGGATCTCGAGTGCCTTCGGGACGCCCTTTTGCATAACCTTGGCGTAGTACGTGGTTTGCTCTCTGGAAGTATAGGCGTTGAGATGACCCCCCATGTTCTCGATCTCCTCCTCTAGCTGCCTCACGGTCCGGTCCGTCGTGCCCTTAAAGATCATGTGCTCGAGAAAATGCGCGGTGCCATTCGTCTCGTCGGTCTCAAAGCGGCTTCCAGCATCAATCCAGACGCCAACAGTGGCGGTGGAGGAGGCTAGCGTGGATTCCGTCGCGATGCGGAGCCCGTTAGGGAGCGTAGTGACGCGAGTCTCCGGCGCGGAGAGGATCTCGGTGTGGTCGACGACAGAGGGATGCGGTGATGCGTAGCGGAGGAAGCGAAGGTCCGGGTCGTCGAGGCGCTTGATCTTGGTGTTGACCGCTTCGGCGAGGCGGTCGTAGATCATGACGGGAGGGGCGCGCAACGCGGGAGAAGGAGCGACGTCGGCGGCGGCGGCGATTGCCGATCCAGAGGCCGACCGAGCTGTCGGAAGCGCCCTGTGGCGATGTGCGATGCTGAGGAGACGCCGGATCGCCATTGTTAGGGTTTGGCGGAGACGAAACGAAGATTTTAGCGGCTGCAGGCCTGAACACGGTTGCCGGGGGTCCGGGAGGTGATCAGGTGCACGAGTCAGCGTCAAGATTCGTGCAAATCTTAGGGCTGTTTGTTTAGCTTGTTTACCGTTTCACGTGACTCATAAAATTTAATATTAAAAATTAATTATATTTTATATTATACATATAATATATTATATATATAATAAAATAATAACTAATTTATATTATATTTTTTATATATTTTAATATAATAATTAATTTTACTCTATTTTTAATAAAAAAAATTCATATGAATTTAATTTAACTTTATTAAAATTAATTTTAATAAATAAATAAGTAGCTTATTCCAAGTATATTAATTTAGGTCAAAAATTGAATCGAGAGTATTTTTATGACATGAAATTTTTATCAATTTAATCTTAAATTGATATAGAATTGAATCATTGAAGTTAAAATTATATCGATTTAACAAAAATAATTAAGCATTTATCTCACAAGTGAAATCAACTATTTAAATTATTTATTTTTATTATACTCTATTAATTAATAAATTATTATTCTTTCAAAAAAATAATTGCATTAGAATTTTGTTATGACTTTTATTTAAATGATCCTAACTATTGATTATTTTTTATTTTAATTTTTAATCATTAAATTCAGATAAACAATATGATTTACATTTAACATTTATACTTACTATTTTTACTGAAAGATATATTGAAATTTAGATCAACTTAACTCAAATTGAAATCAAATCAAAAATTTTTAATTTAATTTTAACCTGATATCGCATCAACTTGAATTAGATCTTTAATAGCTCTACCTACTAGACTTGAAGCACACGTAGCTAGTCTTTGTGCTCTTGAGTTTGGGCTGAGCATGATTCGACACTCATTTATCTGACGCCACATGTGCTTGGGTCCTCATGTATCGCACATGCAGTGCTCGGTGGGTGAACTTCAAATGGTGCTCACCCCGAATTCACGAAAAGCTCATTGGGCGTGCAAGAACACCGTTGCAATTTTAGTTTTAGAAGATTTTGCAAATACTTGTCGCATATTTTTACTATTTGTGCACAACAAATAGTGACGCGACATGAGAAAATGCAACTCGTGGCATAAATTATCGAGCAGGATAACGATTTTGCGTTAGATCATGAATTCATTTTTGATCGTGTAGGAGCATAAAACATATATCCTGTTGAGATCTCATATTCCATACAATTAGATCCCAAATGAGAAATCAAAAATGGCAAATAAATTTTTTTACTCATTATTAAATAATTTTAATAGAAATATTGAAGAATAGGAAGATGATATTATATTAGATCACGAATTCATTTCTCGTGGTATTAACAATGAGTCGTGTGAGAATACGATTTAATCTCGACTTTAAGTAGCAAATATTATCTTATTGCAATGATCAAATAAGCGCATCAGAAATAAATATAAATTATATTTATTAGAATTAACGATTTTAAAATGATTTTACTATCATTTTATTTTGGCTATTGTGCACCTTCCCTCAGCAGCAAATCACCAAATTTTTAGTTTTTAATGTTGCAAAATATATAAATTATAATTTTACAAAGTGCCGTACGAACATTAAAATAAAGAAAATAAATTAAATGAACTCTGAGATAAAGAGAATGTGTGTATACCTAAGGCTGTTATCGATCCGATTTCGAGACGAGCCAATACTGGTTCAAAATCGAATTGATAATATTTCAATCGACTCAAGCTCGATTGGGCTTGACTTCGAGCTGGCTCAAGTCGATTCCAATCGACTTCAAGCCGATTTCAATTCATTTTCGATCCGTCTCGAAAATGAATTAATTTTTTTTTTTGTTTTGAGCCGATCGCGAGCCGGGTAAGCTCAACTCGATCCGGCTCTAGATCAGCTCAGTTTATAATATATATATTATTTAATATATATTATATACATATTATATATATATATATATATATATATATATTATAATATAAAATGTATTTTAATTAGAGCTAATTTCGAGCTGGATCGAGCCGAGCCTACCCAACTCAAGATTATTATTGAGCCGAACTTTTGACTCGTTAGTCGGCTAATTTAGATCGACTCGATTTCAATTCGATCTAAAATCAATTCAATTTTTGATTGATTTTTGATCTTCGATCTAAAATCAATTCAATTTTTGATTGATTTTCGATCTTCCATCCGTATTAACACCCTCATGTATACCTCAGTATTTATAATTTGGAGAAAATATGTAAATATGTTAATTTAATGAATGCAGCTAAAAAATTCATGATTTTTAAACCCTATATATGTCTATAAACGTATATATTTAAAATATTTTATAAATAAATATGATGTAATATTTGGCATGAAACAACTAAAGGTTAAAATAAATTTATAAAATCATATTTTAATATATTTAATATATACGGTTGATATTTTTGCAAAAAAAAAAAAATGGTTTATAATTAGGCTCTTCTAACTTGAAAATTGACTCGAGGTTAAAAAAAAAAAAAAAAAAAAATAGATCGAATTGAACTCAATTCGAAATCGAGTCGAAGCCACCCCTACGAGTTGCCGAAAACTTCCTAACATAATTTTAGATACGAAATTAATCAGCTGTTACTAAAACTCATTTTAGAATTAACACATTGCAGAATATAAATTTGATGATAATTGTCGTCCTGCAACTCTTCCTCATTCTTTCTTCAGCTCATGCCCAACTTAGTGATTAAAACTGAAGTAGAATTCAACATTATTTTCTGTATTCTATGAACCTTTTCACAAGCCTAGCAGGTCAAACTGCAGCACTGAAATCTCAGTACTTATTCAAAATCATGAGCTCACCAGAATCTGCTACCAGCACTGCTTTCAGGTCATGAATGAACTTGCAGACCTTCCCTCCTCAATCTCTGGCTCTCAAACATTCTCATTCATCTTCCTAACAATGACATGCTGATATGTGCATTAAACTCAGCATTAAAACATAAGAAAAAGAAGCAAATTTACTAAAACATTACAGATATTCATGAGGCTTTACAATGGCACGATGATATATGCATTTGTTAGATCTCTAGCTACCAACTCGTCTAAGAGCTTAAGCCTGTAGGTTATGGCCCAAGATAATTTTATAATCTAACGCACCCTCTTATGCGCAAGCTTATCTGATTTACAACGTGGAGTTCAATATAAGCATGTTTCTTAACCTTGTGCTATAAATAAATGAAGCCACCAGAGTATGATCTTGAAACCTCTCAGCTCTGATATCTTGTTGGATCTCTGGTTACTAATTGACTTAAAATCATAAATTTGTAGGCTATTGTCTGGAAAAAATTTTATAGTCAACCTCGTTTGGTTCGAGGCGAGATTTTTGCCCAACACAAATTTCAACTATAAAAATCAACTTTATTTCACATCCAATACAAATACGAATATTAGAATTGAAAGTATTTCACATTTTACACACTTTCTAATAGTAAAATAAATTTCTCTCTCATTAAATTTAAAAAATAAAATAGTTTTTTTTCATGACTAAAAAAATGGCTCAAACCAAACGAGTTAACAGTATTAAACTCAAGACTTAAAATGTAAAAGAGCTGCAAGCAAATATGCTAAACCTTTATAGATATTCAAGAGAATGAAAAGTTTCTCAAGTGATATCTGACATGCTGATATATGCATTAAAAACAACATTAAACATAGCATTAACGTGAGAACAACAAGCAAATATGATAAACTCTATAGATATTCACGCGACTTACCACTTACTGCATGATCCGGCATGAAATCTCGGCTCCTTCGGAACAGTCTCCGGCTTTGTTGACCTTTAATTCAAGGAAAGAATTACAGGATTTAGGACTGAAATAAATTTGAGGGTCTCAAAATTTTTGTATGTTGGTTTATAAAGTTTGAATTGTTATACATAGGTCCCTAAAATTAATTTCTTTATTATCATATGGTCCTTCTATCCACTGCAATGTTAAATTTATTAAAATTTCTATTTTACTCTTGAGCTATTTAATTAACTACTGGTATCATCTCAACAAAAGAATTTAGTAATTTTGCAAAAGCGAACAGATTTTTTTAGCGCAAATTTAATAGTTTCATCAATTTTGACAGAGCAAGCAATCGGCTAAAGCATAGAAGGACCACAACGCAACAAAACGTTAATCTCAAATATGATCATCTCGACAAACAAACTTATAAAACATTAGCAATTGTATTTTAAAATTTTGCAAGAGTGAGCAAATGTTTTCGGCACAAATGCAATTATTTCCATCAATATAGACCAAGCATACAATCAGCAAAGACAACAGTGCAACATAAAATTAACGCTAACCCAAAAGTGAAATAATTTGAAATGCGTGGAACAACACCTAATAACCATAGAAACTTATAAGTTATCGTAAAACTTATTATCATTTAAAATATACGCAAAATTAATTGTGGTGAACAATAGAAGAACAAAATTTCTTAATATAAGAAACAATCATGTAGCTTATAGAAGCAAGGTCTTAACATTCAGTTTCGATTTTGATTTTAGTCACAAGATAAAAGTATAAGTTTTGGCAATTTTAACAGCTTCGGTAGTTTAGTATTGACAGTTTAGATCTTTTCTTTAAATTATTTAAATTTTGTAGACTTAAAATTGAATTTATTAATGATAATTATTGAATATTATTTTTTAGATAAATGAGTTTCGGCAATTTCAACTGATTTTCGACAATGTAGGCCGAAACTTTACTGAAACTATTGAGTAGCTTCGGTCAAAACTTGGTAGCTTTTTCGGATTGGTTGCCACCAAAACCAATCCGAAACTACCAAAATTTGAACGAAACGGTCACGTTTTAAAAACTTGTACAAAAGAATGAAGAATTATAAATTAATTATTACCTCTTCGGAACGAAAGGTCTATCAAAATATGGCATTAGTTGGGCTCTAGGTATAAGTTTCCTTCTGAGCCTCTTTATTTCCTCCTCTTTCTCTAGCTGTAACAAATAAATAGCATAAAAATTTAAATTATTCAGAACTACGCATCATAAGTAAATATTGTTTACTTAGCTAATATATAGAATACTGTAATCACTATAAAAAGCACCATACTCAATAGCATTATACTAATATTAAAAGTTAATTTTAAAATGTTTTGTTACTTCTACTTTATTCAAATCTGCCCATATATCTCACTAACCACTCCACTTTTCACCTTTTTTTTCTTTTACAAACTAATATGTCCCTCTACTATCTCATGTTATCCCGTTTGACAATTGTTGATGCTACAAATGATCAACTAGATTCACGACAGAAGTGCAAAAAGCTATGTAAAATGAAAGGATTAATGCACCTCGAATATCTGGAAAAAAACCATGAGGTTGTATTGTAATTTAAATTCACTACTCAAAATGTAAGTACAAGAAGATTCTAGATGCGAAGAAAGGAGAATAAAAGGAATAAATGAAAACTTAAGAAGAGTAGCAAAGAAAATGAGAATATAGAGGTGAGGAGAATGCTGAGTTGGTGAAAAAACTCTTGGGTAATTTAACACTATGGTATTGCTCGGGGATCCTGTTGCCAAGGGATGTCACGAATGCACAAGGATTGATGGAAGGGTGAAGAACCAGAGAAGCTAGAAGAAATCCTCTCCTCTTTTTCTTCTCTATTATTTCTAAAAATCTTCCAAGAGGATACAATGATTATCTATCTCTTCATGCCATCTAAACCACCCCAATGACCTCTATCGCCTCCACTCTCTCTTCACCATTGTTCAAACTAGGTGGTAATGACCTTTGTCCTGCCCACTCTAACAATTCTTAAAGCTGGTAGAGAGAATAATGACTTTGGAGACTTGATAGCCTTTAAAGATTCTTCGTAGCTTTCATAGCCTTAATTCAGGTGGACTCATCTTAGCAAATGCCTATCCTCATCCCAAGTTTCTATCTCGAACATGTTGATATTCAACTTAGGATGCAAAGTGATCTTTAAATTTGGCCATTCGTTTTGATTAACACTTTGTTGTATCTACAACGTGCATGGCTAGGATGCAAGACACTTTTCCAATATCAACAATCCCCCTCCCCACCTCTTAGTGACACAAGCAATTGATGGCGTCCAAGCTTCTAGTGAGGTTCACCCTCGAATGCCATGTGCAAGCTTATTTTGTGGCTATAACTAGAAGAGGGTTCCATTGAAAGAGAAACAAATGCTTACATTCAAGCATCTTAGTAATTCTATTACAAGGGATGTCATTGATGTAGTAAGGATTGGCCCATATTGATATGAAGGTAGTTTAGGTGGCTGCCTCTCCTCCCGTTGAGATTTGGAAGCACCCAACGTCTCCCAAGGGCTAGGAAGCAGGAGACTAAGAGTAAACTTTCCATCTTAATAGCCTGACTCTGTAGATATTGTCTGCTTTTGCTTGGGGACTCATGATTTTAAAACATAATTATGGGAGAGTAAGGATGTATTTACATATATGCCTAACATCTTTCTTGTCACTTGTACACCTCAGATTAAACCTTGCTTGTCCATATGAGATTTTATCTTACAGTGCTCTTTACCCTACTGACTTTCTTTTTTCAAAACTCAATGCCCCTCATTGAGGTTTACCTCACCATGGGTGAAACAAAATAGTTGAGGTTATGGAATGTAACTTTTATTGGCTAAGTCTCAAGAAGGATGTAATACGTGTTATTGCTCAATATAAAACTTATGCTATTGTAAAACAACAGAAACAAACTATAGGTCTCTATCAACACGATCCCCAGAGGCACGTGGAAACACCCGTCATTGTCTCTAAAGTTACATGAAGCGACTCTGATACCTTATGTAACAACTGCCTACACGAGTCTTACGGCTCTAAAACACGTCTATAAAGTAATGGTGTGCTTTCAGAGCTACGAGCTATTCAAATCTTTGTCTTGCTCGAAGCTCTAGTTACTGAGGGGGGTGGTCATAACCAAGGTTTTGAAAACCGGACCAGCTTCAGAACCGGTAGACTGAAAGGTTCAAGGTTCAATGGTCGAATCGGGGTCGAACCGGGGTCGAACCGGGATGAAGTAAAAATTAAAAAAACTAATAAAATATAATATAAATATAGTTAAGATATATATTATTCACACATCAACACAATAATTAGACATAAAATGAATGTTTAATAATTAAATTTAATAAATAATATTTTATGTCAATAATCCAAAAAATAATTCCAAGCAAATCGAAATAACAATAACCCAACAAAATATTCGCAAATCACAAATTGAGTATAATATTTAGTACATATTAAAAGATTTGAACAAATGTATGCTTTATCAATATTAAAATACTAAGGGGACGTTTGGTTCAATGTTATCTTGATGTTATGTTATATTATCTAAAGAAAATAATTGTTTGGTTTAATGACATCTATAATTAATCTTCAATTAGATTATAAAATTATTAGTCAAAAGATGACATCTAGATGTCGTGACATTTAGATTACATAACATAACATCAAGATAACAACGAATCAAACGCCCCCTAAATCATTTCATCATTTCATATCACTAAAATTCTAAAATACTAAATTATTTCGAAAGGATGGGGGCTGGAGAGGAGAGTGCAAGGTAAGAGAAATCGCGAGTTCGTGACTGTCGCGCGAGTAGAAGCCGCAGAACGGAGGCTGAGTTAGGGACCCAGAGTTTAGGAAAGTTTTTTTTTTTTTAAATTTTAAACTGAACCGGTCCAACCGTACCGGTTCACCGGTTGACCGGTTGAACCGCAGTTTAAACCGGTTCTGGCCGGTTTTGAGCGGATCCGATTATAAAATTAAACCAGACCGGTTGGCTGACCGGTTCACGGTCCGGTCCGGTCCGATTTTTAAAACCTTGGTCATAACATGAGATTGATGGAAGGAGTGAGGAACCAAAGAAGGTGGAAGAAGTCCCCCCACTCCTCTTCCTCCTTGTTATTTATAAAGATGCCCCCACCCAGGGAACACAATGATGTTTAACTCTTCATGTTGTTTCTCAAATTGGATCCCCATGTCCTCTGCCCCCTTCACTCTCTTTTTGCTAGCCTTTGAAAATTCTTCCCAACTTTTGCTCACCTTAAGTCAGTGGACTTAAAGGGGTTTGGAAAACATTATTCCTCTTTTCAAATTTCTATCTTTATCAAATCAATATTCGATTCAGTCAACAAGCAGAGTCCTTGGTTTTGACCAGTTTTTCCACTTGACACTGTTGTATTTGTCACATAGATGACTTAGATGCTAGGTAATTTCTAGTACGAACAACAATTTATTCATAACAGTGCAACATATATTGTTTTATATAATCCAAATTAATTGTACATACATTTTCTAATCTTTCTACCACATGTTCATACCACCTAAATAAACTTATATTCAAAAATTCTTATTAAATAGCTTATTTCTGTCATTTTCATTAATACAACACATAATTTAACATGATTTTATACTTAATATACCTTATGTCGCCTCTCTCGTTCTAATTTCTCCCTTTCAATCAATTGAAGCCGCATAGAGACCTGTAAATTAATTAATGACTTGTTAGAGATAATTCAAAAAAATAATTTAAATTCCTTCATAAATATGAGAAATGAACTTACATAGTTATCAAAGTCTGCACGCTCAATCGCACGTACATCACTGTGAAGGATAATGTCTATGGGTTCAGTGCAATCTTTCACCGGAGGCTTGATCAAGCACTAAAATAAGAAATAAATGATCAATACAGTGAACAAAATGAAAATAGATGAAGAAATGACGAGATAAAATCAATGTTTTCATCCTTAGATAGTAGTCAACGTAGCTTCTTCAGATACGAAATAGCATATAAATCACTGAATGATTCTACAGATTCAAAATCTAGAAAGATTAGTATGTTCTTTACAATCATTCATTGGACATCATCTACTTCCTAGTGCTAATTTTTAGAAATATTACTCAAAAAACTCCTTTTCCTTACTAGTCTTGAGAAAGCAGAAAGATAACTGAAAAGGGCCTTTCAGAAAAAAAAAGATAGTAAACTAAACCAATCTTAATTATGCACCTGAAGAAAAAAAAAACCATTTATATGTGTATCCCAACAGAAAAGGAGTCACCTCTGGTTCATCAGTGGTCCATGGAAGACCTTGTGCAATCGGTATACGCCTTTTCTCCTCCTTCTTAAGCATTTCGGTGACCTTCTTTACAAACATCTGCTCCTTAGCCCTCCCTCTTTGCTGTAATAAGGAAAACGATTGTTTAAAAATGATGTGCTGTTGGTGAAAGTTTCTCAATAGTTAAGCTGGTATTTTGTCTGCCACCAAATATAAAGAGAGATCTTAGTAAGAAAGTGCTTCCATAGTGAAATCTACACTAGAATTACTGGTAATATTCTTTGGAGGAGCTTGAGCTGAATTTGAACATGTTGCTAAACAACCACCAAACATTGCTCTTAAAGAAGAGAAATATCTAAAAGCTAATCTTTGCTTATAGCAAATCTAAATGCTTCTCACCAAAGAATCACAAAAATGTGGCAAATGGCTTTTCTCATAGAATCCACCATAACCTTCACATTTTGCAGAAGAAAGAGAGAGAAGTGCCTGATATAATTAAATTATTTGATGTATTTCATCAGGAAATTTAAAACTGATTCATGATAAATTTACTGAAGTTAAAACAGTGCATAACATCAATTTTATCACAAATAAAGCAGCTAGACTATTCCAGGCTTTTTAATGAAGAGCAGAACATGATTTTAAGTTGATCAAATACCTCTGTTCTCAACTTGAAAGGCTGCTGGCTAGTCACCTTAAGCCTCTTGTTCCAGTTCTTCCTTGAGGAATCAAAGCTCTACAAGGAGATTTTTTGTTTACAAAATTAAAAAAAAAAAATCAGATACCATCCACCTCTGTCAAAATACAAGAAAAACTAGTGTTTATAACATAAATGATTAAATATGAGAAGCATCCGTCAAAGAGAAACACAGAAAACAAAGTTCACAGAAGTTGACTTACATGGCGCCTGCTCCTCCTGCCTCCACCTAATGTTCTACTAATCAAACTCGATCTACAATTCATTAAATCTTAGTAAGAGATATAAAAATAAATAGAGCAAAAAGGAAAAATAAAATCCCGTACATCAGGCGAAGAAATCAGGAAAAGGATACTGACTTGCTATCAAAACTATCCCATGAAGAACAAAGCCTTGAATCTCTTTCGCATCCTCCAAACGAAAAACTTTTTACAGAAGACAGAACTGAAGGGGAAGAAGAAAGATCATCGCTCTCCACTGCCTTTGGCAGCAATCCTGGCATGACCCAATCCATCAATCTTGTCTTTCTATTCTCATTCTTTGCGCTTTCTTCCCCCTCTGAAATAGAAAGAAGGCTCTCAAAAGCCTTCACCAGATGTTTTACCCTCCCTGATCCTGGCTCAGGGATGCTGTTCAGCGCCTCCTCCATAGCCCAACTCCTATTCTTCCTCTCCTTCGAGCCCCCATCAAGAGCCCTAGATCCCGAATCAACCTCCAAGTTCTCTTCCCCATTTCTCACCTGCTCCGTCTTGAGCACCGGAACTATATCGTTCTTGAAAAACTCTTCCTGGGAAGCACGAAGCGCTTCATAGGCGGCCTCCTGTCGCTTCTTTGGGTCGAAGTCGTTCTCGCGGCTTTTCGAATTATTCTTCTTGGCGACGACGAACTTCCTCTCTCTCTGCGGCGGTGGAAGCGGCGGGGATATTAGCCCTCCTGCAGCATTTCTGGATTTTGAGGCCGATTTGCTCGCCGGAGATTGGATCCACTTCTTGGTCGGAGTGGGGATGAGGATATTAGGCTGCAGGTTCTCCGAAGCTTTCTTTGAATCGAAGGATTTGCAGCGGGAATGGCGAGGGGTTTTCACCGGAGTCGACATTGGAGCAATCGTGAATATCCTTCTTCTCTTTCCTCGGGCTTTTTCAAGAACAAAAGAAACAGAGCACTGACGAAGGGCTCCAACAACGGCTAGTTCTGCGCTCTCGTATTTTAAATTGTGGACCGCGATTTGGGACTGAGTTTTGGAACCGACTGTCAGACGTGGATAAACGTGAAGGAAGCTCAGGAGACGGTAGGACTGGGTGTCTTTCCGGTGAATTTAAGATTCTTTCCGAAATTTTATTCAATTTCCATTTTAACGCCACATGCTTTTAATTGGATTTTTTTTATAAAAACTTTAAATTGGATTGAAAATTCATTTTTTTTCCGTTTATGTTTATATATTTATCTGCGGTGGCATGCAATATTTTAACTTTTAATAAAAGATTTATAATTTTAAATATTTTTTTTTGATAAAAATAATTTTAAATATTCGCTCAACATAAATCTTAAAATTTGTGCACTTGGATGGAAATACAAATAATATCTATCAAAATAGAATAAAAAACATATAATAGATCTAAACAAATAAAAGTCCCAAATGTAAAGATAAATTTATCAATAAATTTAAAATATTTTATGTACTCAAGAACCTTAAAATTTTTTATTTTAAAAAATATTAAATTTAATGCTCTTATATTGGAAGTTTATCTCCTTCTAATAGTAAGTATCTTACTCATCAATTTTTCTTTAATGCTTTTAAGTTGACTGCTCATTAGTAGAATATCACGTCAAGGGACAAGTTCTCAATGATCTCAATACTTCATCCTCGAGATCGTCAAAGATGTATTCCCGAAGACATTCTCTTCTTTGCCTTGTTTGTTTCCTCCTTTGACGAACTCCTTATTTTTGGTCTTGGAGTTTTCAACTCTCCCATTAGCTTAAGCTCATTCGTTCGTTGTCTTCAATGACAATTGAAGAGGTTTGTCATTTCTCTCGCTCCTCAATCTCTTTAGAGGGTATGATCGACGATCACCACTTTCATAATGGAAGAAGACAATACTATTTATGTGACTTTATCAATTCATCTTTCAGCACATTGATAAAGATTCAACATCCAAAAACTCGATAAATATTTTAGAGAGACTTCTTAGCCTCCTTCATACATTCTCTGAAATCTTTATAACTGATAGATGAGATATGTCATCATCATTAGTATCTTAGACTAAAATAACTTTAGGTGCAACAAAAAATGTCAAAATCTTTGACAATCATTAAATTCATCTTCTCAGCAATGCCATTTTAAAGTAAACTCTTTGATATAACTATTTCATATAGAATTCCTTGGGCTCGACAGTACTTGAAAACTCCCATAAGACCTCATCTCTCTTCATGTAAACATCTTAATTTTTTTAAAAAACTCGTTTTTTGAAATACTTTTTCTTAAATTTGAAAAAAAAAAATAAATAAACTCACTTTCAACCTCAAGGGTAACACCAGGCCTTTCTTGAGTGATCATAAACAAATTTTATGAAGCACCAAGCAACTTCTAACTCACAAAACATCAAAAAAACACCTTCTTCCCTTCTTCCTCTCCGACTATAATTTGACAAATAAATCTCCCATCTACTTCCATGTGAGATATTCGACTTAATTGTCAATTTTACCTTTGACAAATAGCCCAAGGTTTTTTATTTCAAGAACTTCTAGGCCTCCCTCTAAACTTTTGTTTTTTACTTCTCATGTGGCTCTTTCGGTCAAAGACTCACATAGGCCTTTTCAGGTTATACAAGAATCAGCTTTTAACCGAACTCGCTATGATAAGACCTTTTGTAAGTTTTTACTACGTCCCTTGTCGAAGATACTAAATTCAGATAAGAACTAGAAAACTTACAAAAATTTCAACAAAATAAAATTCCGAGATCAAAACTCCATACATAAGTCTGAAACCAATACCAAATGTGAGTTTTAAAAGCAAAGTAAGATTGAAACATTATGATAATATTTACAATATGAAATTTATTTCAATGGCGAAGAGGGAGAGGGAGGAATGAGGAATCTATGCCAGCAGTTATGACAACCTGAGAGCCATTTCTTGAAGAAGAGCCCTCTTTTGTGAAGCACTAATAATGTGGTTGGTTTCTGCATTTTCAAGCACATCAGTGATTATAGCTGCTGCATGACCCAGAGGCTCCTCAGCTGCCCTCCTCAACATGAATGCCTAACATACACAGGACAACAAAACATCAATGGTTTACCATACTTGAACTTTTTTCAATCTTAAAAAGATCATATTTACCACATTCTCAAGATGATCTATAGAATTTGTTTTTGCATTGTTGACAATTTTGATAATTCAGATCTACAAAAGGACAACTAAAATCCCAAACTAGTTGAAGTCAACTACAATCATTCATCTTCTCCATTCAGTTATTTCGAAGTAGCTACTACAGTCAATCAAGGTAGAGCCTTGAGAGATCTGCAATGCCCAAGGCTAAATAACCTTAAAACATTCCCCTGTCATCTAATTTCATATAGATGCCACATCACCCTCTCCTTAGATACAATAAAGCCTACAAGTTCAATACAATCTAAAAATTAAGTTAATTCTAGTATTTATTCTTAATAGATAGTACATAGAATATATGTTTTTCTAAATTTCTCATCACCAAAAATTCTTCATATCTTATAATGATAACCAAACAAACAACGAAACTTCAATCCCAAGTTAAATGGATATATGTAATATGGTAAATAGCAAATAAGTCTCCCTAGTTTGACCCTATGTGGACATAGGTTTACCAAGTTTTCAAAATAACCAGATACATCCCTCTAGTATATAAATAAATGCAACTAGTCCATTATTTAATGAGAACTATTAAAGATGACTTAACTGACCTCTAATAATCCTAACGCTCCTAAACTACTCCTCTCCAAACCCTCATTTCCCTTCTTTTTCATTTGACATGCAACAAATAAAAAAGGAAATGATCAAAAAAAACTTTAAGAGGGCATATAGAATGGAGCAACAATAGGATGTTTAGAGGGTAACTAAGCAGTGCAAGACATCAAAATGTCAAAAATGTCCACTTTGATTCTTGTTGAAGAAAGGAAGTATCTGTATCAATTAAATTAGAGAGTGACCTATTATTAGTGGGGACACGGATCAGCAATAAATCGGATGGCCAGGATGCTACCATGTGCTAAATCAAAATTCAAACTCAAATTAATTAGAGCTACTGGAGATTTCCATATTAGCTTTATTTAAATTTAGATTTAAATTAATTCAAAGCAGATTTGAGAGATTTGAAAACTCGTCGTATTTGGAGGTAATATTATTTTATTATAATAAAATTAGTTCCATATTTGCCTTCATTTATTTGGCATTTTATTTCCTGTATTTAATATTGTATTTTCAAATTTCTTAATGAGGTCTATCTATATAAAGAGATCGCTTTACAATGTAATGATATAGCCTATTTTGATTAACAAAATGAGTTCAAAGTTTTCTAAGTGTCTAGATCCGGATTGAGGGATTGATATTCTAGTGAAGAAAAAGGTAAGGTTAGCTCTTGGTGAAAATCCTCAAATTAACCTAGTTATCCACTTCCAGCATAAAAAAAAATCTCCATCCATTGCTTTCTATCCAGATCAACTTCAAGCGCATCCGGCACTTCACATACCGGCCCGCCTCTAATGCGGGCTATCTCCTCGTTCCCCGCCTCTAATACACGCCCACCTCCACTGCACCGCTGCCTCCTCAACTCGCACGAGGCGACTCATCACATTCTTCATCGCTCGGCTCACTACTTCTCCCGAGGAACGCGCCCCTCGAGCAAGTCGACTCGAGCCGCCCGCCACTTCTGCGTCACTGAACCAAGCCACACTCCATCCTGTTTCTGGCACTGCGATTAAGCCACATCAGCACCTATGCTGCTATGCAAGCGCTCGCTCGCCTGCCCCGCGCAAGTGCCTGCTCACCAAGCACGCTGAGCTCGCCAAAGTCCTCGCGCGAGCTCTTGTTTGCTTCACAAAGCTTGCCCAGCTCAACGAGCCGCCCAATTGCTTCCTACTCTCGCTCGCAGCGTTGGCCCGCACCAGCGTCTACTTTCTCATATTTAATATAATATTTTCAAATTTTTTTATAGGATCTCTCTATATAAAGAGATCGTCTTACATTGCAACGAGATAGCCTATTTTGATTAATAAAAATGAGTTCAGAATTTTTTCAGTGCAAAGATCCGAGTAAAGAAGTCGATATTTTTGTGAAGAAAAGAGCAGAATTAGCCTTTGGTGAAAATCCTCAAATTAGCCTAGTAATCTATTTTTCAAAGTAGAAAAAAAATCTCCTCCATCCGTTGCTCTCTCTCTGAATTATCTCCGAGCGCCTCCAGTATTTTGCATACTAGCCCACCTTTGACACCAGCTACCTCTTCGTTCCCCGCCTCCGATGCACGCCCACCTTCACTTCTTTGTCGTCTCCCCAACCTGCGCAAGGCTACTCATCACTTTCTTCACCGCTCGACTCACTACTTCTACCGAGAAATGTGCCACTCAAGCACACCGACTCGAGGCGCTCGCCTCGCCTGCGTCACCAACCCAAGTCACACACTGTCCTGTTTCTAGCACTGCGATTAAGCCACATCAGCACCCATGCGAGTGCCCGCGCCCCTGCCCCACGCGAGTGCCTGCTCACCGAGCTTGCCCAGATCCCCATGCAAGCGCCTATTTACTTTGCTGAGCTTGCCCAGCTCAACGAGCCCGCCAAGTCGCTTCTCGCGCCCACTAGCAGTGTTGGCCCCCACCAACGCCTGCTGGTCCGCTCTTGCTCTGCTTGTCCGCGCTTACCCAATTCACCCGCAACTATTCGCACCCATCCGTGTCAGTCAATCAACCCACAAAGTTGAAGCCTTAATTAATTAGAAATTATCATTTACTATTTAAATTTCTTTGGCTAGGGTATAATTTTTTTTCTGAATTAAATTAATTTAAATATTTGATTTTAATATAAAATTATTCTCGTGACTTAGATTATTTATTTGGCTCTAATTGTGCGACCTGATATTTATTTGAGTGATAATTATTGTTGGATTAAAGTGTGATATCTGTTCTAAATTCTTGAACCTCAGATTTGATTTATTGAATTTAAATTGACGCTCTAATCTAATTTGATAAATTCTTATTTATCAAACGATCCAATTTAATTTTAATTTTAATTTTAAAATATTTTAATTTACGGGATTTATAAATCTTATTTATCATATATTTTATTTAAAATATATTTCATACTTAATTAAAATAATCTGCCAGTTAATTTTGCTAATAAAAAAATAAATTATTCGCATTTAGTTCCCGTCCCGCATCACCTATTTGACTATTTTGAAAACATGAGACCTATCTACTATTTAACCTATTACTAATGATAAGAATTGAAAAAAGGGAAGTATTTGATAATTGTAGCTACACAAGAGCTTAAATTTTAAAAAAAAACTACACTAGAAATTTTGTCTACCATTCTTAGCCAGCTTTAGGGACAAACATTTATGTCAATTATAAGAATAAAGTTGACCAAAACATAATTAAAATTAGAGTGCTGGATTGGCTTTGGTAAGATTTCAAAAGTTGAAGGCAGATGTTGAGAAATTATTAACTAAAACTGCAGCTCACCTGCGTGTGATGAGATATAACTAGTGTGCAAGGTTTCTGATACCAAGGTTCACCATCCACTTGAACTGGAAGAGAAGCAAAGAGCTGAATCTTGATGGTTTGACCCTGTGCCAGTCTCTTAGCTCGAGAAAGCCCAACCTTAATCCAAATTGTAGCATCACAGAAAATGACGCAAATTTCAACTTATACAAAGTATTTGAAATACAGGAAAGAATTAACATTCAAGTAAAATTCCAGCTCTTATATGAATACCTGAAGTTTCCCTAGATGCCATGTTCCACTGATGCTAACAACTTCCAGTATTTTGTCATGCATTGACTGTGGATCGAAGTTATCATCATCTTCATCCTCATTTTGCCACAGATCAACTCCTCCCATATAGCTTCCAATATTCGCAACAAGAACACCTTCAGCATCCTGCAACATAGTTGGAGATACAACGAAATTAGAAAGCCAGTGAAACTTCATTGGAATAATTTGAAACTTTCAACATGATTTGTCTAATGCCGTGTTACTTTTCATCATTGAAGAGAATTATAGATCTGGATTAGATCAAAGAAGCAGATTGAAACACACCTCGGGGACTTCAATCTCGGTTCCATCTACCTCTAGCCTGATTTGCCACGGAAAATCAGCAAACGTCCTGTCCATGATGAATCTCGCACCTTCTCTTGCATAGAGCACTTTATTTAGAAACTGCAAGTGATACATCAATATTTATGTTCTTAAGCAAGATAAACAAAACCATTATAAGAAAATACTCGTGAGATATCTCAACTGGAAATTAAAAGGCGGAAATATAGAAAAAGGACAAATACAAATAATATTTTTCAAACTTCCATTGGTTATGCTGATATTTCTCAAAAACAAGTTGACAGTTCCAGAGGAAAATCATAGATAACATCGGATGATAGCATTTTCGTCATGACCCCAACATGCTCTAGAGTAAACTAGCAACTTTGTTCAAAATACGAATAACACTTGAATTTCAGAAAATTTGAAACCGAATCAAGTTTTTTAAGACTCAAATTCATCCACTTGTTATGGTATCAACTCAAAATCAACTATATATAAGCATATCCACGCATATCTATACTACACAAAGTTAAATATAAAGTAAGTAGCATGTGTAAGTCTAAAAGATGTTTATTAAAGAAGTTAGGTATACATCAGAATACATGCATATCATTTCAATCATTGAAATCGCTAATAAAAAATAGGGGCAACTATAAACATGCTACTAAAAATCTAGTTATTTTACATATTTGACACCCAAACATTACACAAAATATAACATATATATTGTATTTTTAGTTCAATGCGAATGGTTGGTAACTTGGCTTGAATATCAATTTGACAACAAATAATTTTTTTATAAAAACTATGATTTTGAGAGAGGCCAACTCACTCAAACCTTAACTCAAGGTCAGCTCTATTCTAAAGCCACATCCCCCTAGTGAAACAGTAAGGCATCCAGGTATGACTAAAAATAAACAAACACAATTAAGGTTATAAAAGGTGAGTCAAGGGAATCACTGTCTTGGGAAGTCTACCTATGATTTGCTGGGTTCATTCATGTAACCTTTTACATATCTCCATGCCCTTCTCATTGAACATCACCTAAAAAGCTTCACCCACTCTTTTTTATTTATTTATCCAATTACAGGTACAATGTAATCATTTAAGACAAACAGAAAATAATAACTACTATCACTAATCATATTGCTTCCTAGATTCATTATGGTTTATCAATTTTCCTTAAGCTTATCAAAAGACATCTGGCAACTAAATACTAACCCAAAATATTTAAGTAACTTCATATATAAAATCAAATATAAGAACGAAAACAATGATCGGCATTCACCAATAAGTACATAACACGATTTAGGCAATGAACAGATCAAACATCAAACATCCAAAAGCAAAAAGGCTAAACAGCCGTAACTAGCTGAGACAATTTTCTTTTTCGCATTTTATAATGGTTGAATTGTCATTCTAATAGGAATCCAACCATGTATTATGAATACAGCCAAACCCATTCCAAGCAAAAAAAAAAAAACTAACTCTTCAACTGTTTACTAAAAATTAAAAGTAGTATCTGAAGATGGAACTGGAAAGAGAAAATATAAAAACGATTACTGACATTATAAAAAAAAGGTTTGAACCTGACTGCGAAATTTCTCAGGATTTTCCTCACGCATGTTATGAATTTCAAGAGCAACTTTAGCATCACAACCAACCCCTGTCAACACAACAGAAATAAAAATTCTGCATATTTCACAAAGCCCAAGGTGAACTGTATTACATACCAAGGTAATTGTTCATAAACCTTCCAGCCTGGATGAGCTTGGTTTGTGAATCTTCAATCATAATCTTCCACCGATCGAGAATGGTAACTGCAGCATGCTCTATCTGCTCCAAAACAGACCACAATCCTCCCAGTCTGTCTACAACACTAAGACCGCCTCCCCAACACAATACTCTTGCAAGATCATTGCCAGTGCCGGCTGGAAGAATCGCAACAGGAGGAGGAGATTCATAATTTTGTTTCTCTATGGCATCAAGAACCCAACCAACGGTCCCATCTCCACCACAAACAAGGATTCTAAAGTGAGGCACCTTTCTAAATAGATGTAAACCAATTTCTGGACCTTGAGTTGAGCTCAACTCAAACACCTTAAAAAAAAATCGATTAGGGTCTGATTATCATAAAATATCATTAGAACCTACACAAATTGAATTCTTTAATCATCTCTCGATATGGAAGAAAAAAAAAGAAAAAGGTTTTCCAGATGTTGACCAAAAACTAGTAGTAACTTAATAATTGTGCCGATATGGGACCCATTTAGATGATGTTAAGGTTAAAAAGCCTTTAATATCATGAAGAAAGAGCATATTAGAAAGTATGTGGTGATAAGAAACTCCTTTTGCTAAATAGTTAGCTTTGTGAAACCTGAAAGTTGACGTCCTTAACCATTAGTCTAGCTTCCAAGGCATGACAAGAGCCTTATTAATTCCAAATATAGGAATGAAAATGACCAGCAATTTCTATCTTCCATTTTTTTTTAAAATTTCTTTCATTTATATGCAAGGAAAATGAAAACCTTGTAACATACCTTATTTGGAACAAAAGAAACATTAGTTTATTTTTCTGTTTTCTAAAAACAAACAAGCAAAAAGTCTCATTTACTGTTAAACATAGCTTGAAGCATCTCAAGGAAAAGTAACTATGATTTACCCACTAACGAAAATATAAGAACAGCTTTGAATTGGATATGAGTCCTCCAACTTCTGCTTATAAAAGAGAGCAGCTATCATCCAATGCACATGGTACATTTTCTTTGTGATTGGAGGTTTCAGTTCTACAAGAAACAATAATGTACACTACCAACCATAAAGCTTAAAAGCAATCAACTAAAAGTGAAAGAATTAAACTATCGATGCTGCACCATATCATTTAGTATAATGATGACCAAGCTAGTAGTCACTTAAAATTTGCCAGCACCATATTTTGAACCTTCTGAACAGAGAGATAAAAGACAAACTGTATTAACTTTTAACCACGCAAGGATGTCAATCAAAAAATACACACTGCAATGAAAACACCAACAAAAACCAACCTGCACAGGGTTTAAAAGGAAGTGCAACCGCAACCGTAGTGAGTTTCCACTCTGGGCTCCACTTTTCTTGTTGATAAAAACTAGTAGTGGCCTGGCATCAGGAGGCAAATCAATCAATTCATATTTTAATTTTATCACTTCTGCATCAGAAATTGTGCGTTGATTGAAAGATGAACTTCTGAAAAGATTTTGATTCAGTGGCTCATTAGGACCATTTTCTCTAACTTGATGCACATTTCCCACATCATCTTTTCCATTGGATTCCACATTTTCATTGTAGCGTTTGAACATTGACTGCAACTCTACTGTGCTGTCTGAGGAGTTGAGTAAATTAGGACTTCCGGCAGAATCAGCAGTCGCAATGGCGCTCGGCTTATATTTCTTACTTTGGTTCCTTATATGCCCTCGAATATTAGATGCAAACTCATTTGCACCTTGTGTTATAGAGCTAAGGATGCTACTTGTAGCACTTCTACTCACGTCTTTAACATAAAGGGGGCACAAAACAAGGCGCTTAAACGGACCAAGATCACATACATCGCCAGTCTCATTAGCCAAGCTTGCATGACAGTCAACATGCACTAGGCGTTGACACCACATGCAACACCAAACTGGAGATCCACCAAGAAATGATCCGCTACAAGGTTCTTCGCAGTAACTACATGAAGGAGTTTCTTCTGATCGATCTCCTATATCTGCCCACTGCACAGCCCACTGATGAATTACATGTTTATAACCAAACATTGAAACACACTTGCAATCATTATGCGCACTTGACGAGCAAATAATGTGTGCAGCTGCCCCACAAACATCGCACAAGTGAATGAAATAATCCGAAGCCATCATCTGCCCAAGGGATTGAGGTGGGGAAAGAGAGCCCAAACATACACAACAATTACATCCTTTAACACGAGAAGCCGACTCCACAGTCCATATGTGAGCTGCAGCAGGAGCCTTGTGCTTTGTTTTATGATTCTTTTTTGACCTTGCGATAGCCTTCATCCAGCTCAGACTTATACTTCGCCTCCATTGAAACATGGCATAAATAAATGTAACCATTCCGATAAAGGCAGCAATAAGACTGGTAACAACCAGAAGCCAAGGTTCTTCCATGTTGGATGAGTTGTTACTCCATTTACGAAGCAGAAACATCATTTTGTCTTTATAAGCTTCCATTAGAAGACAATATCTCGTGCAACTAAAGAATCATATCCATGTCTTGGAAACAAATAAGAAATGTCAGCAGGAAAATGTTTAGGAGGTCTATAATGACCACGATTAAATCTAAAGATTTACATTAGCAATCAAGAGAAAACCACATTTTTTTAGATAGATAAGTCCCGGAGTAGGAAAATTATTCCTAGAAGAATCAAGCTTTTGCAACAAAGATGTCATTTATTGTTAAACATTACAGAATTGGAAGGATAGACTAAGAATGTATTAGAGACATTGTAAGAACAAGCTTTTCTATTCACTATTGTTTTAAACATATTGAAGAAAATGAATCAATCTTCTATATAACCCCTATTTGGTTCATGCCCAAGTTGGGCATAGCCATTTTTTAATTTTTTTATAAAAAAAATATAAATCTTTTTTTGAGATATATATATATATATATGATGAGAAATAAAGCTAGTTAATTGTGAAAATATTAAATAAAATTGGTTGATGTACTGAGAATTGTATAAGCTACTTTATTTTTTTAAAAAAAATATTTATGCCTAACTTGGGCATGAACCAAACAGGAAAACACCAAATCTTCAACCTAGTACAAAGGCAACTAACTGTAAGCACTTTTGTCAAACAACAGCCCCACTGAATGGTCTCAAAATCAGTAAAATAAGACATCTTTTAATTCAAGAACTGGCGATCAACCTGAGCCATACAAGTGAAGGGTATGGAAATCGAAGAGCCAAACATTTTCTGTTCATCCCTATATCTTCGACTTTATCTATTCGTTTACCGTGAGCTAGCAAGCTACCCTCTGACAGCACCCAAACAAGATAAAAAGGAGTTTAACCTAAATGATGTCCAGTTCCAATGAAATGCTAGTCGCATATCCAAATCACAAAAAAGGCATGTTTATTAACAGAATGGCAGAAGCATGCCACATCCCATACTCCAGGCCATGATTATACCTCACCTTATAGAGGTTATAAATCGAAAATTTTCATATGAAGAAGGGACCCCGTCTTGCCCCTAATTAAATAACCAAGCCTTGAAGAAAGTCCTCAACTATAAACCGAGACATTATTGTCTTTTATTTATATTTTAGTAAACTTATTGTAAGATTATCATTAGAGTACTAGGAGATTTGTAAATCATGTTTTGATCACTTAGAATATCATTATAAATTGGTTGAAACGAATTTAAATCAAGTTAGGTTTACTGAACACCAATATTTGGGTTTTTGCAGGTCTATCATCCTCACTAGATCAGCAAATAAATCAAGCTATTTGACAAATCAGTCGATAAATCAAATTGTCTACTTGATCAATCAAATGATTAATTAAATACCATCTTTGATCAATCAAACCTGTTATTTCTTATAGATTAAAGAGTAGAATCAAAATGGCTGTTTTGATCGATTAAAGTTGTCTAAAATGTGATCATTGAATTTCAAATGGCTATTTGCTTGATCGATCAGTTAATTAATCAAAGAAAGTTTTGGAGCAGTTTTTACTAGCTGTTGGAAAATTTTTTTTTAATTAATATTGGAAATATTTTTTATACAAATGATTGAGAGATTTTGAAATATGTTAATGATATTCGAAGCCATTATTTGAATCCCTCTTGCTGAAAATTAGTCTCCTTTATGAGTGAATAATTAAAAATTAATTAAAGAAAATTAAAAGGCGATTAGTGAAGATCAAGGAGCTCATTTGGTGATCCACTCTCTCTAGTTTTTCAAAGTGAAATCCTAGGAATGAGAGAGGTTAATTGGCTTGTATCGTTTGCATATTATTGTATCATTGTAGGTTTTATTGTTTTCCTTACTTGATTAGTGACGAGGGCCTCTAATTGGGAGATTAGAGGAGGTGCTTAATAAATCCTTCACACTAAACGTAAAGAGGGTCACTTGAATGAAGAGGGGAGGTGATCTGTTGTTCCCTCGAGTGAAAAGGAGAGCCTTTAAGTATAGAAAACGATTGTATTGGGTTTACTCCATATCCCCATTAAAGAGTATTTTAGTAGATAGATGGATGATTTGCTTTTAAGTTGAGGACGTATATACCATAAGGTACTAAACCTCATTATATCGTATGTTCCTTGTGATTATGTCTTCTTATTACTTGCACATTTTACTATTGCTTCCGCTTATGTTTGATTTAATTAATAACTTATGTTTATGAGTTAATTTAATTGTGTTATAATAATAATAAATTAAATTTTAATTAGGGTTTATTTACCCTCTTCTCTCTAGACCTATACCTAGATCCTACACATGTGTCATCGAAGGAAGATTTTTCATAAAAACCTAACACTTCCATCAATGCCACGACACCTCGAGGGGGAGGGGAATTTGTCATCTCAAGAACTAGTGATTGACTTGAGACATACACATTGATGGTATGTGAATTAAAGATGCAAACAAAAATGGGGTAAACACTTTCTGTTCATCTCTATATTTTCAACTCAATCTATTCGTCTATCATGTGTCGCCCTCTGACAGTGATCAAATAGGATCCAATAGAATAACATTCAATGCCAATAAAGTAGCAGCCTCATATCCAGATCACATAAAAAAAGACATGTTTGATGGACAGGATGAAAGAAGCATGCCACATTCCATACTTCAGAGCATGATTGTACGTCACTTTATAAAGGCTATAAATAAGAGAAGTTCAAATAAAGAACAAACCCCTTCTTGCAAGAATTAAACCAAACAAGTCCTCTCCTACAGAATGCGGGAATTGTTTGACACACACAACTTAGGGATTATACAGCTCATATTTTTTGTCTCTTTTTAATCCATTTGTCTTTCATCTTATTGTATTAATCATCTATTTCTTTCATTACCTCACCCTATATTCCAACATGTTCATAGTGAATTTAAAATCATCAAGTTTGAGTTTTGGTTTTCTCCTGAAAACTCAGGTTCCATGTAAAAATTCTTCTCTCTATTCCTAATTCATAGAAATCAATCTTTTTAGTGTTCTTATCTATCTTATTTGTTTGACGTGATTTTACATAAAAACCATTATTTGAATTTGAGTGGTAATGTGGTAGAGTCTCTTCACCACTTGTTAAAACATTGACATGGTCATTAGAATCAATAATCTGCATCTCAGCAGATATTATGCATCAAGGCAAGAATTCATCTACATCATCATATTGTAATACACCAAATCTTTACAGCATGCACTACAACAAGAAATTAAAGTGGAAAATCACAGTACATGCATTACTGCACAGACTTCCAAATTTATACTGGCAGCCCGCAATGTTCACGTGAATGAACAAACTTTGCACTAACAGAATCAGGAAATTCAGCTAGTAGCGCCCCAAATCAAGAACAACTCCATCCCTCTTTAAGATTGAGAATTGCAACAATTAATCAAATAAATCCAGTAAAAAGATACTAAAGATTATCACAAATCAATCTAAAATGCATCATCCATAGCACTCCCACCCCCTCGATCTTTCCATCAACAGTCCAACAGAGGAGAGAGCTTTCCAAGGAAGAAAGAAGCCATACCCAAATCTAGGGTTTTGTTGACCACCGAAGAAATAGGGGGGCATCCCGCTGGGATTGATACATCAAATCCGCTCCTTTCCTCCTTGCCCTCTCGCTCCTCCCTCTTTCTCTGATTCTTCTTGAGAATCTTGAAGGAAGGTGCATCGGGAGAGACGATTAGCGTCCAGAAGCGGCCGCTCTCTCCTCTCGACGCACAAACCCGCAGAACACGGTAGAACCCTATGTAGGGAGTGGACCAGATCACAGTCGAGCCGTTTATAAAGTCGGTTTTAAAACCGGCGTCATCTAGGCCGCGGCTATCCATTTTGAACGGTAGGATTTCGTTCGTAGCCCAGCTGACGGAATCTCTGACCGGTAGATTCTGTGGCCCAGTCGACGTTCTGGTGGTCTTGCGGACCAGGATAGGAGGTTAGTTTAGGCCGCTGCTATTAAAAAAATGGGAGAACTACTTACACACACTACATCACACACACAAAAAATTATAAATTCTAAACTACATAATCATATATTACACTAATAATATCCATCAATAGATTTATTTATGCATTGCACATTTCATTTAATAATTTCGTCATTAATTTTTTACACATGTTAATCAGATAACATATGAATAAAAATAGTGGATAATTTATTCGCGATATCTATACCATCTTCAGTCTCCTCATCTAGAGCAAGAATCATCACGTCGTTCATTCTCCACCATTCAACTTTTCATCGACAGAAATTCACGAAATTAGTTGTTCATCTTCTCCCATTTTGTCAATGCTATACAGATCTAAGTAAAAGAATCAACTTTATTTACTATTTCAAAAATTTCTTTAAACATTTTTTATTTTAGATGTTTATGTCGATTCTAGACATTGATTTAGGATTATGTTTTTTTTATTTGTCCATCATATTTTTTTTTCTCTTTTCTTCTAATTTCTTTAATCTCCTTTATTGAGTGGTGGTTTAGTTGTATATTTTAAAAATATTTATGTACTTTTAAATGATTGTTCTATGCATGTGAATTTTGAACAAATAGGAAGCCAAGTTATGTGATTTTTTTTCTGAAATTGAGAAATGGTGGAGCTTGGAAATAGATAAAAAATACTAATATGTGGAGATATGACAGTGAAGATGACTGATGTTCATGCAGCAATAATGAAACTACTTAGGCTTCGGAGATTTGATTACTATGCTATAAACATTCACAAACATTAAAACATATCGTTCGGCTCCTTAATAATTATTATATAGCTTGCTAGGACTCTAATTATTTTTAAAAAGCTTCTTATTAGATTCAATATAATATTTATTGTCTAAAATACCGTTAATTCATCAAAAAAAAGTAAAATTAAAATAAACATTTTGGCGAACTCAAGAAAAGAGTATTAGAATATTTTGAAATGCATTCTATGTTACTTAAAAGGCACTTCAGATTGTGATCTGTTATTTGAGAAAAATTCAAATTCTGATCTTTTGGTTGGTTATGTCAATTTTGATTATGGAGGTGACCTTGATAAGAGAAGATCCACTACAGGATTCATCTTTACTTTAGGTGGAGGTCCCATCAGTTGGAAAGCTACTTTATAGAATATTGTAGCTTTATCGACAACAGAGGCAGAGTATATTGTTGTAGTTGAAGCTGCAAAGGAAGCTGTCTGGTTAAAAGGTTCGGTCAGAGAACTTGGTATTTCACAAAGGACTATTAGTTTGCATTGTGACAGTCAAAGTACAATTTATAAAACGCATTCAAATAATCTTAATAGATTGCTAAATATCAATTTTCGATTGAAATACATCAATATAGCAAATAATAGGTTTGTAATCAGAATATTATATTAAAAAACCATTATATAGACAAGATTAAAGTCAAATTTTATATATTCTCTTCAAATACATTAAAAACTAATTGAATACACACACAATTGCTTTTATTCAGTTAAAATAACTTATTATGCAATGAATCATACTCTAAAAACTTGTACTCCACTTGAATTCAACATAATGCGATGAATAGCTGCAAAAACATTCAACTCAAATTTATTAATATGTCATAAATCAGACCCTAAAAGAGCCTATTCTCTTAAAATGGATCGATATACTAACAAAAAGATGTATAATTATAGGTATTATATTAATACGCAATCCAATGTCCCTAATAGATCGCCAAATATTGATTTTCAATTGAAATACGTCAATATAGCAAATATTAGGTGTGTAATAAGAGTATTATGTTGAAAAACCATCATATAGACAAGATTAAAGTCAAATTATATATATTCTCTACAAATACATTAAAAACAAGTTGAATACACACATTTGCTTTTATTCAGTTAAAATAACTTATTATGCAACGAATCATACTCTAAATATTTGTACTCCACTTGAAAATTCAACATAATGCAATGAATAGCTGCAAAAATATCACTATTCAACTCAAATTCATTGATATGTCATAAATCAGACCCTAAAAGAGTCTATTCTCTTAAAATTGATCGATATTCTGATACATAGATGTATAATTATAGGTATTACATTAAAACACATTCAAATAATCCTAATAGATCGCTAAATATCAATTTTCGATTGAAATACATCAATATAGCAAACATTAGGTTTATAATCAGAATATTATGTTAAAAAAACCTTTATATAGACAAGATTAAAGTCAAATTGCAAATATTCTCTTCAAATACATTAAAACTAATTGAATACACACACAATTGATTTTATTCAGTTAAAATAACTTATTATGTAATGAATCAAGCTCTAAATGCTTGTACTCCACTTCAATTCAACAAAATGCAATGAATAGCTGCAAAAACAACATTATTCAACTCAAATTCATTGATATGTCATAAATCAGACCCTAAAAGAGTCTATTCTCTTAAAATTGATCGATATTGTGATACATAGATATATAATTGTAGGTATTACATTAAAACGCATTCAAATAATCCTAATAGATCGCTAAATATCAATTTTCGATTGAAATACATCAATATAGGAAACATTAGGTTTATAATCAGAATATTATGTTAAAAAACCTTTATATAGACTAGATTAAAGTCAAATTGCATATATTCTCTTCAAATACATTAAAACTTAATTGAATACACACACAATTGATTTTATTCAGCTAAAATAACTTATTATGTAATGAATCAAGCTCTAAATGCTTGTACTCCACTTCAATTCAACAAAATGCAATGAATAGCTGCAAAAACATCATTATTCAACTCAAATTCATTGATATGTCATAAATAGACCCTAAAAGAGCCTATTCTCTTACAATTGATTAATATACTGATAAATAGATGTGTAATTATAGGTATTACATTAAAACCCAATCAACTGTCCCTAATAGATCACCAAATATCAATTTTCGAGAGAAATATATCAATATAGCAAACATTAGGTTTGTAATCATAGTATTAAGTTAAAAAACCTTCATATAGAATAGATTAAAGTCTAATTCCATATGTTCTCTTCAAATACATTAAAAACTAATTAAAAATAAGTTGAATACACACACAATTACTTTTATTCAGTTAAAATAACTTATTATGCAATGAATCATACTCTAAATGCTTGTACTCCACTTGAGTTCATCATAATGCAAAAAATAGCTGCAAAAACATTACTATTCAACTCAAAGTCATTGATATGTCATAAATCAGACCCTAAAAGAGCCTATTCTCTTAAAATTGATCGATATACTGACAAAAAGATGTGTAATTATAAGTATTACATTAAAACGCAATCCAATGTCCCTAATAGATCTCCAAATATTGATTTTCGATTGAAATACGTTAATATAGCAAACATTAGGTGTGTAATAAGAGTATTATTTTAAAACACCTTTATATAGGCAAGATTAAAGTCAAATTATATATATATTCTCTTCAAATACATTAAAAACAAGTTGAATACACACACATTTGCTTTTATTCAGTTAAAATAACTTATTATGCAATGAATCATACTCTAAATATCTGTACTCCACTTGAATTCAACATAATGCAATGAATAGAAGCAAAAACATCACTATTCAACTCAAAGTAATTGATATATCATAAATCAGACCCTAAAAGAGCCTATTCTCTTAAAATTAATCAATATAGTGATACATAGATGTTTACTTATAGGTATTTCATTAAAACACATTCAAATAATCGTAATAGATCGCTAAATATCAATTTTCGATTGAAATACATCAATATAGCAAACATTAGGTTTGTAATCAGAATATTATGTTAAAAAACCTTTATATAGGCAAGATTAAAGTCAAATTGCATATATTCTCTTCAAATACATTAAAAACTAATTGAATACACACACAATTGCTTTTATTCAGTTAAAATAACTTATTATGCAATGAATCATACTCTAAATAGTTGTACTCCACTTGAATTCAACATAATGCAATGAACAGCTGCAAAAATATCACTATTCAACTCAAAGTCATTGATATGTCATAAATCAGACCCTAAAAGAGCCTATTCTCTTAAAATTGATCGATATACTGACAAAAAGATGTGTAATTATAGGTATTACATTAATACGCAATCCAATGTCCCTATTAGATCGCTAAATATAGATTTTCGATTGAAATACGTTAATATAGCAAATATTAGGTGTGTAATAAGAGTATTATGTTGAAAAACTATCATATAGATAAGATTAAAGTCAAATTATATATATTCTCTTCAAATACATTAAAAACTAATTGAATACACACACAATTGCTTTTATTCAGTTAAAATAACTTATTATGCAATGAATCATACTCTAAAAACTTGTACTCCACTTGAATTCAACATAATACAATGAATAGCTGCAAAAATATCACTATTCAACTCAAAGTCATTGATATGTCATAAATCAGACCCTAAAAGAGTCTATTCTCTTAAAATTGATCATATACTGACAAAAAGATGTGTAATTATAGGTATTACATTAATACGCAATCCTATGTCCCTAATAGATCGCCAAATATTGATTTTCGATTGAAATACGTCAATATAGCCAATATTAGGTGTATAATAAGAGTATTATGTTGAAAAACTACCATATAGATAAGATTAAAGTCAAATTATATATATATTCTCTTCAAATACATTAAAAACTAATTGAATACACAGACAATTGCTTTTATTCAGTTAAAATAACTTATTATGCAATGAATCATACTCTAAATAGTTGTACTCCACTTGAATTCAACATAATGCAATGAATAGCTGCAAAAGTATCACTATTCAACACAAAGTCATTGATATGTCATAAATCAGACACTAAAAGATCTTATTCTCTTAAAATTGATCGATATACTGACAAAAAGATGTGTTATTATAGGTATTATATTAATACGCAATCCAATGTCCCTAATAGATCGCCAAATATTGATTTTCGATTGAAATACGTCAATATAGCCAATATTAGGTGTGTAATAAGAGTATTATGTTGAAAAACTATCATATAGATAAGATTAAAGTCAAATTATATATATATTCTCTTCAAATACATTAAAAACAAGTTGAATACACATACATTTGCTTTTATTCAGTTAAAATAACCTTCATATAGATAAGATTAAAGTCAAATTACATATATTCTATTCAAATACATTAAAAACTAATTGAATACATACATAATTGCTTTTATTCTGTTAAAATAACTTATTATGCGATGAATCATACTCTAAATGCTTGTACTTCACTTCAATTCAACATAATATGATGAATAGCTGCAAAAACATCATTATTCAACTCAAATTCATTGATATGACATAAATAAGACCCTAAAAAAGCCGATTCTCCTATAATTGATCGTTATACTGACAAAAAGATGTGTAATTATAGGTGTTACACTAAAACGCAATCCAATGTCCCTAATAGATCGTCAAATATCAATTTTCGATTGTAATACGTCAATATAGCAAACATTACGTGTGTAATCATTGTATTATGATAAAAAACCATCAAATAGATAAGATTAAAGTCAAATTACATATATTCTCTTCAAATACATTAAAAACAAGTTGAATACACACACAATTGCTTTTATTCAGTTAAAATAACTTATTATGCAATGAATCATACTCTAAATGCTTGTACTCCACTTGAGTTCATCATAATGCAATAAATAGCTGCAAAAACATCACTATTCAACTCAAAGTCATTGATATGTCATAAATTAGGCCCTAAAAAAGCTAATTCTCTTAAAATTGATCGATATACTGATAAAAAGATGTGTAATTATAGGTATTACATTAAAACGCAATCCAATGTCCTTAATAGATAGCCAAATATTGATTTTCGATTGAAATACATCAATATAGCATACATTAGGTGTGTAATAAGAGTATTATTTTGAAAAACCATCATATAGATAAGATTAAAGTCAAATTATATATATATACTATTCAAATACATTAAAAACAAGTTAAATACACACATATTTGCTTTTATTCAGTTAAAATAACATATTATGCAATGAATCATACTCAAAATACTTGTACTCCACTTGAATTCAACATAATGCAATGAATAACTGCAAAAACATCACTATTCAACTCAAAGTTATTGATATATCATAAATCAGACCCTAAAAGAGCCTATTCTCTTAAAATTGATCGATATAGTGATACATAGATGTTTAATTATAGGTATTTTATTAAAACACATTCAAATAATCCTAATAGATCGCTAAATATCAAATTTCGATTGAAATACATCAATATAGCAAACATTAGGTTTGTAATCAGAATATTATGTTAAAAAACCTTTATATAGGCAAGATTAAAGTCAAATTGCATATATTCTCTTCAAATACATTAAAAACTAATTGAATACGCACACAATTGCTTTTATTCAGTTAAAATAACTTATTATGCAATGAATCATACTCTAAATAGTTGTACTCCACTTGAATTCAACATAATGCAATGAATAGCTGCAAAAATATCACGATTCAACTTAAAGTCATTGATATGTCATAAATTAGACACTAAAAGAGCCTATTCTCTTAAAATTGATCGATATACTGACAAAAAGATTTGTAATTATAGGTATTACATTAATACGCAATCCAATGTCCCTAATAGATTTCCAAATATTGATTTTCGATTGAAATACGTCAATATAGCCATTATTAGGTGTGTAATAAGAGTATTATGTTGAAAAACTATCATATAGATAAGATTAAAGTCAAATTATATATATATTCTCTTCAAATACATTAAAAACAAGTTGAATACACACACATTTGCTTTTATTCAGTTAAAATAACTTATTATGCAATGAATCATACTCTAAATATTTGTACTCCACTTGAATTCAACATAATACAATGAATAGCTGCAAAAACATCACTATTCAGCTCAAATTCATTGATATGTCATAAATCAGACCCTAAAAGAGTCTATTCTCTTAAAATTGATCGATATTGTGATACATAGATGTATAATTGTAGGTATTACATTAAAACGCATTCAAATAATCCTAATAGATCGCTAAATATCAATTTTCGATTGAAATACATCAATATAGCAAACATTAGGTTTATAATCAGAATATTATGTTAAAAAACCTTTATATAGACAAGATTAAAGTCAAATTGCATATATTCTCTTCAAATACATTAAAAACTAATTGAATACGCACACAATTGCTTTTATTCAGTTAAAATAACTTATTATGCAATGAATCATACTCTAAATAGTTGTACTCCACTTGAATTCAACATAATGCAATGAATAGCTGCAAAAATATCACGATTCAACTCAAAGTCATTGATATGTCATAAATTAGACACTAAAAGAGCCTATTCTCTTAAAATTGATCGATATACTGACAAAAAGATGTGTAATTATAGGTATTACATTAATACGCAATCCAATGTCCCTAATAGATTGCCAAATATTGATTTTCGATTGAAATACGTCAATATAGCCATTATTAGGTGTGTAATAAGAGTATTATGTTGAAAAACTATCATATAGATAAGATTAAAGTCAAATTATATATATATTCTCTTCAAATACATTAAAAACAAGTTGAATACACACACATTTGCTTTTATTCAGTTAAAATAACTNCAGTTAAAATAACTTATTATGCATAATCCTAATAGATCGCTAAATATCAAATTTCGATTGAAATACATCAATATAGCAAACATTAGGTTTATAATCAGAATATTATGTTAAAAAACCTTTATATAGACAAGATTAAAGTCAAATTGCAAATATTCTCTTCAAATACATTAAAACTAATTAAATACTCACACAATTGCTTGTATTCAGTTAAAATAACTTATTATGCATAATCCTAATAGATCGCTAAATATCAAATTTCGATTGAAATACATCAATATAGCAAACATTAGGTTTATAATCAGAATATTATGTTAAAAAACCTTTATATAGACAAGATTAAAGTCAAATTGCAAATATTCTCTTCAAATACATTAAAACTAATTAAATACTCACACAATTGCTTGTATTCAGTTAAAATAACTTATTATACAATGAATCGTGCTGTAAATACTTGTACTCCACTCGAATTCAACGTAATGCAATGAATAGATGCAAAAACAGCTCTATTCAACTCAAATTCATTAATATATAATAAATCAGACCCTAAAAGTGCATATTCCACTATAATTGATCGATATACTCACAAATAGATGTGTAATTATTTGTATTACATTAAAACGCAATCAAATGTCCCTAAGAGATCGCCAAATATCAATTTTCGATTGAAATACTTCAATATTGCAAACATTAGATTTGTAATCATAGTATTAAGTTAAAAAACCTTTATATAGACAAGATTAAAGTCAAATTATAAATATTCTCTTCAAATACATAAAAAAACTAATTGTATACACACACAATTGCTTTTATTCAGTTAAAATAACTTATTATGCAATGTATCATAGTCTAAATACTTGTACTCCACTTGAATTCAATATAATGCAATGAATAGCTACAAAAACATCACTATTCAACTCAAATTTATTGATAAATCATAAATGTGACCCTAAAAGAGCATATTCCACTATAATTGATCGATATACTCACAAATAGATGTGTAATTATTTGTATTACATTAAAACGCAATCAAATGTCCCTAAGAGATCGCCAAATATCAATTTTCGATTGAAATACTTCAATATTGCAAACATTAGATTTGTAATCATAGTATTAAGTTAAAAAACCTTTATATAGACAAGATTAAAGTCAAATTATAAATATTCTCTTCAAATACATAAAAAAACTAATTGTATACACACACAATTGCTTTTATTCAGTTAAAATAACTTATTATGCAATGTATCATAGTCTAAATACTTGTACTCCACTTGAATTCAATATAATGCAATGAATAGCTACAAAAACATCACTATTCAACTCAAATTTATTGATAAATCATAAATGTGACCCTAAAAGAGCATATTCCACTATAATTGATCGATATACTCACAAATAGATGTGTAATTATTTGTATTACATTAAAACGCAATCAAATGTCCCTAAGAGATCGCCAAATATCAATTTTCAATTGAAATACATCAATATTGCAAACATTAGAATTGTAATCATAGTATTATGTTAAAAAACCTTCATATAGACAAGATTAAAGTCAAATTACAAATATTCTCTTCAAATACATAAACAACTATTTCAATACACACACAATTACTTTTATTCAGTTAAAATAACTTATTATGCAATGAATCATACTCTAAATACTTGTAATCCACTTGAATTCAATATAATGCAATGAATAGCTGCAAAAAACATCACTATTCAACTCAAATTCATTGATATGTCATAAATCAGACTCTAAAACATCTTATTCTCTTACAATTATTAATATACTGACAAATAGATATGTAATTATAGGTATTACATTAAAACTCAATCAACTGTCTCTAATAGATCTCCAAATATCAATTTTCGATAGAAATACATCAATATAGCAAACATTAGGTTTGTAATCAGAGTATTAAGTTAAAAAACCTTCATATAGAATAGATTAAAGTCAAAATTACATGTATTCTCTTCAAATACATTAAAAACAAATTGAATACACACACAATTGCTTTTATTCAGTTAAAATAACATATTATGTAATGAATCATACTCTAAATGCTTGTACTCCACTTGAATTCAACGTAATGCAATGAATTACTGCAAAAACATCACAATTCAACTCAAATTCATTGATATGTCATAAGTCAGACCCTAAAAGAGCCTATTCTCTTAAAATTGATTAATATACTGATAAAAAGATGTGTAATTATAGCTATTACATTAAAACGCAATCAAATATCCCTAATAGATCTCCAAACATCAATTTTCGATTGAAATATTTCAATATAGCAAACATTAGGTTTGTAATCTGAGTATTATGTTAAAAAACCTTCATATAGACAAGATTAAAGTCAAATTACATATATTCTCTTCAAAATATTAAAAACAAGTTGAATGCGCACATAATTGCTTTTATTCAGTTAAAATAACTTATTATACAATGAATCATACTCTAAATACTTGTACTCCACTTGAATTCAACGTAATGCAATGAATTGCTGCAAAAACATCACTATTCAACTCAAATTCATTGATATGTCATAAATCAGACCCTAAAAGAGCGTATTCTCTTAAAAGTGATCAATATACTGATAAAAAGATGTGTAATTATAGCTATTATATTAAAACACAATCGAATATCCCTAATTGATCTCCAAATATCAATTTTCGATTGAAATATTTCAATATAGCAAACATTAGGTTTGTAATCAGAGTATTCTGTTAAAAAACCTTCATATAGACAAGATTAAAGTCAAATTATATATATTCTCTTCAAAATATTAAAAACAAGTTGAATGCGCACATAATTGCTTTTATTCAGTTAAAATAACTTATTATACAATGAATCATACTCTAAATGCTTGTACTCCACTTGAATTCAACATAATGCAATGAATAGCTGCAAAAACATCACTATTCAACTAAAATTCATTTATATGTCATAATTAATGGTTCCTCCCTTATGATAATATTGTGATTTAACAATATGTTTAAGTTAATTTGTACCCCCCCCCATCTAAACGTCATACTTGATCCTACAATAAATCAGACCCTAAAAAAGCCTATTCTCTTAAATTTAATCGATATACTTATAAATAGATGTATAATTATAGATATTACATTAAAACGCATTCAAATAATCCTAATAGATCGCTAAATATATGAATTTTCAATTGAAATATATCAATATAGCAAGTATTAGGTTTGTAATCAGAGTATTATGTTAAAAAACCTTTATAAAGACAAGATTAAAGTCAAATTGCATATATTCTCTTCAAATATATTAAAACCTAATTGAATACACACACAATTGCTTTTATTCAGTTAAAATAACTTATTATGCAATGAATCATACTCCAAATAGTTGTACTCCACTTGAATTTGACATAATGCAATGAATAGCTGCAAAAATATCACTATTTAAATTCATTGATATGTCATAAATCAGACTCTAAAAGAGCCTATTCTCTTAAAATGGAACGATATACTGACAAAAAGAAGTGTAATTATAGGTATTACATTAAAATACAATCCAATGTCCATAATAGATCGCCAAATATTGATTATCGATTGAAATACGTCAATATAGCAAACATTAGGTATGTAATCAGAGTATTATGTTAAAAAACTATCATAAAGATAAGATCAAAGACAAATTACATATATTCTCATCAAATACATTAAAAATAAGTAGAATACACACACAATTGCTTTTATTCAGTTAAAATAACTTATTATGCAACGAATCATACTCTAAATGCACAAGCCACTTGAGTTCAATATAATGCAACGAAATATAAAGTCAAATTATATATATTCTCTTCAAATACATTAAAAACAAGTAGAATAAACACACAATTGCTTTTATTCAGTTAAAATAACTTATTATGCAACGAATCATACTCTAAATGTACAAACCACTTGAGTTCAACATAATGCAATGAATAGTTGCAAAAACATCACTATTCAACTCAAAGTCATTGATATGTCATAAATCAGACCCTAAAAAAGCCTATTCTCTAAAAATTGATCGATATATTGACAAAAAGATGTGTAATTATAGTTATTACATTAAAACGCAATCCAATGTCCCTAATAGATCGCCAAATATTGATTTTCAATTGAAATACGTCAATATAGGAAACATTAGGTGTGTAATAAGAGTATTATTTTGAAAAACCATCATATAGATAAGATTAAAGTCAAATTATATATATATTCTCTTCAAATACATTAAAAACAAGTTGAATACACACACATTTGCTTTTATTTTGTTAAAATAACTTATTATGCAATGAATCATACTCAAAATATTTGTACTCCACTTGAGTTCAACATAATGCAATGAATAGCTGCAAAACATCACTATTCAACTCAAAATCATTAATATGTCATAAATCAGACCCTAAAAGAGCCTATTCTCTTAAAATTGATCGATATACTGACAAAAAGACGTGTAATTATAGGTATTACATTAAAACGCAATCCAATGTCCCTAATAGATCTCCAAATATTGATTTTCGATTGAAATACGTTAATATAGCAAACATTAGGTGTGTAATAAGAGTATTATTTTGAAAAACCATCATATAGATAAGATTAAAGTCAAATTATATATATATTCTCTTCTAATACATTAAAAACAAGTTGAATACACACACATTTGCTTTTATTCAGTTAAAATAACTTATTATGTAATAAATCATACTCTAAATACTTGTACTCCACTTGAATTTAACATAATGCAATAAATAGCTGCAAAAACATCACTATTCAACTCAAATTCATTGATATGTCATAAATCAGACCCTAAAAGAGTCTATTCTCTTAAAATTGATCGATATAGTGATACATGCATAATTGTAGGTATTACATTAAAACGCATTCAAATAATCCTAATAGATCGCTAAATATCAATTTTCGAATGAAATATATCAATATAGCAAACATTAGGTTTATAATCAGAATATTATGTTAAAAAACCTTTATATAGACAAGATTAAAGTCAAATTATATATATTCTCTTCAAATACATTAAAAACAAGTAGAATACACACACAATTGCTTTTATTCTGTTAAAATAACTTATTATGCAACGAATCATACTCTAAATGCACAAACCACTTGAGTTCAACATAATGCAGTGAATAGCTGCAAAAACATCACTATTCAACTCAAAGTCATTGATATGTCATAAATCAGACCCTAAAAGAACCTATTCTCTTAAAATTGATCGATATACTGACAAAAAGATGTGTAATTATAGGTATTACATTAAAACGCAATCCAATGTCCATAATAGATCGCCAAATATTGATTTTCGATTGAAATACGTCAATATAGCAAACATTAGGTGTGTAATAAGAGTATTATTTTGAAAAACCATCATATAGATAAGATTAAAGTTAAATTATATATATATTCTCTTCAAATACATTAAAAACAAGTTGAATACACACACATTTGCTTTTATTCAGTTAAAATAACTTATTATGCAATGAATCATACTCTAAATACTTGTACTCCACTTGAATTCAACATAATGTAATGAATAGCTGCAAAAACATCACTATTCAACTCAAAGTTATTGATATATCATAAATCAGACCCTAAAAGAGACTATTCTTTTAAAATTGATCGATATAGTGATACATAGATGTATAATTGTAGGTATTACATTAAAACGCATTCAAATAATCCTAATAGATCGCTAAATATCAATTTTCGATTGAAATAAATCAATATAGCAAACATTAGGTTTATAATCAGAATATTATGTTAAAAACCTATATATAGACAAGATTAAAGTCAAATTACATATATTCTCTTCAAATACATTTAAAATAAGTAGAATACACACACAATTGCTTTTATTCAGTTAAAATAACTTATTATGCAACGAATCATACTCTAAATGCACAAGCCACTTGAGTTCAATATAATGCAACGAAATAGCTGCAAAAACATCACTATTCAACTCAAAGTCATTGATATGTCATAAATCAGACCCTAAAAGAGCCTATTCTCTTAAAATTAATCGATATACTGACAAAAAGATGTGTAATTATAAGTATTACATTAAAACGCAATCCAATGTCCCTAATAGATCTCCAAATATTGATTTTCGATTGAAATACGTTAATATAGCAAACATTAGGTGTGTAATAAGAGTATTATTTTAAAACACCTTTATATAGGCAAGATTAAAGTCAAATTATATATATATTCTCTTCAAATACATTAAAAACAAGTTGAATACACACACATTTGCTTTTATTCAGTTAAAATAACTTATTATGCAATGAATCATACTCAAAATACTTGTACTCCACTTGAATTCAACATAATGCAATGAATAACTACAAAAATATCACTATTCAACTCAAAATATGTCATAAATCAGACCCTAAAAGAGCCTATTCTCTTAAAATTGATCGATATAGTGATACATAGATGTTTAATTATAGGTATTTCATTAAAACACATTCAAATATTCCTAATAGATCGCTAAATATCAATTTTCGATTGAAATACATCAATATAGCAAATATTAGGTTTGTAATCAGAATATTATGTTAAAAAACCTTTATATAGACAAGATTAAAGTCAAATTGCATATATTCTCTTCAAATACATTAAAACCTAATTTAATACACACACAATTGATTTTATTCAGTTAAAATAAGTTATTATGTAATGAATCATGCTCTAAATGCTTGTACTTCACTTCAATTCAACATAATGCAATGAATAGCTGCAAAAATATCATTATTCAACTCAAATTCATTGATATGTCATAAATCAGACCCTAAAACAATCTATTCTCTTACAATTGATTAATATACTGACAAATAGATGTATAATTATAGGTATTATATTAAAACCCAATCAACTGTCCCTAATAGATCGCCAAATATCAATTTTCGAGAGAAATACATTAATATAGTAAACATTAGGTTTGTAATCATAGTATTAAGTTAAAAAACCTTCATATAGAATAGATTAAAGTCAAATTGCATATATTCTCTTCAAATACATTAAAAACTAATTAAATACTCACACAATTGCTTGTATTCAGTTAAAATAACTTATTATACAATGAATTGTACTGTAAATACTTGTACTCCACTTGAATTCAACATAATGCAATGAATAGATGCAAAAACATCCCTTTTCAACTCAAATTCATTGATATATCATAAATTAGACCCTAAAAAAGCATATTCCACTATAATTGATCGATATACTCATAAATAAATGTGTAATTATTTGTATTACATTAAAACGCAATCAAATGTCCCTAAGAGATCGCCAATTATCAATTTTCGATTGAAATACATCAATATTACAAATATTAGATTTGTAATTATAGTATTATGTTAAAATACCTTCATATAGACAAGATTAAAGTCAAATTACAAATATTCTCTTCAAATATATAAAAAACTAATTGAATACACACACAATTGCTTTTATTCAATTAAAATAACTTATTATGCAATGAATTATACTCTAAATACTTGTACTCCACTTGAATTCAATATAATACAATGAATAGCTGCAAAAATATCACTATTCAACTCAAATTCATTGATATATCATAAATCAGACCCTAAAAGAGCATATTCCACTATAATTGATCGATATACTCATAAATAGATGTGTAATTATTTGTATTACATTAAAACGCAATCAAATGTCCCTAAGAGCTCGTCAAATATCAATTTTCGATTGAAATACATCAATATTGCAAACATTAGATTTGTAATCATAGTATTATGTTAAAAAACCTTCATATAGACAAGATTAAAGTCAAATTACAAATATTCTCTTCAAATACATAAAAAACTAATTGAATACACACACAATTGCTTTTATTCAGTTAAAATAACATTTACTATTTTACCCATGTGCACTTCTTGCGCCATCGCCCTCGTGGCATGTGGCTTCAACTGCAAGCCATTGCGCTCACGACCTCATGTGCAGGCCGCCGCGCATAGGCGGCGGTGCGCTCGACCTCGCGCAGAGGAGATGGCCGCCCTCACGGCAGCGCGCTCAGCCTCAGGCACAGGCGGTCGTTATCACCACGGCGGATGACTTAATGCAACAGAATGAGAATAATAATAACATACTTTGAAAATTAATAAATTAAGTAAGGATATTTTTGTCATTTCTAAAATTCCTTAACGGATTTTATCATGAAGGAATCATAATGTCCTATATAATATTTTTTATAAATCTAAATGACATGTTTTAAAATTTATGAACAAAATTACCCTACGTAATATTAGAGGGAATTTCCTTACAATTTATTAGAAAAATTAAAGTAATGTTTTTAAATGTAATTCATTTTTTTATTTATTTTAAATGTAATTTGATTCCTAAAGAATATTGTACTATAGGCCTGGATTTATTTTTTATTTTGAATATCATTTTATTTAATATTTAAAATTTAAAATTTTAAATTTAAATAAATATAAGGTTTTGAATTAATTATTATTTAATATTTTAAAAAAAAATAATTTTATTTTACTTCAAAATTATCAAATGATTTGACATAAATACTAAAAAAAAGTTATTGAAAAATATAAGTTAAACTCAATAATGTTAAATTATCATATTATATATAAAATTTAACACATGCACGTTAACATTCAAATAAAAATCCTTATTAACTTATAAATTTTAGACACAATTTTTTATTCATATTGAAATATTTATTTTTTATATCATCTTGATGTTACAAATCACATTTTTAAGTCCATTATTGCAATCATATTTAGTGCACATATGTCAACTATGTTGAGACAATAATTTACATTAAAAAAATTAAAATAATAATGAAGACACTTCAACTCGTTTTGAGTTTGTATTTCCTGAATTAGGTGTTCTTCTAGCTCGATTATTCGATACTTTAAATTTATGATAAAATAATCAACATCATCATTCAATAAAAAAACTCACATGTTACTTAAGTGTTATTGAGATGAAAACTAGTAAATTATAAGTACACTGTGCTATTGTAGAAAGTAAATATGAATACGAGTCAAACTCACAGGAATGAAGTGAAATAAATCAAGTGCAAGTTTACTTAGGGGGCGTATAGTTCAATTTTATTTTATTGTTATGTTATCTAGAGAAAGCAGTTATTTGATTAAATGATATCTACAAAGAATATTCTATTAGATTATAAAATTATTAGTCAAAAGATGACATCTAGATGTCATGACATTTAGATTACATAACATAACACCAAGATAATATCGAACCAAATGCCCCTTTAGAATAATTTGATTGAAAAAAGTTAAAAACGCAAAAGGAAATAATGAATTTTTAAAAAATAAACAGGAGTAACTAAGCTATATGAAATCCTAACATAAAAATTATTCAGTGAATAAATAAGTTTGTAAAATAACACAATCTTTTGTATAGTAGAAGAAAACTAGTACTAAAATATAAAAATTTTGATAAAATCAAACTAAAGCTCGAAGATAAGTTAAAAAATGAAGTTCATTTGTTAAAATGAAATAAAAAGTAGAGCTAAAATTCATCAGAGCAAATTGAAAATAAAATTATAATTTAGTAAAATAAATATAAACTAAAAGCGAAGCGGAGAAAGATGAAAAATTATTACTTGATCAAAGTTATTGAAATTTTTCATGAATGAAAACCCTATGCTCATTGCCTTGCTAGCAAGAATCATATATATTAGATTTTTGTGGTGTTTGAGAGCAAAAAAAAAAAAAAAAATTAATTTAATGTTATTTTTATTCGTTATGTTATTTAAAAAATAATTATTTAATTTAATAAAAAATAATATTTAGATATTATGATATCTAAATAATATTACATAATATTAAATTATTAAGATAATATCGAATTAAAAACTATCTAACAAATATATATATAAATTTACGGTGGAGCATTGTAAGTGATAGAATGGCCGTGCCACGATTCACTGAGATCTAACTCATAACTGCAGTAGATTCGTAAATAAAAAAAAATATATATATATATATATGTATAGTAAGAGAGAGAGCTTTGTTTAAATTAGCTCCAATTTTTATTGGCTTAATTAAAAAATTAGTTGATTGTTTGCTTCATATTTTCCATGCTATGGACGGCCATCAATTTTTAGATTTGACTTTAGTCTATGCTTTGATATTTGTGTAACCTCGATTACAACCATATAAATATTAAATTTTTATATTACCTATAAAAATTCATGAAATATATTTAATAAAAATTTATTTATGTCCCATTAAAATAAATTTTATTATATATTTCATCCTCAAAATTATTTATTTACTTTTATCCCCCCTAAAGTAAATTTTATTATATATTTTACCTCTAAAATTATTACATTAAGATTAATGATTAATTTTTAAATGATTAACATTTAATAGTCAATATTTCACCCACAAAATTAAAATCACAGGAAGATAACAGGAGTAAGTGAAGAGGTTTAGTTTATAAATAATTATTCAAAGTTAGGGGGACAAAAAAAATAGATAATTTTGAGAGTGAAATATATAATAAAGCTTATTTTAGGAGGGTGACATAAGTAAATGCCTCTATATTTAAATAGCATCTCGATACTCTGTTTGGCAACTGATTAAAAAAAAAATTAAAAATTATTTTATATCTCATTCTATATAAATTTTAATATTAAATAATCACTTTATTTCATATCCAACACAATTTTAATATAACTCACTTTATTTCATATCATACATTTTTTTTTTAAAAAAATTATAATTTTTTTTTAAATCATTTTTTCACAAAAAATTTCTATTTTTTTTTTCCTACCATCAAATAGAACCTAAAAGTCATTAAAATAATTATGCAATAAAATTTTGTTAAATTTTAAAAATATATCAATAATTTAATTTATATGTTGAAGATTGTAGATGTAAAAATTGTACTCAATGACAAAATTGCTATTAAACTTGTATTTATAAATATATTTAACTATTTATATGAATATAATATTTCGATTTCAAACATTATAAAATATATTTAACTATTTAAAAATTTTCAATGGCCTGTCCCTCCCTCCTGTCGCACCACCTTGCAGTGAGCTTCTCTGACCTTCCCACTTCCCAAACTTCTACAGACGGCTTGACCTTGCTTCTCTGCACTATGAGCTCCTTTGGCCTCCCCGACAGCCGAACCCTGCTTCTTTGTGCCACCAGCTTCCCCACATCCTAAGCTTCTACTGATTGCCCTAAGCTTCACAACACGACCGTGTCACCCAAGCGTCTATTGACGTCATGAGGCTAATGGTGTGGAGAAGCTCTGCACCTCCAGGCCACTGCCGTAAGACCTTCCACGCAAGATTATTTGCAACGAGGTACTGCGAAGCGAAATAGGAAAGTAAAAATTGTGCAGGTCACGGAATGGGCCGGGTCGGGTATAGATATCATAAAATAATAATCGGGGTAGGGCGGAATCAAGTATAAGGCAAGTGTAGAAAATAAGTTATATATAGCGGGATGAGTTTGGATATAAGTCAACCTGCCTAGTTGCCGTCTCTAGCACAACACAATAGCAATAATTACTCTCTTTCTTAACGATGAAAAAGTCGAAGCCACATTGAGACAAAGATGCCACAATAAAGTAATAAATTAAACAAAATTGAGTCTTTCATTTTTCAAATCATCCAACAATGTATGCTTACCAATTGAAAATACCAAAGTATCTCGTTTGGTTCGAGGTAAAATTTTTACCCAACACAAATTTCAATTATAAAAATTAACTTTATTTCACATCTAATACAAATATAAATATTAAAATTTAAAGTATTTCATATTTTATACACTTTCTAGTATTAAAATAAGTTTCTCTCCCATTAAACTTAAAAAATAATTTTTTTTCTTGTTTAAAAAAAAGCTCGAACCAAACGAGACCCCTGGTAACTATGGGAGCACTCTCGGTTTCAAGATATTGCCGGGCTATAGTTTTCTTTCCTATCACTCTAATTGGGATAGCCTATTCATTTGGTTCAAGATATTTTTTTGGCATAACATAAATTTTAATTGTAAAAGTCAATTTTATTTTATATTTAATATAAATATAAATATTAAAATTAATTTTATTTTACTTCTTACATAATTTTTAGGGATAATTACCTGCATGCCACACCATTTCACTTTATTTTATGCGTTACCAATCCATTCTTAGTTAATTACGCTATACACACTCAAAATATTATAAAATCTTACATACACACACTTAAGTTAAAATTTAGTCAAAATCTATTTGAAAAAAAAAAATGTTAGTAAATCATTAAAATTATATTTTTACTCTTAATAATACATATTTTTTTTTCTTCTTCGATGTCACACTAAAGTGCTGATCTGTCCTAAAATCAATTCACGTCGCGGATTTTTCCTTCCCTTACCACAATCTAAACATCAAAGTTTTAAGATTTTCACTCAAAATATATTTAAATATCCTTAAAATAATATGATGAACGGTTTAGATTTTTTGTAACTTAACTATAGTTAGGTTGTTTGAAAATTATAATTGCTCATTATAATAAAAACAAGTGAAAGTGTGTGTATGTAAGATTTTATAATGTTTTGAGTGTGCATAGCATAATTAACTAAGAATGGATGGGTAACGCATAAATAAAGTGAAATGATATGACATGTAGGTAATTATTCCTAATTTTTAATATTAAAATAAAAATTTTTATTATTAAACTTAAAAAATAATTTTTTTTTATCTAAAAAAAAACTCGAACAGAACAAGGACCTTCGCAACTTTTCACTATTCTACTCTCTATTTTCAAGGAAAAAAATCTTGAATATGAGTAGAAAAGAGCCGACTAATCTTGACAATCAATCCAAGCGTGTAAAAGGACGTAAATTTGGATGAAATTGGGTTGAACGAGTAATATTATAAGGAATTTGATCGATATGCGTAGTCCTTGAACAATTTAAATAAAACATGTATTTTAATAGAATTATGTGTCGTATACATAAATCTTTATTTTTTCAAATAATTGAGTCAACTCGATCTTCGCACGGTTAGGAATGGGACGGCGATTCTGCTCGAGACTTAAACTTATTTTGAAATTTTTAAATAATTGTGCTGATTCAGAGTTGAGTCAATTAGGAATAATATTTTTATAAATATACTTTTGCCACAATATAAAATACTAAAAAACACACACACATTTCTCTTGAATGGAGTCAGATGGAAATTAAGAAAAATTCCTATAATCTTATATGAGATTAAAACTCTGTAGTTATTACTGTTGTTCTACTCTATAATAATCTTATATGGTAAAATTGTAATATATTATTTTCAGTATAAAAATAAATTGCAAAATATTTTTTTAAACAAAATTGGCATGCTCTTATCCCTACCTTGCTTACGTATTTAAATATAGGAATAATTAACTGCATGTCACATAATTTAGTCTTATTTATGTTTTACTCATCCATTTTTAGTTAATTACGCTATACACACTCAAAACATTATAAAATCTTACATACACATATTTTAACTTATTTCTATTATAATGAGTAATCATAATTTTTCAATAACCTAACTATAATTAAATTACAAAAAAATTGAACCGTTTATCATATTATTTTAAGGATATTTAAATATATTTTGAGTGAAAAGCCTAAGATCTTAATGTTTACGTGGCGACAAAGGAAGAAGATATCCGCGATGTGAATTGATTTTAGGACAAATCAGAGCTTTAGTGTGGTATTGAGGAAGAGAAAAATATATACCATTAAAAGTAAAAATATAATTTTAAGGATTTACTAACAGAATTTTTTTTTTCAAATAAATTTTGATTAAGTTTTAACTCAAATCTGTGTATGTAAGATTTTATAATATTTTGAGTATGCATAGTATAATTAATTAAAAATAAATGAATAAGACATAAAAAAAATTAAATTATATGGTATGTAGGTAATTATCCCTTAAATATATATTTTAAAATTTGAGAATTTGTGAATCTTCATTTTATATTAATTTTAATAAACTCCTCATTCAGTTTCAAAAAAAATTCTGAAATTTTAATTCAACGATAAGGATATAATTTTATAAACTTTAAATACATTCAGTCAATTATAATATTAAAATCCAACCCAAAAAAAAAATTATAATATTAAAATGCTGAAATAAAATTAAGGCAAAAGACTAAACTCAGTTATAATCAAGCAGTCACCAGAGCAGCGGTATCATCTGATAATTTTATCAATAATTATTTTAAAGGATAAATTTGTTATAGGCCCTATATATTTGATATATGATTTGTACCTAAAATTTAATTTAATTGAATAAACAGACATTTATACATAAAATTTTGATTAAAAGATAAAAAATTAATCAAAAATCAGATCAATTTTAATTCGAATCATTCATAATTTGGATCAGATCAAAATTAGATAAAAAATTTTAATTTATTCTTGAGCTGAATCGGATCGACTCAAAATTGCAATGCCAACAATCTTTCGCATTAGAATTATGCTATATCAGTGATCCTAGCCTGAATGGTTGTGTTTTCTTCACTTTTAGAAGGATTTTGACCAATATTTTCTCCGGTGATTAGCGGGCTCCTGTCATTGTACCCATCATTTTTATCTTCTCCTTCGATCAGGTAGAACTTGAGCGACTTCATCAGGCACAAGGCACGAGAGAATCAAGTCTACAGCCTAGAAAGTATTTACTCCTATCTAACGTTTCATATTGCAAAATTGAGAGATATCTCGTGCTGCTTTAACAAATATTTTCTTTTATCTAACAGAAACTCTCATTTGGCATGGCGCGCGAGCGTAGAAATATACCTTTTTTTCTCGATCTACTTTCCTTTTTACGCAAAATCTAATGCTATGCTTTGATCAGATATTATTCTCCATCAACAGTAAATAACTATTAATGTCAAATGCATAGCTAAAAAAACTTTTGATAAAAAACACAACGAGTTTTATGCAATGAACACATTTAAGTCGAACTCTTTATCAAAATGCCCTTCTGACTATCTAGCTAGAACGAGTTGGGTTACTATTTCTCTCGATCCAAATGTAAACTCGTTCAAAAGATAAGAAACAATATTGCTAGGCCGGCCGATCAGCACGAGGAGGCCGGCAACAAGAAGATCATTTCTTCTACTACAAACAAACAGATGAAGCCACAAGAAGCCAATTATGAAGCTTGGAATTGAAGAAGTGATATTGTTGTTTGGATGAAGAATCCACTATTTCAATTATGTTTGAAAATTTCAAACTTGATCAAATAATGGGATGCACCTTCAAAATTTAGACAATCCAAAAGAAAACATGAATTACAAAAGGGTCCCTGGGATTTTGCCCTTCTCTGAGTTCTCTGATCATATTTGTATATATATTTATAATTCTTTGCATAGTTTAATTAATATAAGTTTTTATCTCTGTTAATTGTGATTTTAGCAACTTCGAAGCATACATTTCTAGCTAAGTGATTGATAGAAGGTGCCATTATCGTCGCATTTGCCTTTGTCCTCCCACTCTTTTTTCTTTCTTCTCTATTTTTGGGAATATCCCTCTTTATGAGAGCAAATGATCATCAGGATGATTGACTACTTGAACGTTTTTGATGTAGAGCGTCTAAAAAGTCTAGTTGTTTGAGAAAAAGCTTCTCGAGAGATGTCAAGTCAAAGATGGTAGATTTTGAACAAATTTCGTGAAGATGCTCTGCTTGAAGGCAGAGATAAAATCGAAGAGATCTCATCGAAAAAAACTCTTTCGACAAATGAACTTTGGAGAAAAATTCTTCAAGAAGAGGCTCCTAAAAATGAAGAAGCTACTTGTTCTTCAAATATATTGAGAAAAGCATTCCTCAAAAATTTCAAAAACTTCTGCAGAAGACACCAAAATTAACTCTTGACTATCCGTTAATTGCACAAAAGGGGCCATAAGAAATAGTGAAAATGACCAAAAATACTTTTGTCATTCTCACCACCACAATTCTACTACAAATAGCACAATATAGGGGAGATATATATGAAGGCTAATCGCCAGTCTTATATCGACATCTTAAGCATCCATTTCTAACAACTAGAGTCCAATGACATGAGCAATCATCTGGTAAAGTTGTGATTAGGAGCATTTGCAATCGATACTTCTGTTCACGCGAGAAAATAAGAAAGAAATCAATATCATTTTATTTTACCTAATAGAGAGGCAGGATGGAGATAAAATTTTAACAGATTTTTTTGAAATGAATGAAATATTTCCCATAATTATGTTATATATATAAATATATATATATATTAAGCTTATTTTATTAATAAAAACAAAGTAATCATTAACCATGGTAGTTGTACAGAGTTGATGTTTTAATAATCACGATATCCTAAGTTCAGTGAAAATCGCTTACCTGAATTAGAGGCTGTAATAATTTGCTGGTGGATGACGTGTTCCTTGATTAAATTCAGTGTGAATAATTACTAGTGTGCTTAATAGTTTAAAATATTAACTTAAGTTACAAAAGCTAAATAGGTAAGACAAGTCAAGTGACTCAAAACTAGTCAATATAGGTCAAATCAGTTAAAATAGATCAGACCAGGTCAACTTGGGTCAAAACTGAGTATTATTATTACTTATGCAGTTAATTACATTTACCAACATGAAATCCATATTTTATAAACTGCAGAAACCTTTTCTATGAATAAAAAATGCCAATAATATTATTATTTTAGTAAAATTTATTCTTAATTGCTTGTTTTTATCAATTAACATAATCCCTTAAGAAATGCTGCTTAGCGGTTAGATCCTCCTTCATGGATTTCTCCACAGCACATATAAATCAGCACCGATAGATGAGCATCCATCGTCGCCTCTCTCTATCTCTCTCTCTCTCTAAAAGTTTCAGCAGAGCCGGAGCTATGAGCTAGATAAAAGGGAGTATAACCCATTGCGGAAGAAGAAGCTCGCAAAATCGTCAATGGGTTCTTCGCCGATGGATCCGTAGCGCCTGGGTTTGAAGGATTTGATCGGATCATATCTTCTCGCTCCAGTTCTGGACGTACGTGTTGTTTCAGCTTCCGCGGTTTCTAATTCAGATGGAGATCGATCACTGCTGCAAAGTCTGTGGTGGAACCTTTCTATGCGGTAGATCTCTCGCACGCCATATGAGGTCTCATGCTGCCCTCGGCTCTTCAATGGTTGCCGAGGAGAATCCAGTTTGCCGGTATGGTCTCCGGGCGAACCCGAAGAAGACGTGGCGGTTAAATCATGGTTCGCCGGAGAACGCGACGGACATGCTTTGTCCCAAGTGCGGAGCGATATTCCCTTCATGGAGTTCTCTGTTTCAGCACATGAAGTGCCACAACTGGAAAGACGAAGAGGATTCATGGAGCAATGGGACGGAAGAGGACGATGAGGAGATCGAGAGCCAGCCTGACAGCGAAGCTACCGCCAGCGCCGGGCCGAGGTGGAAGATGAAGAGGAGGAGATTACGGCGGATTGCGGCCATCTCTGCTTCGTCGCCGGAGTACGAGAAGGAGCAGGAGGATGGTGCTCTGTGTCTGATGATGCTCTCAAGAGGCGGCAGCTCGGTAACGGATTCGTCCGATAAGGTCTCGTCGGCGATGGAGGACGCGGAAAAGAGATCAAATTCACTTCTTTTGGTGATCGAGATTGATTCTCAGGATGAAGACGGAGATCAGGCGGGAAAGAACTCTAAATCAGATGATCGTAGCAAGAGGAGAAAGTATGAGTGCAGAACCTGCGGAAAGATCTTCGATTCCCACCAAGGTCTTGGAGGTCATCTCTCAAGTCAAGCGAGGTTGAATTACGTTTGTCAGCCGGCCGGACCTTCGCCGGAAAAATCTAGAGCTCATGAGTGCTCGATCTGCGGCAAGAATTTCGCATCCGGTCAAGCTCTGGGTGGCCACATGAGAAGACATATGCTTGCCGGCAACAGAGCTGCAGCTTCTGCTGTGATTCAGATAGTTCGGAAGAAGATTTCGCAGGCAAATTTTCCTGATCTCAACTTGCCAGCTCCTGACGAGTTTGACTGTGAGAAATTTAATGGAAGATTTGAGTCTTGGGTTTGATGAGATGCTGATGTTTTCAGATATTCTGCATTGTATTTCTTCATATTGTTCTTCAAAATTTAATTTTTTTGGGACCATTTGCCTTTTGATCGTCTCTTTTGCTCATAAAATCAAGTCAATTTTATTAGATTGCATTATTCCTAAGTCATGAGATCAACTGATTTATGCATGTTTTTTATGGGTCTTTGACGTTGATCATAGTTAATCTAGGGCTCTGTTTAGTTAGAGCTCATTTTGATCATGATCATAATTAAAATGTCTTTCATCTTTTTTATTAAAAATAGTAATAATAAAAAATTAAATATAATGGATAAAAATTATGTATAATGTGATTTAAAGTGACTTTTCTATATTAAAAATTATGTATGAGGATCAAAAGCAAAAATTTATTTTAATTAATTTTTTTAAAAAATTAAAAGTCAGTTTGGGATGATGTTTTTTTTTTATAATATAATAATTGTGGTGTTTATATACACAATTCAATGATGATATATGGTGCTGAATGCAGCCTACAAAGAGGAAACATACAAATAAAATAAATATTACAGAAATAAGAATACTAAAGTAGATATGTGAATATACACGAAAAGATAAAATGAGAAATGAGTATATCAGAAAGAAAGTTAGTGTTGCACCAATTGAGAATAAATTTAGAGAAAGTCGGCTTAGATGGTTTGGATATATAAATCGTAAACCGATTGAAGCTCTATTTAGAAAAATTGAGTTGTTGGATTTTGCCCATTTACAATGAGGACGAGCGAGACCAAAAAAGACATGACAAGAAACTATAAGAGGGATCTTAGTTATTTAGATTTGGATAAGAATCTGGTAATTGATAGAACACAATGAAAATAAAAAATTTATGTAGCTGACCTCACCTAATAGGATTAAGGCTTGATTGTTGTTGCTGTTGTTATATGATTGGTGAGAAGATATTGCCAAAAATATTTATAAATAAAAGAGAGTTTACATACAGAACATGAAATTCTATACATTTTACTCAAATATTTTTAAAACTACATTTACCATACTCAATTTTTTATAATATTATGTATTTCACTTAAATGCACCTAAATTCACATACCTTTTCAACATCATTGCATTAAATATTTGAAAGTTTATATTTAATTATTCTAAATTTTAAGTACATTACCTATAAACATAATCACAATTTTTTTTATAAAATTTTGTGTTATATATATAAATTTCTCATAAATAAAATCTTCTGAATATTTGTAAATGTATGTATGATAATACTGATCATTCTTAGATAATTTAGGGAGATTAAGTTCTAAAATAAAAGAATAAAGAATTTAATATGTAATTACTTCTTTTTTTATTATACTTAATTTTGAAAGAAGAAAAGAATTTTCTCCTTAGAAATTAATGTTATTTTTCCCCAATCACATAGATAATTCACCTTTAAACAAGCTTGTAATATTTCACCATTAAAGTATTTTATTTCATTTATATAAGTCTTTTTAAGCATAAACTCAATACAAACACCTATTAAAGAGTGCAAACTCTGTACATACATATTTTATTTATTATAATCACATTTTTGAGCTCAAGTTATGAGTTAATTTTATCTTAAAAGGAGTAATATGAGATCACTGTTGTAAGTTGTCAGCTAAATGATCGACTTAAGGATGTTACTTTTGCTCGAAGATCGATGATCGCTCGAAAATTAAATCAAAATTTGAATCGAATCGAGCTCGATTCGTTCTAAATGAGCAGACTAATGAGCCATTTTTTTAGCTCGAAAATTTTATCAATCCAATCTTGAGCCGGCATAGGATAGGATCGAGATGGCTCGAAATCGGATCGATTAAAAAAATAAAAATATTATATATATATATATATATATATATATTTATATATGTAACTAAATTTAGTATGTAGTTTTTTCAGTAGTCTACTGGAAGGTTTCATTAGACTTTTTTAAAATTTTCTCTATAATCATTTAAATCATATTTATTGTAATTTTTTTTATTTTTATCTTTAAATAATATATCAAAGCGAAAGGCCATAGTTTAAGCCGATTGAATGCACAAATATATTTATACATAATATTTGGATAAAAGATTAAAAATTAATTGAAAGTTGAATCGATTTTGGCTCGGATCGAGCTTGAATCGATAACAAATAAGCCAGACCCTGCTCGAATCGAGATCGGATCGAACTCTCATCGTTCATTCTCTGGATCGAATCGAAAACGAATAAAAAACTTTCAATTTAATCTTGAGCCGAGATCGAATCTGCTCGAGATCGAATCGTTAACAACTCTCGATCTACTGTAGACCAAATGTCTTATCAAGCTCAAATTGTGGAATCCATAAATACTGCAAACATAGGCATTATTTTCGTAGTAAATTACTAATGAGTCCCTTTAGTTAACCCATAATTACAATTAAGTCTATAATTTTTTTAATCATTAATTTAAGTCCCACAGTTATAATATTCTAGGGACTTTCACATCCTTTTTTTAGGTCTCTACAATTAAATTATAGGAGTCTTTAATGACATAATGTTTGAAAAATAAAGACCTAATAGAATGATTTTAAAATACATTGACCTAATTATAATTATAAGTGAGCTATATGAACTTTTTAGTAATTTATCCTTTAACTTATATAATTACACATAGTATGAAACTAAGATGTAATCCTTTATATTCATCACTAAACAAGTATATTTTCTATAAAATCATTAATCACATAAGAATGGTCAAATAATCTATTCCATTGAAAAAGTATCTAAGAATTTGCTTCTAATGTCAAACAATTTCGGTCTTAACAGACGATCCAACCAAGATATCAAATAATTCGGTAATTGTGTAGTCAAACATTTCCCGCAGTTAATCAAACTTTCTAATTCCCTTAAGACAATCGTCAGCCCATCAGATGGTCTGAGAAGGCTGTTAGGGTGTCGATTTTAAGTTGATCCAACGATTAGTTAATTTGGTTCTCTCACATGTACTTAAAAACCATCTTCTCGTAAAATAAAATCACCCCAAACTTAATTTTAATTGCTTTGAGATGTGCTTTTTAAATTTTACACTCCTCCAACAAAAAAGTTGAGGGCATTTAAATTGTAGGCATTCGAGTGAAGCTTAAATTGCTAAAGTTCAATAGAGCCTTTCAATCAAAAACAAAAAGTTTAATAGAACTAGCATGGGCTCTTTGCTCACTATTGCCTTTAGACTTTTATGTGTTTATTTATCAAATTAAAATTAATATTATTAATTTTATCCAATATGTCCTGTATAATTTTTAATACTTGAGTAGGTCAGTCAATAGTGCTACCCTTGCAAAGTAACCTTAAATAAAAAGATTGTGTTATTGACAGACCCTTACACACTGCCCGTGTAGAGTATACTTATGCGCTCTACTGCTCTTGTAGAGTATACTTCTACACTCCACTATGACAATAACATCATTCGTCACATGATTTCTCATCATTATAACTATTAATTAATCCAATTTTATAAATCACGTATGAAATAGAATAGAAGATCTTCTGATATGTTGAGAATTATAAACTCTTACATATAATTAGGTAAAAGTTAATTCTAAATGACAAAAAAATCATAAATAAAAGTTTACATCTAGTTTAGTTTAAAGAAATATAATTGAATAAATGAAGACTTGAACTTATGTAACATTGTGAAATAAAGATAAGGCATGAAACGATAAAAAATTATGAATTAATATTAAGAAAATTCTTACACTTTAAGTCTAATAAGTAGTTTAACATGATGTCAAAATAAGGAGAAATAGCATTAACATAAATGCAACTAAAATTTTATTATATTTCATATTACATCATTGTATTAATTTCTAATGCATAGATGATGATTTAATAAAATGATGTATTGATGTATATATTAACATTATATTTAATGATTATAAAAAAGCATTATATTTAATGAGAAAAAAACTTTTTTAGCTTTAAAAAATAAAATTTTCTGATCAGATGGAAAGACTTTTAGGTTCGAGGCCTAAAATTATTCCACGCTCAATCATACAGTATCACGTGTGCATAATTTTTTTGACATATACATCACACCAAATAATTGGGTTCTGAATGTTGCAATCGTCCCAAGTTAGGAGCTCAAATATTTCTCCTTACGATGATCACAATGGAGTCCAATACGATGCAAAAAGCACACTTTTTTGGGGAAAAAGATTTACATCTGTCACTCTAAAGAACTATTATTTTTAGGCGGCAACCTAAAAATTTATTATTTTCATGTAGTATCTTTATCTAATTTTAAAAGTGGAGTGCTGCCTGTAAATTTACCTTAAAATGAGGGGTAAAAATAATAGACTTTGAAGGTATTGTCTGAAAATAATAGATTTTTGTGGCTATAAATATAAATTTTTTTTAAAAAGTTTTTAAAGGAGCAGCACACTTTTTAATTTAACTTTTCGAGCTAATGAGTTCTGAGTTCATCATAAATTATGCATTTCACCATCTTTTAGTAAATATTATATATATCATATTTTTTTTATATTTCTATTATTATAATAAAAATGTAAAACCCATAAACAGAGTGTGATATATGTAATATTTACTAAAAGATAATAAAATATATAATTTGTGATGAATACAGTGATCTGTATGTAAATTCTCTTTTAATTTAACGCTTGTTTTTTTTTTTTTTTGTGCTTGTTAACCCTTCACTGATCGGCTAATGCTGTCGACCTAATCTTCTACGCCTTCACCGATGCGATCCGATGGAGGACATCAGATCTTTGCCGGAATACCAGGTGGCGCCGCCGCCTCCGAATCTGCCGGAAAACGGTGGCGATATTCCTCATCCTTCAGCGCATCCGCCGATCCAACTCTACCATCACACCACTGCCCTTAACCACGCGCAACAACCTCTGTCCTACTCCCTCTATCAGGCAATCCCTGGCTACGAATACTCTCAATATGCGCTCGCCCGTACTGTATCGGCTCACGTCTTGCAGGACCCTTACGCACTGCAAGGCGGGGTAGCCGGTTACGGCGGCTACGCCATCGCCGCTGCACCGCATCCTCACTCCGGCGCCGGCCACTTAGACCCCGCGCCTTACGCACCCGGTGTGGTGGTAGGGGGAACCTCTGGCGAGACTTACGATCATGGAGGAGCGGACATTCGGACGCATGCCTGGAAGGAGGCGATTCGGCTGTACGGAGGGAACCCGTCCAAGTCCAACCACTCTGGGGTGAGTGCTGTGGGCGTCAGCTGAAGCTTTTCGTACTTTCTTTGTTAATGGATTGTTTTCATTCTAGTTCATCTAGTTGAGTACAGGCCAAAAGCTGTCTACGAAAGGGGGAAGATGTGTATAGTTTTGGAGTTTTTACACAAAATGTAGTTAAAATTATGGAGAAGTGTTCTGTTCATGTTGGATCCTCTTCTGTAGTCAATCTTACCTATTCCTGTCAAGTAATTAGGAATTGGGTTGAATAATGGAAAAAAATAGTTCATTTTTTTTTATGTTTTTGACGTTGGTTATGAGAAGGTAATGTAAAGATGCCTTGTATGTCTCTCTGTCGGACTCATCTTAGATATGTCTGTTTTGGCCTATTGGTCCTCACGGTTTTAACACGCATTTAGAAGGTAAGGGTTATTTCTCATATATACCAAGATCTTTCCCATGCTTTGCCGATGTGGAATTTTTCTATGGGTTATCACATGCACTTACCCCCCTCTTGGTATCAAATGGAGCCATAACAACATTGCAATTGTGGAGATCAACCATGAGTTGATTGTAATATCCTAAGTTGAATGCAACAGGATTAAGATGACCATAATTGTTCATAGTTGCAGAGTATTATGCATAGGACCATCATTAATGGGACACAGGCAATGTGGCTTCAAGTAGAAGAAACCCAAGTCAGACATTCGTAATTCATTGGAACTAGGTGTTGCGGGTTCATTCTCGATGTATGCATATTAGAGTGGAGATGTGGAAGAATAGTAAAAAGTTGATTATATGTTTGATTGACTGCAAAATCAACCATCACAATTACGTCTGAGAAGATTTGTTGAGTTACTTGACCTTTTGTGCCAATATATTGCTTTCTAGCATGTTTGTGATAGGAATAAACAAATCCAACTTAATAGTAATGTTTTTACGAAATCCCTAATGCATTTATGGAGAAATATGTAGACGTCCATCAGTAATCACATCTTCAAGAAAGAAATGAACCATTGTTGAACTTTTGTTCTTTAAATGAGTTACAAACAATAGAAACTAAATAAATAATAAAATAAATATAAGTTGGATTGTCATACCAGTATGGTGGATTACCGTGCGATGTGTCTAGAGAACTACTAGGCTGCGAGGAAGAATCTTTAACTTGTTTGTAGGTCTTTTGGAGACTCTATAATGGGCAAAGTATTCAGGTAGAGCATTTTGTTGTATATTTATTTTATTATTCCATATCTGTAAAGCAAGGGAGAGATGTTGAGTATATTTGAGAGTGCACTTGTACTTCATAGATGCGTGTTAAAATTGTGAGGCCTAGTGGGCTAAAGCAGATAATATCTACGTTGAGTTGAACTATAACATATGATATTAAAGCTAAACTCGTGTGGCTTCTTAGACAATGATGGGGCAAATCAGAGTGAGTACATCGAGTCTCCAAAGGGAGATGTATGTGATAACTTATAAACAAATTCCACATCGTCAAAGTATGTGTGAGATCATTAGTATATATGAGAGCACACTCTTTGTCAAAAAAGAAAAACCCCATTATTGTTAGAGAGATTTTATTCTAGATGATGGAGTGTTGCACTTTTTAATTGCATGTCTTTAAAACTAACCGTAAGTTCTCTATGGAAATAACAAGTTGATTCTTAGATTCTTGAAATCTCTTATGAGCAAGAAGAGTAGCTTACACTTTTTATAATTTCAAGCAATTATGCAAAGTGTTTTTTCAATATATGGTACCTTTCCATTTTCTTACTTTCCCTCTACTTAGTAATATAATTTGCTAACCATTTTTTATAGTAATTTGCTAACCATTTTTATCTGCTTTAGTTATGGTGAAATTTGAGTGATCCATCATGTGATGTTTAGTTACCTTAGTCTTAGAGTTGCATATTATCATTAATAAATTTATAAAACTATCTCGTGTAACAGTTTACCGACTTTGTTGACCCTCCAGTGTATTATTATTGTCCATTTCTTTGTCTTATCTATAAGTTTTGTTTCAACATGCCTATCTTATTCTAATATGAAATTGGAAATTGAGGGTTGGGATAACGACGATGATTGATGGAGATAAAATCAAAGAAGACACATGTTATAGCACATGTAAAAGATGTATGTTACGTTATTAACAAGCCACCTTTTTGTCTTCATCCCAATTATGTCCATTTCATTATATATAATAGAAGACATACAATTCTACATTTGCCTTTTGTTTGGGTTTTCGAATTGTCTTTTAAATAACTAGATGTTGTTTGGGATGGACCTTAAGACTTTGTTTGGGGAAGCATCTTCGAATGAATTCCTTGTTCGGTTCTCCAAGCAACTCTTTGACGAGTACTCCTTGGGAGTTTTCTTCATTGTCCTCTACAAACTTGAACTAATTATCAGTCACGATTGTTATTCTCCTAATTGCAAATGGGCTTCTCATTGTGAGTTGGACCTCAACAATTTTCTTTGGGTTTGAACACGGGGATTTGTTTGCTGGGACTTGTCCTCGTACGTTGTCATCATGTCTTTCTCTTTAGGTTTTCGTTTCCTTGGTACTTTCTCATCAGAAAAAAAATCTTTTCGACATTTTCTTCTTTGGGATTTTGATTTTCTTGAGGCAGCTCTTTTGAAAAGCTGTCCTAGGCCCAATGCATTAAAATATAGTTAAAAGTATACAAAATATATCATCCAACATCTCCTTTGAGGATATTACAAAACTCATTTAAGAGGAGCATACCCATCTCCCATAAAAAATCTCCTAGTATTGCTAGGTGAGCTAAGTATTTTGAAGCACTATTTAGTATTTACATTTGTTGTCACATGAGAAATTTTACAAGAATTGAAACAAGAAAACAAGTAGTCTGAAGCACTGTTGACATTTCATTGGGGAGAGGCATACCCCTAAAGCAAGACTTTAGTGGTCAATGGTCAATGGAATTGTGGTCCAACTCTCGTGAAAGGACTCTTTGAGAAGTTTCCTTACAGATTTGCGTAGTTTCCTAATGGTCGTGAGAAGTTTTGTCGTGATGCAAGTTTCCTTTGTATTGAACTCTGATCTCCTCGAGGATGTTTTTTTAATCCTCCTCGAGGTAGTTCATTGATGATGATCTTCTTCTTCGGCTTGACAAAGCATTGTAGCTGAGGCCCTGCTTCTCTTGTTGGTGCCCAACACTCAACATATTGAGTTTCTTGAGGTGTTGATGGTGAAAGTATACTCAATGTATTTTCGTGAGACCTAATGTTGGGATGTTAAGCTTTGGGTTCTTTGGAGGATTAGCATTGAAGATTGATTCTTCAACATATTTTAGTAAGGCTCGATATTTAGGAGTCTGGCCTTGGGATCTCTCGAGGTAAATCTGTTGTGGCGCAATTCCTAGACATATTTTTGTCAGGCTTGATGTTTGATCATGAAGTATCTTTTTCTCGAGGCATCATTGATTGGAGACAATTCTTTGACATATTTTGTTATGGCTCGACATTGAAACGTCAAGCTTTGGTTCTGTTGAGGCTTCATAGATGGAGATGATTCCTCTGCATATTTTGGTGTGGCTCGACTTTGTGGTTTCATGCCTTGGTTCTTGAGACATCATCGGCAGAAGACAGTTTCTCGACATGTTTTGGTGAAACTCGATATTGAGGCGTCGAGCCTCAATTTTCTGAAGGCATTGCTGATGAAGGACAAATTTCAAGGTCAATTTCTTAGCATTTTGGTGAGGCATGACATAGGTTGATCAAATCTTTGATCTCTCTAGATGTTGTTGATGATGAAAGATTCCTCGACATATTTTGGTGAGACTTTTTTGTTTTGCACTGACAGATCTAAATAAATTTACTGGATAATGTAGTTTAATCTCTGATGATATTTTTATGGCAACTCTGTTCATTGGTGCCTTTTTTTACTTGAGGATAACATGATTATCAGAATTCAAGCACTTCATATCTGCTCGAAGAATTTCTTTTTTACTTGATTTCTTACATCCATGAAACTGATTATTCGTTGAAATTTATCTTTCCAAGTTTGGCTTTGATTCGTGCATACCTGACCGTTTTTACTGTGTATGCCCAAGCTTTGCAGAGTAATCTTCATTTTATATGATGTAGTACTGGGTTGGAAAGAGTTATGTGATGGAACTTTTAGTTGAATGAAATATATGGAGTTATCTGATAGTCCTTCCTTGTAGAATCCGAACATCTACAATGGTGATGGTTTGGGGACAAGTTTTCCACTTCACTCAATTCCACCTTACCAGGAAGTGCCAAGAAAACAAGAAATCAACAAAAATAAGAAAAAGAAGAACATCAAAATCGTGCAATCGGCATTTTGCGAGGTCTGCAAGGTGGACTGCAATAGCCAGGAGGTTCTGAATTCTCACAAGCAAGGACAGAAACACAAGAAAAATCTACAGAAGCTGCAGAAATCCATCACACCGAAACCCACGAAAGCTCCAATGACTGCTGCTGCCGGGGCAGCCGAGATCGCCCGCCTAGGCAAAGAAAACACCGAAAGAAACAATAACAAGAGAAAACGAGAGGAAGATGATCTGGAAACAAAGAGGATTAAACTCATTGAAGCAGGGGCAAAAGCTGCTGGGGTCAGAGCCTGCACTATTTGCAATATTGTGGTGAACAGCCTGAAAGTTTATGAATCTCATCTTGCAGGGCAGAAGCACCAAGCTATGGTCGAAAAGCTTCAGGAGGCTCAGGATGGAAGCATAGCCAGATAGGTAAAAGACTAAAATTGTAGTGCTATCCTTTATTTGCATGCCTCATTGGCATGGTTTGAAGCTCATGATTCTGAAATTAAATTCCACAAGAACGAAAGGTTTTTACCTTTTGTTTTACAATGAATTCTTGATGCTGTCTGTCTGCCTGTCTGTGTTGGATATAAGTTGAAGATAGGAAATTCTCTGCGTTTAAAAATATTCAAATTTACTTAATCTGTCTTTTTTTGTTTATCAATTATTTATTGTACAAATTATTGGGACTTGGCTTGCACACTATTAGTTAAGAAGAGTTTAATGTACTATTCTGTGATGGACTGATAATCTTTCTACCTGATTCATCCCAAAATCTGTAGTCATACTGATTACCTCCATAGCCAATGAAGTAGCATTTCTTAGTCTTAGCATCCATCTTGTCTCTCTTCTCTATATCAACATGTACACTTCAGTAACAGAAAATTTGCTGCATCAGTGATTCATTTTTGGTCGAGAGGTGTTAACCTTTGGTTCATTGTTTATTATGAGGTTTTACCAATTTATTTGAAAAAAATTGTTATTTAATTTAAAATATGTTTAGATGATATTATTAAAAAGGGTAAATATCATTTAAACTCTTGGTGTCTGTTTATTTGTAAGATTTAAATTTAATAAGATTAGAATTAAATTTGAATAGAGATATTTTTTATTGAAAGTTATGAATAATGTGAAGTAAAGTTAGTCATTATGTTGGGATGTGTGAGGAGTGTGATATAAGTTAATTATTATTTTAATAATATATGTAAAATGTAAAATAAAATTAATTTTTAATATTAAATTTTATGTGTGATGTGATATGTTTGGTTAAAATTAAATCAGGTTAATTTTAAATGGACAAACAAACAGGGCTTTGAGCTTAATAAAAAAATTTATGCTCTTGAGATTTAGAGGTGATATTGAGTAAGTTTACGATTTTAAAAAATTTTATATTGGATTTTCAAAAGTGACATTTAGTTTTTAATTAGGTATTTTTTATTTAATCTGTAATTTTTTTAAATTTTTAAATAAAATTTATTATTAAATTAAATATATAAATAAAAAGAGATAAAAATATTTCTTGCGTCTCTCTCACCTTTGGTGGCACGCGAAACTAGTGCACGTGCGTGCAGAGCAGCGTGTTAGACTTGTACGTAGGGTTAGTAGACTGCGATCGCCTCCTGTGACGCCGTTGGAGGTGGGAGATGGAAGAGTATTTTTGTACTTTTATATTTACATATTTAATTAAAATATTAATTTTATTTAAAAATTTAAAAAAATATAAATTAAATAATAAGTATTCAATTAAAATTTAAATGTCAATCGTGCAGACCCAATTGAAAAAATCTTGAAATTATAGATCTATTTGATATTACTTTTAATTGTCACAGACTTTGATGATTTATATCTCATTAATAATTATAAGATCTTCATTTTAAATGATATCTTAATATATATTACTCTTATTGTAATAGGGGTGGTGAGTCATTAGATTGAATAGTAAATTAAATAAATAATAATTTAAAGATAACATAACTATTTAAATAACATCAATATCTAAGTATGACGTAATAGTATTAAATGAAACGATCACATAATGCAATCATTAATCATCCTTGCGGAATTGAAACAATGCAAAGTGTGATTTTATTTTGAAGGTTTTATTGAAACGTAGTTTCGTTTATATTTAGCTGCGAGTCAAAATAGAGTTCAGTCGAGTCAATTGACACAATTTGCCTCCCTCAAATAGCTCAACTTGAACGCAACCTGATTATCGAACGGGCCAAGATCAATAACCCAAGTACAACTCGATTAATAAACTGGTTAAGTCAACTCGTCAATTTGGCCTGTTTATAGAATAAATGTTTATAAATGAATGTTTATGGAATGTAAGGAATTTTTTTCGTAACATAAAATATTACAAGAATTATACAATCGTGTAAATATTAAAAGATGATATGTAATACCTTTTTCAAACTGACTAGGAGGTAGATTTTCTTAAAATTAAGTAATCATTTTTATCATAAGATTATGATGAAAATTTAGATTAAATCTTTTTTGATTTATTATGAGATATATAATATAATATTCATGTTAAAGTAAAACATCAAAAGAAACTAATAAGTGTTTCTGTGTATCTTTATTATGTTTTTACTTTTTAAATTTCATATTTACAGCTTACATATTCTTTATATTAAAAAAAATTTTGCGAATTTGCGATGCACGATAATTACTGTTGATGCAAAAAATATGCCAAAACAGAATAAAATAAGACAATAATTTTTATGTGAAAACCCGAGTGTTCGGGGGAAAAATCACGACGTCGTTTAGGCGATTTAAATCCACTAATTGAATCTCTTTTCTTACAAAGCTTGAGGATCTATAAAGGAAGATCGAATGAGTACAATAGAGAGATAGAGAGAGGGAGAGCCGGAGAGAGGGGTTCCTAGAGAGAGAATGTCCCAGAGCTTCTCCTCCTCCCTCTTATTTGTAGTTTGGAGAGGAGGGGATAAAATAGGTTTAGTCTGCCACATCTGACACTTATTCTTGCAAAGAATGATTAGAGAGTGGGCCCCTATACTGTCTTAAATGTTGAGTTGACATAGTAGTACGGAGAATACGATCTGGTGATATCTTTTTGAGCTGCTGTTTGGCTTGAGCTGCTCGACTTGAGCTGCTGTTCGGCATGAGGTGCTGGACTTGAGCTGCTGTTCGACTTGGGCTATTAGAGAAGGTTCTAACCATTATATATATCTAAAAAAATTTTCCTTCCAAGTTTCGGATCGTGCATATCAATATTAATACAGCACTTTATTATTAAAAGTGAAAAATAAATGAAAATACTTTGTTATTGTTGAAATTGGATCCACACTTCCTCATCAGGACCGTCCACGTGGAAGTCCACACAGGGCCCACATAGACAAGACCTCCGAGTCGAACAAGAGAGGTATCAGCCCGAACAGCAGACGCCGAAAAGGTAGCATCCCGAAGAGGTAGCATCCGACGTGACATCTAACCGTTGGGAGTCGTACTGCTCTGGTGGAAGAAGCGGTTTTCCTGCCGACAGATCGCAACCGCTGACACGCCGTACAGCAGGAGTCACGTACTAGCTGTCCGCTGCATTAATTGGGCCGTCACTAGGGCCATAAAATTCGGCTGGAAGTGACTAGACATAACAGGCCCGGAGTATATATATACTTCCTGTACACAGCCTGAGTGGGGCTAAAAAAAAATCCAAAAGAAACCTTTTGAGTACTCTGTAACCGAAACAAAGACATTTCTAGTGACATTTCAAGCCTCCTCGAAAAGGAGCCGTGGTTTTTCCGCCAGTCGGTTTTCCACGTAAAAACTCGTTGATTGTTTTCCGTCTTAATAATTTGGTGCCCTCACGCAGGATCAAACCCGATCCCTACACCCATGGAGCACGCTCACGACGAAAACGCTCCTCCACCACCTGGCGAACAGCAGGCGACACGCCTACCCCAGGACGATGCAACCAGGGACGACCAACAGCTTCAGACGCTGACGAACACGGTCGCCACCCTCACCCGTACCATGAACACTTTTCTCGCTAACCTACCAGCCCTCCTTCAGCAGCAGAGGCCCCTTCCTCTAGCTCTGCCTCTCGAAGGCCCGCTCCAACAACCAGGCGCGGAACGCGTCGAACTCCCAACCGAGGAAACTAGCACCCACGCTGACGCCGAAAGCCGGCCCGAGGTGTATCCCCCGACTCCCCCGGTGGACACAATATTCTCCTCCGCCATAATGGCGGCACCGGCGCCACGCGCCTACAAGGCCCCCCGAGTCTCTGACTACAACGGCTTCACCGACCCGGCCCAGCACGTCAAGCGTTTTGAGAATGCCCTTGCAACCAGCGACCCTGTCTCAGACGCTTATAAATGCCGTCTATTCAGGAACACACTGACGGGCCTGGCTCTAGACTGGCTCGACGAAGTACCTCAAGGCTCCATCCAGAGTTTCCTGCAATTCTCCGAGCAGTTCCTCACTAGGTTCGGTACGTCGAAGACGACATCCCGAACAATCCACGAGTTGTGGCAGATACGGCAGGCCCCGGACGAATCGCTCCGCAACTACGTGGACCGATTCTCAAAAATGAATGCTGAAACGAAGGACACCACGGACGACAGATCGACCATGATCTTCGTCCACAATATTTTGCCCGGCGAGTTGTACGACTCTTTTGTCGACAACATGCCGAAGACTCTGATGGAGGCCAGGGCCCGTGCCGAAAAATGCATCCATCTGGAAGATGCGAAGGCTCTCAAGGCGAAAGTCAAGCAGGAGGTCGCTTCGCCCCAGACCAAGAAAGCCGAAACCCCCAAGACGGACTCGAACACTCCCAGGAGAAGCTTTCGAGACCGGAATTACTCCCCCTCTCAAGGGAAGCGCAAGTTTGAGGGCGAGTCTCCACGTCCCGCCACTTCTGTCTACATTATAGAAGAAATCTTTTCGATCCTCAGCGATAAAGGTTTCATCAAAAACCGTGGCGAACGCCAGCCACCACAACCCGGTGAGGATCCCACAAAGTTCTGTAAGTTCCACCAACGTTACGGCCATCTCCTCTTCGAGTGCCGCTTTTTTCGGGCACTCGTCAATGAGTACATCGAGAATGGCTACCTCACCGGGTACAAGAGGATCGAAGGGCCCCTGCCGAAAGCGGCACGACCGCTCTTTCCAAACGACGATCCAAGAGGGGCCCCCTCTTCGACACCAACCGCATCGAAATCCGACGGCAAGAAGGCCGTCCTCTCTATCGTCGGTTACCACAGCGGTCTCAGAACTCGGAGACACCAGGAGGTGTGCACGGTCGAACTCCCCCCTCTTTTACCTGATATCACCTTGACTGCAGAGGACCTTCCCAGGGGTGGGATAAATCGCGACGACCCCATCGTAGTCATCGCCGAGATCGGAGCCTACGACGTCCATCGAACCTTGGTCGACACCGGCAGCTCAGTCGACATACTGTACCTCTGCGCCTTCAACGAGATGGCCGTCGGTCCCTGCAAACCTCTCCCCCCGTCCATGACGATCTCCAGCTTCTCCGGCGACATCTACCGACCCGCAGGATATGCCACTCTGCGCGTCGCCCTCGAAGAGGGTCCCAGGAGAATGGAGAAGGAGATCGACTTCATTATCATGGACGCTCCCTCCGGCTACAATGCGATCCTGGGACGCCCCGCAATCGCGGCATTCTAGATGGTTGCGTCTACATATCATCTGTGCGTGAAGTTCCCCACACCTTTCGGCGTAGCGACTATCAGGGGGGACAGGGCCGGCGCTAGCAAGTGTTTTGAGATAAACGCGCGTCTCCACACATACTACATGGACCCAAGAGATCACGCCTTGCCACCAGTCGAACAGAACGACCATGTAACCGTCGCCGACGGAAAAACTGTACTCATCTCTGAAAACTTTCCCGATAATGAAAAGCCCGCCCTGGCGGCGCTACTTTTTGAGTATTTCGATGTTTTTGCCTGGGAACCTAGCGACATGCCAGGGATAGATAGAGCCGTAGCCGAACATCGACTAAGTCTCAAGCCAGGGGTAGCCCCCGTAAGGCAGAAGAAGAGGAACTTCGGCGGCGAAAAACAACGTGCGATTCGCGAAGAAGTCGAAAAACTCTCGGCCACAGGATTCATTAGAGAAATCACCTACCCATCATGGCTTGCAAACGTGGTGGGAGTAAAAAAGAATTCCGAAAAGTGGCGCATGTGCGTGGACTTCACGGACTTGAATAAAGCCTGTCCGAAAGATTTCTATCCCTTGCCGAAAATAGACAGACTCGTCGATTCTTCGGCAGGGTATTCGGTGATGAGTTTCGTCGACGCCTTCTCGGGCTACCACCAGATCCGAATGGCCGAAGACGACGAGGAACACACATCATTCATCACTGACCAGGGAACCTTCTGCTACAAAGTTATGCCTTTCGGTCTGAAAAATACAGGTGCGACCTATCAGCGCATGATCGACACAGTGTTCAAGAATCAGAGGGGGCGAAACGTAGAAGCTTATGTCGACGACATGCTGATTAAAAGCGTCTGTGCAAAGCAACACCTCGAAGACCTCCGTGAAACACTAGACACTTGTCGAACATACAACATTAAGCTCAACCCTCTCAAGAGCATCTTCGGTTCGTCATACGGCAAATTCCTAGGGCATATGGTGTCGGCTAGAGGCATTGAGGCGAACCCCGAAAAAATTCAAGCCATACAAGACATGAAGCCACCTCAAACAATCCAGGACATACAAAAACTAAACGGAAGGGTCACGGCACTCACCAGATTCATTTCAAAATCCGGCGAGCGCTGCCTCCCTTTCTTCAAAATTCTTCGAGGAGAAAACCAGACATGGAACGAAGACTGTACGAAAGCCTTCCAGTCGTTAAAAGAATACCTGTTGTCACCACCACTGCTCTCCACCCCAGTCCAAGACGAAGATCTCTTCCTCTACCTCAGTGCTACTGACAATTCGGTGTCGGCAGTAATTGTTCGAGAAGAGGCCACCCGACAACATCCAATCCACTACATCAGCCACATCCTCCATGGCGCCGAAGTGAGGTATACTCCCCTCGAAAAACTCTCTTTCGCGCTGATCTCTGCCGCCCGCAGGTTACGCCACTACTTCCAAGCACACCCCATCAAAGTGATGACGGACCAACCTCTTCGAAGAATACTCCACTCCCCCGAAATCTCCGAAAGATTGCAAAAGTGGGCAGTGGAGCTTTCTGAGTTCGACATTGACTTCCTCCCACGGACAGCCACGAAGAGTCAGGCGCTCGCCGATTTCATCGCCGAACTCACAACAGCTGAACAACCTGAACCCCGAAAGAAGCCACAACCATGGACCCTCCAAGTAGATGGAGCCTCTGGCGAGCGCGTCTAAGGGGTCGGCATCGTCCTCACCAGTCCCTGGGGAATCCGACTCCAAAGGTCAGGAAAGATACATTTCCCCGTCACAAACAATCAGGCCGAATATGAGGCCCTCATCGCTGGGCTCAAATTCGCCAAGGGACTCAGAGCAGGACAACTCGATATCTACAGCGACTCCAAGCTAATGGTGAATCAGCTAACAGGATCCTATCAGACAAAGGACAAAGTGCTCAAGAGGTATTTCTAACTTGCTAAAACTCTCCTCCAGCAGTTCGGCCAGGTTTCCCTATTTCATATCCCCCGCGAGTTGAATTCGCTAGCAGACGAACTCGCCAAGGAAAAGAGCGATAACGCATTAGATATCCTTTTTCCTGCCTTCGAAAACCCGCAAACCTTCGACATCGAATCCAACTCTAAAAGCTGGATGGATGAAATCCGGCACTACCTCCAAACGGGCGAGCTCCCAGACGACAGGAATAAAGCTCGCAAGCTTCGGGTGAAAGCTGCTAGATATGTCATCTCCTAGGGACAACTGTTTAGGAGATGCTACTCTCTCCCCCTGGCCAAATGCATCCGTGAGGAAGACTCGAAAACCATACTTGAGCAGATCCACTCCGGAGACTGTGGAACACATGCAGCAGGAAGAAACCTCGCCCTACAAATCCTTCGCCAAGGATACTACTGGCCATCCCTCCAGAAGGACGCCAAGGCATTCAGCCAGAGATGCCCCCAGTGCCAGATATACTCGAAAATACCCAGACAACCAGCAGGTCAGCTACACCCTATAACCAGTTCTTGGCCGTTTTCGATGTGGGGCCTTGACTTTTTGGGGCCATTCCCAAAATCTGGAAAGAACCTACGCCATGTACTGCTGGCAACGGATTATTTTTCGAAATGGGTCGAAGCAAAGGCAATGACCCAACCAACGGGCACAGGGGTCAAAAATTTCATATGGACGCAGCTCGTATGCAGATTCGACGTTCCCCTCTCCCTGATCTGCGACAACGGAACCGCCTTTACCAGCCGGGCCGTCCGTAATCTATGCTCTGAAAACAGTATCAACCTGAGCTTCGCATCAGTAAGACACCCGCAGTCGAACGGCCAGACAAAGGCGTTGAACAAAAACTTCCTCAACACCTTGAGAAAGCGAATTGACAAATTTGGCTCATCATGGGCAACAGAACTCCCGGCTGCCATCTGGGGCCTCAACTGCACGCCAACGGCAGCAACGGGTCAAACGTCTTTTTCACTCGTTTTCGGGGGAGAAGCTCTCATCCCTGTCGAATTAGAAGTCTACTCTCCCCGAGTCGAAAATGGCAGCACTTTCGACCCACCTGCTCTTCTTGATTGGCAAAAACAGAACGAGAACGCAAGGAGATTCGAACTCGACCTCCTCGAAGAAGACAGAGAATTGGCAGCTTTTCGACAAGCAGAACACAAGCGAAGGATCGAAAAATACTACAACAAACACGTCCACAGGAGATCATTCCAATAAGGAGACCTGGTCTTGAAATTAAAAAACAACGGTGGCCGAGACATGACATCAGGAAAACTCAGCTCCAACTGGGAAGGCCCTTTTGTCATCCGCAAGGTAATCGGCCCTAACACTTACAAACTATCAAGGCATGATGGGACTCTCCTGCCAAGGACCTGGAGCGACAACGACATCAGGAAGTTTTACTCATAAAACCCCTGTACCAGTGTTTCATGAATACCACACTCCTCTTCTCGAAATCCCTGGCCTAAAATACTAACTTAGCGCCAAGTGCGACCGGCAGTCAAGGGCCTCCCCTTCTCGAAGTCCCTGGCCTAAAATACTAACTTAGCGCCAAGCGCGACCGGCAGTCAAGGGCACTCCCCTTCTCGAAGTCCCTGGCCTAAAATCCTAACTTAGCGCCAAGCGCGACCAGCAGTCAA